>CM061533.1:187934417-188202947 GCA_030545055.2 Neoaliturus tenellus | reverse complement strand
CCTTTAAAATTTCAGTGTAGGATATGGATCACCTGGAGCAGTCAAAAAATCGACAAAGTCACTTCTTAGATTGGTTTAAATAAGGTTTCATTCTCATTTTGCAGAGTTATAAGGAGTTTTCCGAGGGACACCATACTTTTCCTATCATACAGGGACCATAAGAAATCCATTGACACCAAAACGGTCACGTTCCGTTTAATGGTTCTCTCTCTAGATTCTTAAATGTACTCTTTTATTAAATAAGATTATTGATCAGTCACACGCTGCTTTATCCAGCGATCTTTATTTGTAGTTCTATGATAGACATAGTCATAGTCCCTAATCCATTTCAGAGGTTTGGGTCTCGTGTATAGAAAAGGTGGCACATTCCCCTACTCAGGCGCTAGAGATGTTAAACTGACTAACTCCATCTTGCATAGTTTTCATCCCTTAAAAAAAGGTCTCTTTGGATTTGTAACAACATTTTATGTTCGGTTATTAATTGATTATACTGACAAATGAATCAATCATGATCCATCACACTCACCCTTCATCACAGTCATATTCACCTTTAAAATACGCACCGTAATTGTTCCGTTGTTGGTGTTCCAAGAAATGTGTCTAAAATATGTACATCAACATTTGTTACAAGTTTGGTTTAAACTACTTCTTAAATAGATATATACCTAAAAAATAAACTTCTGATATTTATAAAAATAATTCAAGTTTAACTGTTTATATAAAATTGGATATTTTAGTGATATACATCTCTATATATGAAATTTCAATTAATTACAATAACCTGTTCTTGAATTAAAAACTTTAAGAAGCAAATTTTAGGTTTTATTGATAACTTTAGTTTGTATTTTATTTTTTTATTTCACAGTTTGGTTTTACTTTAACCTATAAATAGTACATAAAACCAATCATCCGAATTACAGTATTTAAATTCTGACACTAACTTTTTTTAGTAAATCGTTGGTCGGGTTATCGGACAACGTGGTCGGGAATCACTAAGCCCCTGTCTTATTCAAAATTTAGAGTATGGAGTTTTTGGGGTGCAAATTGGTTCCTATCATGTAATCCTTGTTTACTGTATATAGTTACTGGTGTTACCAGTTTCTGGTGAGACATTAATATTAGAGAATTAACATTAAATTTTCCCAAATATTTTAAAAAATTACCAAATACCGTCTATGGGCATTATTTATGTTCGCAATTTATTGTAATAAAAAAATATACAGCAAACATTTTCCTCTCAGTAGAAAGTACAAAGAAAATGTACTTTCTACTGAGAGGAAAATGTTTGCTGTATATTTTTTTATTACAATAAATTCATAATCATCCTTAGTAGTTGTCATTATAAATGGGCGTATTTAGTTAACTACTCTGTTCTTATGATTAAGGCATCATTTAAGACAACTATAATCAAAACTATGACACAAGGGGAGTTAATGTAAAATATGGGTTAATGGTGTGGCGTTGTGGACGGTTATATCTTTTGACCACTAAACTCTTTTGTTGGAACTAAAGAGAGTTCAATCCAAGTCAATCCAGAATCTGAATTCCTTTGCTAGTAATTTTAAGTAGACTGTATTTGATTTTAACATATATTTTTGTAAAATACCATTTCATAAACCCTGTCAAGCATAAATCTGTTATGTTAAATTGTAACTTTTAATGTCCGTACCTCCGGTAGATAGAAGGGAAAACAAAGGAAAAGCTAATAACCATTGATGTTATGATTGACTTGTGTGGGATCAGCCGGTTGGTATCGGATTCGATGAAGCAAATGTTCAGGTAAGTAGAAGTTTAATAGATCAAACAGTCAGTTGATTTACCTAAGACTAAATACAAACTCTGAGTTGCTACAATTGATTTTAATAATCTATCAAACTTTCACAATATATTAAGTGCAAAAATTATTAGAATTAAATTTTTGCATTTCAAGTTTCTCTTTTGAAGGAAAGTTTAGATGTGGAATTGTGCATTTGTTTTATTCAAATTGTGGATTGGAATTGAAAAAATTCAAATTATCTTTAGTCTACAAAATTTTTTATAAATTTTAATACAATGTATATCAATAAAACGTAATACTGTACTGTATTTAGAATATTTGTGTAAGTCGAGCGATACCTCAAAAGGAGTATTAAAGAGGAGAGACGAAAAATAAACTAACAAAAAGAAAATATTTTTATTAGTGGGGTTACACATGATTACTATAAAAAGATGTTGTTCTATTCTAATATTTATAAGATTATATAAAATAAATAATAATTTTTCCCTTAAAAATACACCTTAATTCAGAAAAATTATTGTTGACAGAATACTTTTAAATAACATTAATGAAAATTTACTTACATTTTCCTTTACAAAATCACATTTAAAAAATACCTAGCAAAATGTAACTACATTCTTACCTAACCTTTCCTCACCTTACCTGTGTAGCACTCGTTTACTGACACACATGTATTCTCAAGCTCATATAGAACGCATGTGGTCATACATTGACGCAATATTCAATTTCAGGTATTCACACCTCTGAATAAACTGTCCTCAAATAACTGTCCTCATTTCCACTAGTACTGGTAAATAGGTCAGTGTGCAGTGTACGTGATTAAATTGAACTCTGTTTCGTGACCCAGTCATAATTACTCCTTGTATTACTCATGGTCAGATGTTATAGTTGTTCACGGTCAAAGCATATATTGAAATCAGGATTTATTGTGACAATAGAGGTCCAAAACCAATTGTGTTCACCGTCAGCCATTTACAGACTACTGCATACATTGTGGCCACAATTATATTGTTGGAAGAGAAATATAATGGTTTTAATCCTCACTTGATTTAATTTGGTAACTTCCTAAATTACTGTATGTATGTAGTATGTTTTTTTTATATTATTTAAATATAATATGTTATGTTATAAACTTAAAGGAATCCCCAATTAAGACAAATTTAATTTAGATCCCAAATCACCAAGAATTTTATATTTAGCACAAACCCAACATGTTGACTATAAATTAAACTAATATTATTCACTTACTCCTCAAACAAAATAGCATCAAAACGAACCAATTTAAATTTGAATTTAAAATTCCTTTTTATATGCAATTTGGTTATTAGACGAATGATTAACATAACAAAACCTGGAAAAAAGGAATATCAGGCCGATTCTTTTGATGCGGTGTTATCGTTGGATATAACTGTTTTAATTTATAATTTTTTTTATTTAAGTCCATCTTTTCAATACTTTTTAAAATTTCATTGCTGCTATGACTGACTTTCGGTCGCTTTCAGTCTTCTATATATCATTCCTTTAATAAAACGCAGTTAAATATTTCCGAAATGCACTAAAAAATTTATTTTGTTTCACTTATATTTATAAGTGTATTATAAATATAATTATAGTAAATGCAATTTTCGGGCCCCAGGGGTCTTTACATATAAAAACATTTACATATAACTTACTTACATATAAGTTTCGAAAAGTTACTTTCAGATTGAAGTTTGTCTAGTGATGAGAGACCCGAGAGAAGAGAGCGAACACTCCAACGGAGGTAGACAATCCGTTTTCAACCAATCATTGTAACAATTAATTTTCAATATGAAAAATATTTATTAAAAGAAATACATAGAGAGGCATTTGCTCGATAAACTTATACAATTATCCGTAATAATAATATCAGTCATAGTCTGTGCACTAAAATGGAAAAAAAAGCAAAAAGCCTTTTTTAAGATGAGCACGTTCACTCCGCTCACTTACCTTCACAGGCTTGTTCGCTTCGCTCTCTTGCCTTTCAGGATATTTTCATACAGATGCTGCACTCTGAAATAAATTTGTTTAATCACATGTCGAATCTGTGATACGTGTCTACAGTTAACAACTAATTTCATCATTTTTAACAGTTATTAGTTTTTACATTTAATTTCAATGTTACAAACTGCTTAGTTGTTTTTATCTTTTTTTAACATCCATAATCACCAGTTATAAAGTCCGGTAAAAAGAGAAACTAAGTTGCCATAGATAACTACTAGAAAGTATATTGGTGTGTTGCGTTGGAAAAATAAAATAAATAAACTGGTAAATTGTTGTTATTATAATGCCATCATTCAGCAATTTAGTAAAAGGCTACAATATAAAACCACATGTAATTCTTCAACTCGTAGTTCGTATATTGACAGTTGAGTAGCTGTTTTCTGCAATTTTTTTGCATGGATGTTTAACTCCATAAGATTATATTTTTAGGAATTCAATTCAAGATTATAGCGAAATAAGATTTGTTCCTAGCCTCGAGACCTATAATATAATTTTTATTTCAAAACTAAGTTTTTTACAAAGTTTTAAATAAATCTTTCATGCCGTTTTCGAGATGAAGTATTCTAATATATAATCATATTACTGATATGAAGTTAAAATATTACTTAAGGTGTATAAACAATAATATTACCAGTAATGAATTAATTAACTTAATAAGCTTATTGATTATATTCGGTTCCCCACTAGCTCACCCATTTGGAATTTTGGACACTTTATTCCTCGGTTATAGCACACATATCGCAAAACGTCCCCTAACTGAGCTACCTGGGACAGCCCAATCATAACTTTTATTGTTATTAGCTTTTCATTACAGAACATGCTTGCTCTCGTCTCTATGAGAGGTCCCAGGCGATTGAAAACTAATCCAATGTAGCTTTCGAGGAATTTCCAAACTATTGCATAACACAGAAATAGTTAGGAGACATTTGCAATGCAATCTCAATAATAAAGAAATGGTTGGATACTGCATGTATAAAATTCCTGATTGCAGTGAGAAGGACTTAATTGATGTTTTTTATTTTGAAATACACTAAAAAAGTTCGAATACAACTCCTAACAGTAGAATTGGGGTTTACCAACTTCAAAATTACGTTTAGCGTTTACCGTATGATTTACGTATGTTGCAAAACCACTCTATTGAGAGGGTGATTTGTTCATATAAATCACTCAGTACGACCCCCTCCCCAACCACCCGTACGAAGCAGTACGAAGCAGCGGTAAAACGCTCCAGTATTAATGATGATGATTTTTTAATAATATATAAATATGTAGATTAACTGATTACATAAAGTGTGTTTTATCTAGTTTATAAAATCATATTTATTGGCTGTTTATTTAATTTAATTTTATAAGAGTACTGAAATTATTCCAAACAACTAAGGCTGTTTAGAGATAAAAATGTTATTAATTAAGGAGCTTGTGTTGGTTGGAGCACCAGGAAGAAAGGACCATTATTGACAGGTAATCAGCGAAGATAAAATCACCAGAGGGTGATCATCAGGGCCCTCAATCGGCGTTTTTGTATTAGCAGAATTCGTTTAGTTGCCCCTTAATAGCTAAGTCATTATACCTTTCAGGTCTTATTTAACGCTCTTGATTATTTTTTTTAATAGCTTTAACAAGGATTGTAATAATAATTAATTCATATGTTACATTTTTATCTATACAAAATAAGTTAAACTCATGCTAAAGAAATTCATTTTGTTTATCTCACAATCACAAATCGTGTCTCACTTTCTAGGTCAAATTGTTAACTGTATAATAATTCCCTGCAAGATGGTTGTCGGTTTCAACCACAAAATAAATAATAATTTGTCTATCTCTTATATATTCCGAAGCCACTGAAATAACCTACAGATGTAGAGTTTCATTGTTTCATTGTTTTTTTTTTTTTGTTTTTTTTATACTATGATGTGTAAAACTAACAGATATTCAAACGGTGACAAATAGTAAAATTAAATAAAAGTACACGAAAAGAGAGATTAGGGAGAATAAAATGAGATTGTAATACAGAGCAGACTTGCAGAGCACAGTTTACTATTGTTCATTCATCTTGATAACCTTATCACCATTATTGATATTACCTAGGCCACTGATGTGGTGTGTAGAGCAACCACTTTGGTCATCAGAAATTTGTATTACATGTTACAGTGTTATCATTGCCTTATATTGTACATAAGTTGGTATTCATTTTGGTTTTCTTTGGTTAGTACTGCAATTTTAATATTAAATTCAATCTTATAAGGTTTTTTAATGTAACGAGAGATCAATTAAAATGTAATACTGTATTATAAACTTTGATTTTATCTTTTAGCCACAACTTTGCTTGATCTTATGTCAATTACATTCGAATGGGTTAAATTAAAGTACACCACGACTGTAACAAAACAAACAGGGGTTCCTAACAAATCCAGATGGCGAATCTTACTACAAATATCTTTGGTGACAAAATAAGTTACTAAATATCGGTTTTATTATGTGAATTTAAGTTTGATGATGACTATACTACAGTCTTTTCCAGAAACCGCTAAACTGATCCAAATTTATTTATTTATTCCAACGGATTACACCAATAGTACAATTTAAATGGCAAGGTAACAGTGGACAGCCTCAAGATGGACATAACAAAGACATGACTACTCCTAAAAATAATAACAGTGACTTAAAGCGACAAGACTCGTAATAAATAACATTAAGTACCGTAACAACAACAAGTTAACAATAACAGATAACAATAAATAAGTGAGTGATAAATTTGAATAACAAGGTAATAAATGGACAGCCTCAAAAAGGTCATAACAAAGACATTACAACTCCTAAAAATAATTATAATAATGACTTAAAGTACAAGACTAGTAATTATAACATTAAAGTATCGTACCAACAACAACAATTACAGTAACAGATAACAGTAAATAAGTGAGCAAAAACAAACGACAATAATTAAGTGGACAATAACAACCGACAATAAATAGTAATTATAATAACAATAAGCAAGACTATAAGCTAGAGCAGTTTTTTCACTTTGTTTTTAAAGGACTGCTCAGACTCAAAGAAGAAGTCCAAATGGGTGGCTGCTTCACTTCCAGTTCTAATAAGCCGGGAGAGACCACTGTGGTAGGAATAGCTGGTTGGAAGATAGCGCCTTCTGAAGATGGTCCTAGATCTGGTCCCTTTCGATGAGATGAAGTCAATATTGCTCAGCAGTCCAGGGCAAATTGTACTTTTTGACCGCATTTTGAACATTTAAATTGATTGGTAGGACACAAATGCTTGGTTTTTACTTTCTCCCTCTATACCATAGTATATGGAGAAAGTATTGTTTTCGTAAAATTTTCGAATTTGAGTTGTTGGTGGATTTATCCATTTTGGTTCCCCCTGAGCCCAAAAAAGTGGTTTTCGGAGTGATGTGTGTGTGTGTGTGTGTGTGTGTGTGTGTGTGTGTGTGTGTGTGTGTGTGTGTGTGTGTGTGTGTGTGTGTGTGTGTGTGTGTGTGTGTGTGTGTGTGTGTGTGTGTGTGTGTGTGTGTGTGTGTGTGTGTGTGTGTGTGTGTGTGTGTGTGTGTGTGTGTGTGTCAGGATGTAAACAGAGCCAGAGAATGCCCTAATGGTCCGATTTTAATTAAATTTGGTACATAGATCCAAATCCACGATAATTCCAGGCGTTTTTTTTCATTTTTTTTAATTTTTGATTTTTAAGGGTATTTTACCCCCAAAAACCTAAAAAATCGTCAAAAATCAAAATTTCTCAAAAACGGCTCTAACGATTTTGATTAAAATTTTGTGGTTTATTAAGCTTAAAATGGTGAATAAAATGACACCACCCGCATCTCCGGGAAAATCCGCGTTCAAAAGCTATGGAGTAAAAAGTGTTTCAAAAATCAATTTTTTGGATTTTCAAAATAGCTGTTGTCTTGAAATAAATTTTACTTATCACCATTAAATCAAGCTCAAAAAACTAAATAATCCAGTATTTTAAATTATTGCTCTACGTCAAGTGGTTGCGGAGAAAATTCAATTTTTCGTTTAGCGGTAAACGCAGTACGTTGTTAAAAGTTACAGACGCGCGTAGGGTCAAACGAGCGCTGCTCAGCCGGTAGCTATCCGAATGAGTCATCAAGACATTAATGTTTGAAGCTTTTAACATTTTTTTATATTGTTGGGAGAAAGTATGTGTCAGTTAACTGATACCGTTTATTGTAATAGGGGTGAGGAGCCGCAAAAATATTTCCAGGAGATCCATTACATTTAAATTACTTCCTTTCGATAGGCATTTATGTATAACTTGGGTCAGATTGCTACAGCTTTATCTACCATTTTGTCGGTAGAATAGAGTTGTTCTGACGTAAGGCATGAGTTACATTTATAATAGCGGAAGCATTTGAACAATGTATTGGCTTTTTTCGTTTACTTCTAAAGGAGTAACTTCTAATTAAGTTCAATGAAGTTCAAATGTGACATAGAACGTAATTGATGTTTTTTCAAGATAAATTATGCAATACAGTTTTGATTATGTCCCAAGCCCATTGATATTCGGTCAATATACAGGGTGATCAACTTAACTGTAGCTCCGTTACATTGGCATATACTAAACTATGAGATTTAGAGAAAAATTTAAGCGGGGAACATTACCTATTTTTAAGGCAATAAAAAATATAAATTTCATTTTCTTCTAAATGGCCGCCATTTTCCAATATGGCGGCCAACTTAAAACTTTTCTCGTGGAACACCCTACACGTAATGGTGTTTTCAAAATATCCATGTAATTTAAATACATTTATAATATTTGAAATTTTTTTCTAAACCTAACGGTTAGGGTGCTACAGGTAATTAAAGTTCATTTTTAGTTCCATAAGATTAACATGGGGCAATCTTTAACTGCCCTTATCTCCGAAACCATTCAGTAAAATAAAAAATATTAATAAAAAAGTCTTTAAGTTATGTTTCAAGAACATTTCACTCATAAGAATTATCATTTACGGATAAATTAACTTATTTCCAAAATAGCAGTAATTTTTTTTATTTTTTTTTAATTGATGTTATAAAAAAAGGCATTAAAACGTCAGTTTAAGATATTTTTACTTTTGGTATTTTTTATTTTACTGAATATTTCGGTGATATGAGCAAGATAATATTTGACCCATGTTAGCCTATTCTTATGGAATTAAAAATGAATTGTAATCGCCTGTAGCTCCCAAACCGTTAGGTTTAGAGAAAAATGTTTATGAATTTAAAAATCTTAAAATTACATGAAAATTTCAAAAACATCACAAAAAGTAGAGTGTTTGATTAGAAATTTTAAAGTTTGACGCCATATTGGAAATAGGCGGCCATTTACAATACCATGGAATTCATATTTTTAATTGCCTTAAAAAATGGGTGATGTTCCCCACTTAAAGTTTTCTCTAATCCTCGTGGTTTAGGATAAGCCAATGGTGGCACAGTTAAGTTGTTCACCCCTGTATATTATATTCACTCAATCGATTTTATACTATTTTTATTTACAAAGTTACAATATAAACTGCACACAAACAATGGTTCTAGAATCTGTTTTAGTTGGCAAATTGTCTAAAGAATAAGCATGTCCACACAAATTATGCAATATATTAATTCGACATTAACCTTTGTATGTGAGTGTGCTAACCAAAGTTATATTAGCTAGACTTTAAACAACATTGCTGGATTAGTGACGCAGGAGTACTATCCAACAGAAAATAGCGGCAACCACATGACATTGGACAATGGTATCATTGCGGTTATAAGGCCTCAATGAAAGGGGCTGATATCATTCATTATGACTTGGTGTTGTGGATTAAAATTTATGATAAAACTAATGTTACACAGCATGCTTTGCAATTTTTGCCATTCAGGTGAGCTCAAATACGATCACTCGCCGCAAGTCTGTGATATCCTTTGGTTTTTGATTACCAATGTCTTCTTAAATACTTTAAATACCCCTGTCTCAGCAGACCTGCGAATATACAAAGGAATTTGAGATTTTGTATTTTCCCCATAAACACCATAGGAATGATTATGTATGTTTAATGCCATGGGATGTTGTTTGAAAATGTTTGTTGTTAGGAAAAGTAATGGTTGGGTAAGGTAAAAATCAAATTGTATCAAATTCGGCACTTTTTAGTATTCCCCATAAACCCCGTGAGGGTGAGTATGTAGGTTTGGTGCTACATGGGTGTTGTAAGCAAATATCAATTAAACACTACCTAGTGAATGTAGGCTACATATAAAATTTTACCAAGTTATGTCCATTATTAAGCGAGATGCAGGGTTTTATTGATTTCCCTTAAGGTTAACATGAGAAACATATTTTTGGATTTTCTCCGCAACCAGTTAAGCTGAGTTAAAAGTTCAAAATACAACATTATTTTCTTTTGGAGCTCTTTTTAATAGTGTTAGTAAAAATTGTAAGTTCATGTCAATTATGGTCAAAAAATACAAATTTTTATTTGCCCCAAAAGTCCCCATGGGGTTGAGTATGTAGGTTTGCCGCCAAGTGAGTTTTGTAAGCATAGATAATTTAAGCCCTATATAGATAACTTTTTGACCAAATTTAATTAAGTCATGTCAATAAATAAGAAAATACAGGGTTTTGTTGATTTTCCGTTAGAATAACATAGGAATCTCATTTTTGAATTTTCTCCGTAACCAGTTACGCTATGTTAAATATTCAAAATAATAGTTTGTTTTTCAAGCTCTTTTGAATGATTTCAGTTAAAATTAATGAATTTTAAGAATTGAAGTCGAAAAATGCCAAAACCCAATTTTTGACCCTTTTAAAACCCCGTAAAACCCCGTTACCATAATCTGATCATGCTGGTTTGCGAACTCATGAAAATATACCTTATTCTAACTGTATATTTATTAAAGGTGGTATGATAAAAATTACTATTCTTAACTTATCAGAAAGAGGTATCGATCGAATTCAAGTACTCGGCTTCTCCACGTAGTCTTAAAACTCGATCTTGCACCCGTAACGACCACTCTCCGGACTAGTGACGAAATATACTATTTTCACATGCAGTCAACAGTTATTTACGGAAATAGAAACTATTTCAACCAAACCTGACAAAATGAACCTTTTAAACAATTTTAACTAACCTCTTAAAATAAACTCACTAAAATTGAAAAAAAATACCAACAATACAATGGTTTCAATCAAACATATATAATTATCAAACTAAAAGAAAAGCAAATCATTCCTGGTAGTTTTATAAAAGATTCAGTATTTAATTAAATTACCTTCTACAGTATAACTCAATTATAATATTTCAATTAATTAGTCGTAAATTTCATCAAAACGAGGCAACCTAACAAGACCAAATATTCTGAGGTTGATATCGCTACTGTGTATTTAGTTTTCTCGACTCCCACTACAAGGTTGGGTTCACCGCACCTCCATTATAGTTTTGGCCATTCCCTTAGATGTGAACCAATTAGAAACAATTCTAGTTATAGTTCATTGGAATACTTTTTTTACAATGGATAAATTTAAAATTTGTTCTTTTTAATATAACTTAATTAAATAATACTTAAATGCATGACCCAACTAGCTTTTAAATCGTCAAACGTTTTAAGACTGAATTTTAAACATAAATTATCTTTACTAATATTATAAATGTGCAAACATTCACTTGTTACGCTTTCACGCAAAAACTACTCGACGAATCATCATGAAACATTCTGGGGGGTATCAAATGTAACATAGGACACTTTTTATTTTAAAAGAATTAATTTTTTTCACGAAAAAAAATATTTATATAAAATATCTGAAAATTGATTTTTTTATTGGTTGCTAAGAAACAAATCAAATGAAAATTTTTAATTTGAGGTATTCAAGAGATTTTTTATATAGGGTGAGCGTAGCGATCGAGATTAACATGACTGTGGGCGAGCGTGGTGGCGAGTGAGCGTAGCGAATGAGCTAAACCTGACGGCGAGTAGCGCAAGCAAAGCCGCGCGAAAAGCTAGTTATTTATAACTGCTTGTAATCTTTGTATGATATCACATAAACCGTATCAGATTCGTTTACAAAGATAAATTTAATCAAAATATCTAATAATGCATAACAATGAAAATTTAAAATGGTAATGAAGATGTAATCCTAATGCAATATTAAAGAATTATTACATTTATTGTTGTTTGTGTTAAATATTTCTGTGATAGTAGAATAAAAAACTTAAAAAGCTTTAATTGAACATTTTCTTTTATTTATTTCAAGGTTGTTAATAATTTGATCTGTTAGTCTACATTTTTGGGCTTTTTTATAAAAGCTAGCTTTAGTAGTTTTAGAAGTTTTTATACATATTAAAAAAATAACTACAGCTTACATTCAACCCTTTAGTTAATGTAATGCTTTCAAAGGCTTAAATTATCCAAATAAAGTACATGACCTATCTACATAAAGTACATAGAGAATTGACAATCCATGTTTAGTTCACCAAATGCCAGTTGCATTATTATTAGGATTATATCCGTACCAAGTTAGTTCTGGAATCCATCAGAGTTAGTTCAGCCATCATTACTGTGTGTCTGAGAATTAATTAATTGCACTACCAAACAAGCCTCTACTTAGTTTATATATTAAGGCTTAGTTTGACTAAATACATCTTTGGCCGGATTACTTAGTCTAAAAAATTATACAAAGCAATCTATTGGATAAGTAACTTTAGTGCAATCAGGGCCACCATGAGGGGGGGGGGGCAGAGGGGGCAGATTGCCCCCGGGCCTCAAGAGACCGGGGGCCTCATCTTCAGGTTTTTTTCCGGTAGCAAATTTTTCCTGTTGCATAGCGTATGTAGCCTATGTTTTAGCCTATGTTGCATAACCATACATATATTTTTTAAGACCTATCGAAATCATCAAACCGTAAAAAAGTATATCCTATAACCTAAGTAGTGATCAGCCTCCGCGGTTTGAAGCTCTCTGTGTCGGTGATCAGGCCGCGGCACCGCGCCGCTATTGGAAATTGGAGAGCTGCGTCACCAGTCCAACTGTAGACGCTATGTTGTGGTGCGCCCTTATCAGTGCAGGAAGTATGGTAGTACAACCAAAAAACAAGTTTACAGTTCCTGAATATTTCGTTGTTTGATTTAAATGACCGTGGTTTCTTCAGATTATTTCTTTAGTCGTTCAATACTGTTGTAAACCAAATAAGGTAATAAAACTATTTTAAAATTAATTGTATTTAAAATGTTTCCTGTAAGCTTTAATTTCAAAATACTTAGGCCTAAAACCACGAGGTAGCTCTCCAATAAGGAATCTCGAACCCAGCCAAAATGCAGGTTTGGTACAATATTTCATACCTAAATACATTATCCGTACCTTACAATAACAATCATAAAATATTTATGAAGAGAAGAAAGCAGATTGTGTGCATTAATACTAAATAAATATCCAAAGAAATTAAAATAGAAAAATGTGTATATTGTATCTGTTTGACCACAGACGGCGGACAGATAAAGGCCGAGCGGGGTTGGGGGGGGGGGGGGGGGGCTCACACCGGAACTCTGCCCCGAGCCCCAAAAATTCTCTCTGCAGCCCTGAGTACAATACCTACTTGTTTGTTTAGTGCGCGCTCAGTATGGCTCAACACGGCACCTCGCAGCTCTAGTAATGCGAACTCCCACAGTATCCACATGGCGACCAGTGTAGTTAAAAGCTCTATGTGTGAGTCCAGTGCTGTGGAATTGGCCCCACACTCTCGGCTAAGCGTAGGCCTAACACCCGTCACAACAGACCTGCGTACTCAGCGAATCCCCAATGGAATTTTGGTGTTTTCCCCCCATATACACTATGGGATTGAGGGTGAAGATTTGCTGCCATTGGAGTGTTGTAAGCAAATAGACGATAACTCAGTCATAGTGCATTTAGCAGGTACATGCTAGATTGTATCAAATTCTGGTAATTTTCAATTTCCCCATGAACCCCATGGGGATGAGTATGTAGGTTTGCCGGCATATGAGTGTTGTAAGCAAATTAAGTTACGCTTTACCTAGTAAATGTACATACCAAATTTGACAAAGTTATTTGACTAAATTAGTGAGATAGAGGGATTTGTTGAGGTCCCATAAGAATAACGTGGTAAATATATTTTTGAATGTCTTCGTTATCTATTATTAAGAAAGGTTAAAAATTAAAAAAACTAAGTGTTTGTTTTTTCCAAACTCTTTTCAATGGTTTCTTTTTAAATCGTTGAGTTTATAAAATTGCAGTCCATAAATGCTAAAATACCCCCCGTCGCAGCAGACCTGCGTACTCAGCGAATTTCCAATAGAATTTCAGATTATTTACTTTCCCCACAAAAACACCATAAGATCGAGTATGTATGTTTGCTGCCATTGGGTGTTGTTAGTCTTAATTAATCAATAATTGGAAAATGTAAACACAAAATTGTATCAAGCTCTGGCAATTTTTATATTCCCAAAACCCTATGGGGGTGAGTATGTAGGTTTGCCGCCATATGGGTTTTGTAAGCAAGTATAAGTTAAACCTTATCTAGATAATGTACATAATAAATTTGATTAAGTTAATAAATAAGCAAGATATAGGATATTCTTGATTTCCCATAAGAATAATATGGAAAACACATTTTTTGATTTTCCCCGTAAGATTAACAGTTATGCTAAGATAAAAATTCAAAATACCAAATTGTTTGTTTTTTAAGCTTTTTTAAATGGTTTCAGTTAAAATTGATGAATTTTAAAAATTAAGGTCCAAAAAAGCATTTTTGACCCCTTTGAAACTCCATAAAACCCCGTCAATGCTGGTTCGGGAACTCATGAAAATAGAGACCTGATCTTACACATTCATACTAAATTTTATCAAAATCGGAGGTTCCCTTATACACGAGGTAGCTCTCTAATAAGGACTCTTGAACCCAGAAAAAATGCATGTTTGATACAATATTTCATACCTAAATACATTATCTGTACCTTAAAATAATAATGATAAAATATTTATGAAGGTAAGAAATCAGATTGTGTGCATTAATACTAAATAAATATCCAAAGAAATGATATCAAAATGATAGAAACTGTTATCAGTACCACGGACACATATATATACAATTGATATGTGTATATATATATATATAAATATATATATATATATATATATATATATATATATATATATATACATACATATGAAAATGAACGAACGGTGTTTTCGGCTTCTGGGGACCTCAAAATGAAAAAGTAACATGGTCCTGGGCTTAGGTCTCACCATGGCTACTACCGTAAAAGCGTATTCCCTATAGGGAAATTCGTTAAAACCTATTTTTTACCGTTTAGGAACCCCATAAACCCCCGTTTCGATTGTCCGATCACGCTGGTTTTTTATCTTAACCTGATGAATGCTGCCCTACACCTCTGTACCAAATTTCATAAAAATCGAAGGTTCCGTTAAGAGGTCCATTAAATCATGTGACACACACACACACACACACACACACACACACACACACACACACACACACACACACACACACACACACACACACACACATATGAATTCGAACGAGCTGTGCTTAAGTCTCCTAGGAACCTCAAAACAAAAAGTATTATGGTCCCGGACTTAGGTCTTACAGTCACTACTACCGTAATGGCTTATTCGCTATAGGGAAATTCGCTAAAAAACCTTAGCCTACGTCACCAATTCTACCGTTGTATATATGATGCGAAAATATAAATAATGCCCGATGCTCAACCTTATGTCTCATGAGTACCAATGATATACACTACTGGCTGACCTTCGCGTGTTGCTTCTAACTAAAAATAAATTATTAAGGCAATGAAATTTCAGCAAACGAAAATATTTTCATGAATTTTATATATATATATATATATATATATATATATATATATATATATATATATATATATATATATATATATATATATATAATCTTGAGGGAAACTTCTTTTTTTCAGCCAAAATACAAATGTATTTATTATTAAGTGGAGTCATAATCACTTATAAATAATACCCTAATATACTGCAGATTTTAAAAAATCGAAAAAAAATCAAAGAAGTTATTGAATTATAAATAAATTAAAACACAATCTTAAATCAATGTGTGATGTTAGAATATATGTAATCATGATTATTACTGTCAAAGTTGTTCAGCTGACTGGATCGAAAAACTCTCCTTTTATATTTTCAATTAATTAGCAGGTAAACTGCTGTAATGTAATAGACAAAGGCTACCTCATTAGCTGGTAAAACAATGTATAACATTATACCCAATTCGTCACCAGCCTGATAACGTAAAAGCAACTGGTGAATGAAGAATTACATAGCCGGCCTGATTCAGAAGCGGCATTTTGAAACATCAAAGGAATGAAATTTCTGTTCTTTTATTTATTTTCCCCTCCGTATGAGTGATACGTTTCACACTCTTATTGACTTAGGGGTTTATTAGTGGGCTTTTCTCTTATTTGTGTGTGTTATCCGATGGGATTTCAACGGTCACTTTGTATCAAAGGTTAATCTATAACTAGAACACATTTTAGCAAATATTGTCCGTGCAAAGTAGTGCAAAAGTAGGGCTGCAGTAATTTTTGTTTATTTTCTTTCGAGAGTTCTCTACATTAATATGTAGCATTGGTATGATAGTACCTCTCGATATCAAAACTCTGAAAAGTTTCTACATTACCTACTAATAAAAAGATAACCGAGAGAAGGTGATTTTTTTATTGGCAGGCTCATAGTTTGAACCCAACATATAATATAACATTCAGTTTGAAGGGTCTCATCTTAAAGTAGATTTTGAAGAGAGGGATATAAATCAATAGAGCGCGAAGTATCAATTGAATCCTTTCAATCTTTACACGTTTTTCCTGCTTCAAATAAACTTCCAGCTCTTTCATCTCTGAGGTGTGATTAAATTAAATATCCTTTTAGTGAATTCCAACTAACCTCAACTTTATTTTTACTTGGAATTCTGGTTATTTATGTTTTATATAGAAGTATAAATAGCCCTCCAAATTTAAATTTTTACATCAAATAATATTTTAATGTGATTTTAAATACAACGGATTAATGATTTGTCGTAATTTGACAAATAACGATATATTTAGCTCCAATGTAATTTATCCCAAGATCTATGTTTCCGTTATTTAATATTGATAATTGATTATTGAACAGTAACTTTCTCAATTCTTGTTTCTTATACCGTAATATGAACAAGGTATAATAATTACCTTTCATGAAACAATACTAAATAAAAATATTGTCATGTTCAAATCGAACACGGTGAAAATTGTAATTAACAAATCATCATTTTTTAGCGGTAAGGACCGGAGACATTTGTAACCTATATATGAGAATCCATCACCTAACCGAATTTGCACAGTAGGCTTAAAATCCAAATAAAATAAGCGTTTACGTTAATGTTGCCTGACATTAGTTATTATTACAGTATGTGGTGTATGTATGTTTTTCAACCATGGAAAGGGTAGTTAATTCTTCTAAACTGATTGTATTTTACAGATTTTTACCTGAAAGAGTTTGGCCAATCATTGAAGAAATAATGTACCTAAAACTTTTAATAAAATAATCTGAAGAAAATACCATAGGAACCATACAGATTTATAATAAGTTTTAAGCCCCAAAAGAACAAGTTCACCTATAAATTAAACCATCTAAAGGAGATGGAAGCCCTCTTTAACTAAACCATAAATACAAAACAATTTCTCTGAAATTTGAACTTAAAATTGGTTTGGAGTAAGTCGACATCTTGATGTTGCTTGCAAAACTTTTAATAATTTACTGACGGATTGTAATAAATCTTACGTATCATATTTACGTAGATAAACTTGGCAATACAAGAGGCAATACGCGAAAAAAATCTTGATACAAAATGTAAAAGTAGAACCTATTAATAAAAGTAAGATTAGAAGTTAGATTAGTTGATTCCAAGTATAGGTAAGTAAGTATACAATAATTTCCAAGTCTCAGAAATTAACCAATATTTTATGTAGCACCAACTGTATTCACTAATTTCTACGGGAAGTTGATAAAAGTTTAGAAAGCAATGAACGTTAGTAGTTAGATTTGGTCACTTCTGGCACAGGTCAGCTGCCCCGGAAGCCACGTGCCGGGGCACATAGCTTCCGGTCGTATATTAAATGAGGGGGGAGGAGGTGGGGTGAGCGTTTGAAGTAGATTTACGCATAAATTAAAAGTTAGTTCAAAACTGAAATTCAACTTGATAATTGGGTTACGGAAAGTATGTCAAGGTCATCCCGAGTAAGTTTTAAAAAAGCCTATCCCGCTACCACAGGAAATAGTTCTGAGAGTTGAACTACCCGGTGATAGCGGGATAGGTAGATTTAAGTTTTGAACTTTATTCGTAAAAACAGATACAATCAATGTGCAAAAACAAATACAATCAATGTGCAATACAGGTTGAATTTTTGTGATGAAATACGGAGTTGTAAAAGCAAACGCTGACGACGAGGATAAGGTAAAGGCAGAGTCCCAAGATGACGTATTTGACAAGTTTGAAGAAACGTAATATCTCGAGTTGGTTTTCCCGTTCCAATTGCAAACGTTTAATTTCCAATTTCAATTTTTCTTCTTTCATCTTTTCCTCTTCCATTCTTGTGACGAAGGAAACTTCATCCATCATATCCATCATTAGTGTTGTTTTTTGGTGTTTGAAATTTTGAAACAAGTGATGCTGATAGTTCAAATGTTGGAGACGGAATGAGAAGTGAAAGCGAGGAACGTTAGTTAAACGAAGAAGTGGTGGGGGGAAGTTGCATTACAAAGAAGTGGTGGGGGAAGTTGAATCACAAAGAAGTGGTGGGGGAAGGAGGTTGCTCACCATTTGCTTCCGTACTTGTTGTTGTCGTGTCTGATTGTAGAGGTGTAAGTGGAGTAAGATTCAGCAAACTATCTTCATCAGAACTTTCAACCTTATCACAAATAGGACAGGCGTAAGTTATTTCCACATTCATTTTAACAGTGTTGAATTTACTAACAATTTCGTGTAAAGTATTAAATATTTCTTGCAAATCTTCTTTAGAATTTACTTCGAAACTAGAATTCATTCGTGCCAACGGAGAGTTGTTCATCGTGCGAGAGTCGGCGATTGAATGAAGATCGGCGTTTAGGAAGGAGGCTTATTTGTTGGTGAGCATGAGCTTGTGACCAAGTAAATAGCTAAGTTCCTCTTCTTCGTCTTTTAATTCAATTATACTAACTGAATTAGTTGTTTCGTCTTCCTCACTCTGTGATGATGACGATGAAGAAAATAACTCACCAGGATTTAAATATTTAACCACAATTCTGAACCATCTCATAGGATATTTGTCCATGATAGAAAGTAAATTTTGAAACAATTCTTCCATCTCCTCCCTCTCAGTTATTATATGTTCAAACTTGATAAATTTTGCTTCCATGTTGTTAGTTAGAGTGTTGGCAGTGAAATGATTTAAAGTTATATATAGTATTATATAAAAATTACAACCGGTAGTGGGGGAAATCTCAAGGTCATCCAATTGAAGTTTTAAAAAAGAGTGTAAAACTGAAATTACACATTCGATGGTTCTACAGGATCGGAATACCAATCTGATCTGTATTTACATCTTTTTATCATATGTGTACAAAAATCATCTTGATGAGACTTGGTGCGTTGACAATGAGCTAGATCGAGAGGATGAAATTTGAAACATCTTTGAGGACAGCATGTATGAAAATATCTTGATTTGTAAAATTTGAAAGTTCGCAATTCCGGTGGCGGTAGTTGTTTTGTTTTGCACTTGCAGTAACAAGATCAAAAAAATTCACATTTAGTGCAAGCTAACCCGTCCACCATCATTGGTCCTAAATCTGTACACTGTTGTTCACAACAGTAACGAGGTTCGTACTTGTACTTTTGTTCTTCCATGTTGACGCTGCTGAGTCCAGTGAAAGAATAAGAGTGTATAGTGTTGAATAGTCAGTTTTATGTACTACAAAAAGTGGTGGGGGTAATTTCAAGGTCATCCAAACGAAGTTTTAAAAAATTATACCTTACTAATGTAAGGAATGTTTATACTTAAGAAGTTTATTTCTGTTTATCTTCTTCAGACTTTGTCTGTTTCTGTTTGTTTTCTTCAGCCTTTTTCTCTCTCTCCGCTTTAGCCATAGCGATAAGTTCTTCAGTCGATAGTGGATGTACTTCAGGAAATTTTAAAATTAATTTAGCTTGATATCCTTCTTTAGTTAATATATTTAAATCTTCAGTCATTTGTTCAACGGTGTTGTAATCTTTTCCATAGATTTTTCCATCAAGTTCGATCATCATTCTGTATAACATCTTTAAAATTAGGTGTTGACGCAGCGAGAGTCGGGAAGCGAATGATTAGTTATACAAGTATCATTCCCTTTTTATCAACTTGACATTGATCACGTGATTCCTTAGTTTTATTTGTTAAAAGTTATTTAACATTGGTAATACTTGTGGAACTTGATGTTATGTTGACCAGTCGGTGATGAAGATGTTGTAGGTTGTGTTGAAAGAAATACTTCATCATCACAGTATTTTGTTTTAGTAAACATCCTTACATTAGTAGCACTAACATCAACAGTTAAGTGATAACCACCGGTAAGTAAAACTCGCATTTCGTTTGTTAAATCTTCAAGTTGTTCAAAACTCGTAATGGTGTTGGTATCGTAAGATGCACACTTGACCTTTAGGGACATGTTGAAGTTTTGTATTTAGTTATAGAGAGCGAGATGTGTACGGTACGAAAGGTAGTCGTAGACTGATGAATTTCACAAGTTGATTTTCACTTTTATTATCACACAAAATTGGGTCAAGGTCATCCCGTGGAATTTTAAAAAAAGCAACATATTGCTATGTACAAAGACATAACAATATGTTGCTTCTTTTATTTTTTTTTGTTTTATATCATCTTTATTGAGAAACCATTACAAACATATATATTTACAAAGTTATGTACAAACTAGTTAGTAGTAGGTGTTACATGAATAATTAGTTCAGTTGAGTTGTTTCCACTCGGTCCGTGTGAAACTAAATAGAGTGCGCCAGGTTGAATAACTCGAAGATCTTCATTTTTTAGAAGTTGTACAAACAGTTTCGGTAGGAAGATTTGAAACTTCGGTTCGTCACCAACTGTATACGGCGCCTCGCTCAATGTGCAATTAATAGCATCACCAACTGAAGTGTCCATCTTCTTGATTGTATGTATGATGTAATGTTTTTCTTCTTTTAGTTCAGAACATCTCTTCGTCGGTAAGATTGTTGATTTTGAATGAGCGTTGAATTGATCAACCAAATTTTGAAGAAAGTTCTGCGATGCCATCTTGATGTTATTGTTAATCTTCTTGTTAATCTTCTTGTTAATAATAATGTCCGTCGGAGATGTTGTCTCTTCGGAGGTTCGAGTAATACTCATGCTGCGTCATGGTAGCGCTCTCACTTTTATTACCGACATTACCCCCACCATTCTGTTGAAGGAAATTATTCAAGCGGTAGGCATTCTTCAAAGCGCACTGTGACCTTCGATGTTTAAAACTCTTTGATGAAATACAAAGTTTATTGAAATAGCATTGGAAATCTCTATCTATTATTGCATTTATCACTTCGTTGCTTGTAAATGATTGTATCCAATTAGCTTTTTCCAATCCTCTTGTGTAGATAGTTTTGAACTCTTTGCAGTAATGATTCATAATGTGCGGCATCATGTTATAATTAATAAAACCTTCATCCCATCTTAAGTTGTGAAAATGTTTGTACAACCATTTGTTTGTAAATTTCGCTTTAGTTGTTAGTCTATTGAATGGTAATGGAGGTTTGAATAAGTAATGATAAACTACAGATGTGTTCATATCCAAAATTACTAATTCTTTTATAATAAAATTTCCATCGTTTCCTCGAAAAGCTTGAAATTTAATTATACCTTTTTTAACTTCCATTATATGTGGCGCATTAGAAAACGAAACCCGTTTGTTCATGATGAAGTCTCGTCAGCAACTGACTTGTATTACAAACACGATTGTTCTTCTTTAACTTCTTGCGCTTCTTCGTCGATATTAAAGTTGGTGTGATAGTTGTTCAATTGTCTCCACATATCCACTTCTTGAGGTATTCGATTAAAAATTGAAGTATCCACGGGACCGTATAAAATTGGAACGAAAGGTTGTCTGTCCAATGTATCGATTAGATAGTCTTTGATTATTGCACTTGAAAATATTAGTTGTTTCAAATATCTGGTGATGGGACCGGTAGTACAACTTAAAGTGTAAAATTCTTCTTTAGTCAAATGTAATTTTACATCATGTCTAGTTAAATCTCTGAAGCGAACCATTTGTCCCCCACGATGTTTCACTAAATCAACTTCAATATTTGATTCCAATAAACTTAATCTTGTTCTTCTTCCAAATGTGTTGTTACTCAAATAACATTCCAAAAGATGTAAATGTTTCATAAATGATTCCCAAGAAGTTTCAGTGAATGTAACCATTTTATTTCCATGATTTAAAATAACAATCGGTGAATAATTCAATGATTTTAAAATTCCAACTGAAATACTTTTCGTCATGCATGAAGAAATGGGGTAGAAAATCCGAAGAAATACTTCTGTTAAAATATTAGTTGTAATGTTAACTTCAACCTTTTTTCTTTTTACTTCTTTTTCAGCTTCTCCTTCTTCTTTTCTTCTTCTCTCTTCTTATGTTTGTTAAACTTGAGGAACTCGTCCATTTCTCGTTCAACTTGTTTTTCTATATCTGAACTATTCTCATCCATTAGAGGTGTATTTTCTTCTCCGTTAGTAGAACTCATCTTGCGAACGATGTTTCCCATACGACGGTCGAATATAAAATGAACTTTCCACTCATGATTTTCTCTCTTTTATGTTTTTCGTGAAATCCTTGAAATTTATACAATCACATAAATGTTTGTTTTCAACTTGTTTTTCACAAACGAAATTCTAACCTCAAAAATTGAAGCAGATAATTCTAACCTAAAAAATCTGCAGTCGTTGTACTAATTCTTTTTAAAGTACATTCTTCACAATTCCGGTCAGCGGTGTGTAAGTAACTATTTTATCATGTAGAATTAGACAGTATGCTGAAGTTCCATCCGCTACTGGTTGTTCAAATTCCATTTCAATTATTATATCCACACTTGATGATTTTACCGATTCATTTTGTTTTGAACAATCGATTACAATTATCGGAGCCTTGGAATAATACTGGTCAGGCGATAATAGTGGTGTATTAGTCTTTCCATAATATGACGATTGAAATCTTGCATACATATCGTATAAAATGGAAAAACGTTTTTTGCTGAACATGACATTCAAATTGTCATACGGAAAGAATTGAGAGTTTAAGAAAACTTTACAATTCTTTATTTTACAGTGATCAAATTGACCGGCATTTGCAGTGATAACATCTTTTCGCTTAGTTTGAAAACCGAGTATTATGTACCTTGCCCGTTCCAAATAAGTTGATGTCTTGACAGTCCATGTTTGTCGTTCTGTCTGAGGTAGTGTAGGATATTCATGGAATTCCCAACTTCGGAATGGCATCACAATATCACGGTCAGACTTTAACTTTCTCAATAATACGATTCTATGTTCATCGGCCAATCTTACATGAGGTACTCTCCAAACAACTTTATCCAATTGTAGTTGCCATTCCAGTTTATCTTCCGTAGTTGCAGGGTCTGCAAGTATCAAGTCCTTGTTAGTTGAAGATCTGAGTAATACCAATTCTTGTTTGACATTTATTATTATTCGTTTGTAATCTTCAGCGAATCCCAAAAGCAATCGTAAGGGTACATGAAAATCAAAGTGACCGTTGGAATCCGGTGTTATAGTGTCTTTATCAGGGGCAACCCATCCGGCGGTGACTATTGAATTCTTCTCATGCGGTGTTAATGATGTTAAGCCTTTCAATGTCGTTGTTATACCAACCTTTTTGTCGAATCAACTGTCACCCCTGATATCTCATATCTTTTTTCATCAAAAAGATATGCCATCGGGTTATTTATAAAAGGAACTGTTGAAGCAGTTTTTCCATCCAATTTTAATACCCGTCCTTCAATGTACAAATAACTTTCACACGGTAATGTGTAAATATCTTGTTGTTGAATGGGAATCCTTATTTCATCGTTATTGTTTAATTTTGATGAAGTGTAAGGGTTGTGCGTGTGATATTCCTTCTCCCATAGTGTTTCGTCGAATGTCGGTCCTTGAGATATATCCAGGATATCCATCGTTGTTAAGTTTCAATCCAATCTTCTGTAGAAAACGAATGTTTTCCGATGTTAACTCTTCCAATGTCGAGGAGCTACTGAGCTCCCGACTCTTCCGTTGCGGTTTAAATGATAATCCCATGTTGACCTTTATGTTGCCGCTCTGATGTGTATCCGTATAGTTATCGTTTCTCCTCTAAAGTCAACACTAACACCGTCTTGATCCAATATGTTCAGTACGATGTCTGAAATGAAACTGGTGTTTAACGGTAGGTATATCAAGTTTTGTGGCTTCTCAACAATTTTAAAACCAGGAGCCACTGTTGGATAAAATGTATGTAAAATATGCTGATTCACTCCTTCTCTATACGATCCGTGTATAATATTACACGTTACATCGATACTATTGACTTTCAATATTGTAACAGTTGTATCACCTGAATGAGTAGTTCCAGGAGTTAATATTTTCTTTTTTGTATCTGTAAATCTAAGTAAACTGCCAATGGAGTTTTCCAAGCTGACATCGATATAATATTTTGAAGTTATTTCTGCTTTTAAAGTATTATTGTTTCCTTTAACGGTTATATTTTCTTCTCCGAGTTGTTTTTGTAGTAATTGGTTTATATCATCGATTTCATAAGCTCCAGTAGGAAATGTAATTATTTTCAATTCTGAGTATTTTCCTGAAGCATCCTTAGTTTCATAATAATGTAGTAAATTGTTCTTTCCTTCCGTAACATTGGGAATTGAGTTGTAGGTAGTTAAATCAAGTAATGCCGCTTCCCATAATCTTTCCTTGGATAGACGCAATGCTGGGAACAGCGTACTTTTCAATGTGGATGAATTTCCACTCAGTGACACTGTATACGATGACATCTTTAAGCTGACTGACACTCTTCGCTAGAAACTCCAAACATAAATGCCCACATATTTCAGTATTGTTAGGTTGTTCTCTTTTGTAATTGTAAAAAATGTTTTTGGAGTTTCGAAAATAATGTTGCAGTTCTTTCGGCGGTGGTAGATTGCCAAAACTGTCAAAGTAGTAAACGGTTTGTCCGAGCTTTTTATAGCATACCCAATGAGTGCCTGGACCATAGGTGGAATCCAAATTTACTATTCCAGTTTCATTTTCCCATATTTTAGTTGGTAATGCATCTTTCATAAAAACTCCTCGAAAAAATGGTATTTTCAAACATTTTACATAATCATTTAACTGATGATTTGTTAAGGCTTTATTTGGAATTATCAATTGATTCTTCTTATTTAGTACACACGGTACGGTCTTAGGTATAAACCTGCTCCGTTTTTTACCATTGACCAAATAGAAGCTTTCTTTACTGTTGCTTTACGAGTTCTACGACGTCTCTTCTTAATGTTTCCACCTCTTTTGGGAGCTCTTCTCTTTGCAGGTCTTCCTCTGCGACGTCGTCTTCCAGCACCAAATTTAGCTTTCGTCTTCATGGCTGTAGTTACTGCCCAAGCCACTGCTTTTTCTGCAATACTTGCGTCACTTGATTTTACTCTTTGCCAAGCTTTTTCCGCTAGAATTTTATCCGCTATTGATCTATTTGTTGAATCTTTATACTTTGAATATGCTATATCGTGTTCTTTGCAAGCTTGATCTAATTTATTAATTCCAGGATCTCCTCTTGCTAAAGGTTTGGCAACTTAGTTCCAGGTCCACAATATTGATAACCTCCGGGCAGATGTAATTCGTATGGTAAAGCGTCTATCGCTCGATTCACAACAGCACCAATTGGAATCCGTCTGAGCAGGGATAATGCAGCTGATGTTAAACCACGTCCTCTCTTGCCAATGTCCTGACGACGACTGAACGATGCGGTCTTCATTATGCTGTTTTATGCAACCAAAGTCTTCACTCTATGAAATACTTTATGATAATGAATCCTTTTTTCTGTATTCCATACTTAAATATTCATAAGTTTTACTAGTATCTATCAATGATTTCATCTTTAATCCATTGGTTTCTCTGAGAATCTTCGATTTTATTGTGTTTCATCGATGTATTAATCAAATGATTATGCATATCAATAACTACATTACCTACAAGATTCATTACATTCTCTATATTAGTAGCATCTTTGTCATATCTAGGATTATCAAGATTTGTGATACGTTTACCATTACATGTATACACAGATGGATCGTTTTTAGAGGTTGCTATAACTTGATTAATAGTAGCAACATCATTCGGAGCTATTCCTGCTGATATGTTAGATATTCTTCTATTTTTTCCATCATATACGTTATTTATTTTATCTAAAATTATAGTTTGTTTTACAACAACACAATCCTGATCATCTTTACCAGATTTAACTTGGGTTAATCGTCTACCTTTACATATAAAATTAACACCAGTAGCTGATAGTTGTGGTACTTGTGTTAAAATAACAGCATCATGTTCTTCCGTGCCTAAACTTATATTTGACAATCTTTTATTTTTTCCATCCCACTTGTCATTTTGTAGTTGTAGTAAGGTAAACTTTTCACTTCCTTGCATAAACTCATCACCTTTCTTTGACACCACCTGATTTTGTTTAACAAAAGCGGATGTTCCTTTCTTCAAGCTTTCATTCATTTGTCTCACGGTAGCAGCATCCGATGGAGTTGAACCATCTTTCAGATTGGACAACACTTTTCCATGACAATCAATAATAGCACCATTATATAAAATACAATTATCTTTAATGTATTTTATATTAACACCATCACTTTCTTCTTTAGGATATCCAATATCGTTTATAGTATATTTATAGAAGGAAAATCCATCTTTTTTCTTTTCTGGTATTACAGAGTGCAAATAACGCTTATTGATTGTATCTGTATCCTCGGTTGAATCTGCCACATTAGTTATTTTATAATTTAAAGCATTTTTCCACTTTTAGTATTTTCCAACAGTAAAGCGTATTCCATCGCAGATAGAAAATAGCCTTTATTAACAACATCTCCATTATTGACTGGTTTTGCAACGTTAATAACCCTGTGAGATTTTGCATCATACAGTTGGTTGTCGTCGAGTTTTAAACTTGTAGATGTTACCTCCTTAACTGTTTTTAAATTTGTTGCATCTCCATCTTCTTCTGGATCTCTAACAAACTTTAAACGTTTATTATTTATGTTATAGTCACCTTCAGGTGTTTGCGGTAATCCACTTCTTTTTCTGTTTTCTCCAACTTGCACTCCTAACGCGGAGTATCGAACTTGTATCCGAACTTGTCGACGCTCATGTTAGAACTGACACATTATACCCCTGCAACTCTTATATATCCGCGGACAATTATACGATTATGCCGCGATTCCTGAGTTCGTCAATCAGAGCTACCCATTCATTATTTAAACCTGTATGACCGGCTTCTATGGCTTCATGCAATAGTCTCATTCTATCAACCAATTTATTGATGTCGTTGTAGTAAATCACATTCGTATTGTATAGATTTTTCATCAATCCTTTGCCAGATGTTGAAGTATCTCCTTTACTCTTTTTACCATGTTGTTCAAGAAGTGATAAATCCATAAGTGATAAAGATTTTCTTTTCAGTGGTTGTCTCACCGCTGGTGAAGTACGTAATGTTGGCAATTTTCGTGGAGGAAGTAATTCCTTATAGTGTCGTGATTTTCACAAGACACATCGTCAAATATAAAAATAGAAAATGGTTTTGCTTCATTTGGTTGCATAATTGTTTCACTGGCATTAAACTTGTAGAAATTCACTTCAGGTACACTTGCAAGTACTTTATCCAATAATTGATATTTTGGTTGTTGCAATGATTTTGAAAAAATGTATATATTGTTAAAGCGCAATCCTTTAGGATTAGTTATAAGGTTAAAAACAACATTTGTTTTTCCACAATTTGAAAGACCAGTTATTAAACATCTTATCGTATTTGGTAGTAGTTCACCATGTTTACCATGATTTAACTTATCATCGTCAACCGTCAATTCATCAATATTATTGATATTAAATCGATCTTTTTGTTGTACAATCTCCATCTTGTGTCAAGGTTAAACACACAATGAGCTATTAAATTACTATACCAAGTCTTTTGAAGGAATCCAAGAGTCTTCACTTTTATCGAATCCTAACCACCGGACTTTAACCATATCCTTTTTCCTTTGTAATACCTTTTCAACAAGATATACATCACCGACTGTTGATTTCAACAATTCATGTCCGTAGAATCCACCTTGAAGTAATTCACCCTTGTTATCCTTTAATAAGTAGGTTTCAGGTATAGTTGGTTGCACTTTATAAACTGTAAATACTTCATTAGTCCAATTTGGTAGATATCTTTTACTAAATACACCTTTGTATTTGCTTATACGAACTTTATCGTTGACTTTAAACTTTTTTGGTTGCAACTTTTCCAATTTAGGTGTTGTATTATTTCTGATGCGTTGTAATACAACCTTAGCATTAGCGCTGTTTACCTGGATAGGTTTCATTCCGATGGTACGATGATATTTGTTGTTATACTCTTTTATAAGTTGTGGTAATATGTCATACCACACGTATGATCCTCGTTTTGAAAATTGTTTGTACATCGCTCCTTTTAATGTTCTATTGAATCTTTCAATTATTGAAGCTTTAACTTCAGAATTTGTGGAATAATGATTTATTTGATATTTCTTCATTAAAGCTCCAAAGTCTTTATTAAAATATTCT
Source organism: Neoaliturus tenellus (assembly GCA_030545055.2). Taxonomy (NCBI): domain Eukaryota; kingdom Metazoa; phylum Arthropoda; class Insecta; order Hemiptera; family Cicadellidae; genus Neoaliturus; species Neoaliturus tenellus. Next base: position 188,174,232 of record CM061533.1, on the reverse strand, counting down.
TTTCCATCATCGGTCTGTAGATGTTTGATTTTAAATTTATTTCTTTGTATCGTTGTTTCCATAGCTTTTGTAACACTTTTACCAGTCTTATCCTTCAATGGTAAAGCGTCAGCTATTTTAGTAAAACAGTCTATAATTGTTAAAATATATTTGAAACCTTTGTTTAATTTACTGTGCGGTATCATTTCAATGAGATCAGCTTGATACAGATCATTCATTCCCTTAATAATTGTACTTCTTCTTGGAAATCTTCTTCTTGCTGGTTTATGTAGTTCATTTACAATCTTGTCCTTCACACTTTCCATCTTCTGGTGTTGCTTGCACATCGCTTGTAAAAATACTGATCCGTACAACAGTTCATTCTCTTTTATATAGTTTGAATATAGGTCAAGGCCATTTCATATTAGTGTAAAAAAGAGGGAACATGGCATTGGGCTTGCCATGTCCCCTCTTCTTTACGGAAAGGAAAAAAGGAAGAAGGTAGAGGACGAAGAATAGGTTTGCTGGTCGATAGGGTTTAGAGAGTAATGTCCAAATGGCAAAGTTCTTATGTTGTCTTCAAGGATGTATCTCTTGTCATCCTTATAGCTCAATGCCGATTTGGTTTGCTTCACACTGAAAAGACGATGGTTGAAGCTTCTTATGGTGTTAAATGTTGCAGTTGTTTCAACATTTTCAAACAAACATCTTTTATAATGTTCAAACTGTACGTTCTTCTTCAGGAAAGAGGTTTTTATTCCTTTGGCTTTCTTCGTGACTTGATGTTCGTTCCTTTCGCTTATGTACAGTTGAAATGAATATAGTTTGGACATTAATGCTACAATTTCCATCATCGGCACACCATTTGTTTCATCCTTAAATTTTCCCAATACTTTCTTGTTTCTGTCGTAGTCGTAATTTGGATGGTCCTTGGGATAATCGGAAAAGTCGAAATCATCTTTATACATAAAAGTGCGTAGATCTTCGTACATGTCATTTGTTTTAATCCAGTAAATTAGTGCATCCGTATCCATATATGCAATACCAATGTTCTCTCTTCCATAATAGTTAACCATCTTCTTATAATGAAACTCGTACATGTGTGTTTTGGAAATATCCAAGATTGACATTCCTAGATACAAAGGACGATCCATTAGAACTGACTTCTTGTTCATGGAAATAACAACTAGATTTTCATTAATAATTACAGAGGAACCAAAGTTTGGTTGTTGCACTAATTTCTGTAGTTTTACTGGATCAGTTACCAATTTGATGTCCTTATGTTTCCTTTTGTTTTCCAAAGTCTTGCCAAATATTGCGTTGTTCATTAGTTTGAAGAAATCTTTTTGAAAACTTGATGTAGCGGCGGCTCTTCTTCTTGTGTTGTTGTCAATGTACGGTTTTAACCAACAAGATTGAGAGAATTGTAGTACTCCATTAATTTTTGTAATTTTTAATCCCAAGTCTAAGGCCTGTTGTATCATCCAGTAGTGTCCAACATACCGAGACTTGTTGGTTAAAGTCATCAATAATTTCGGCCATCTTCCAGTTGGAGAAATTTCAGTCTTCGGAAGAAGTGGTAAATCATAATGTTCGTCGTGAAGATGTTCGGGATATTCAAAATCGACGTCGAATATGTAACCAGTTTCTCCATATTTTGGTATATCCATTATGTTTCCAATTGATTCTGGGTCTATCCATTTGAAATTATCATATGGAAGGGGATTCGACATTGCCCATCCGTATAAGTTATTTGCATCAAAATAACCCAGGAATGTTGTTGGTTTTGATGCATCATAATCGGGCAAATACTTATTGTTCGCCTTGACATGACGTGTTACACTTTGCGTCAATCCTCCTCGAACTCCTGATTCTAACATCAACACCATATCTATATCTGTAAGAAGTTGTATTTTACAATTTGTTTCTTTTAACATGGCTTGCCACGCTAGTCCAGGCGAAGTGTACGAATGAAGAGGGTCTAATCCATATGACGCAAAACACGTATTTCTAAATTCTTCCATCACATCACATAATAAAGTCACATCTAATTTAACATAGAAATCTGAATATTCCCCCAATGTTCTAAATCCTAATTCGTTCCATACTTTGCATGCATGATCATAATCATCTTGAGATATATCCATGTCGTACAGTTTACTTTTAAATTCTTCTTTTGGAGGTAGTGATGTTTCATTAAATCTTTCTAAACTGTCTATGTAATCATATGGGAAAACACCTTTTCGAAGTACCAGATCCAGTTTGTCGCTGTTTACAATCTTCTTCGTTTCGATTAAATCTTGTTTCCTTAGATTTTCAGAAAGTTTGGACAAACTCGACGGCAAAAATCAGTAGGAGTCCAAGAATCTTAGTTTGACGTTTCCAACTTCTTTGGAAAAACTTATAAACTTCTCTGAAGTTTCAGCTAACACATCGATTTTACCGTCGTCTCTTCCTAATTCAGGTATTATAAAATGAGCGTCGTACCCACTGAGATTATGCAGAACCACAGGGATAAATAGTGGTAAACGATAGCTCAAGTTGCATTTATTACAAGCAGCGTCCCTGTAATAACCTGTGAGGTGGTCGTGATCTTTAACTTTATAATTCTCAATAGTAAAATCATTTTTGCACAAGAAACAGTGAGTCGCATTTTCATGTTGAATTTCTTCTTCTTCGTCCATCGGTTTCATTGGTACAATATTTGTATATAATCTTTGTGTATTTCCAGCTATTGAATATAGGTGATCAAGAAATATTTTTTCCGCATTTTCACCACGATATACTAGAGGTTCTGAAGTTAATCCATATCTGTTTAAATGTTCTTCTGATAATGTTGATTTGACCATTAAACAAAAACTGTTTGGTTTGTGCATTTGATACTTTACACTATTTCTTGCTTCACAATTTTCATCTTCAACTGGAACAAGTGTTGATTCAAAATCCGCATACACAACTAAAGGGATACGGTATTGATGATGAACCTTTTCAAATGTAACGAATGCTCTGTTTTCCGAAGGTAAATTAATCTTTGCTTCATAATTATTGTTACATAATCTTTTGTGCTCTTGTAACCATTCTCTTCCTTGTCTTCCTTCTCGTTGAAAATTAAAACATCTCTTGCAAATTATCTTTCTGTGTCGAGCTTTAGAAAGTTGCTTGTTAACAAGACGATTGAATTGCTTTATGTACACATAGTGAGACACATCTCCTCGCGTTAGTAGTAGTAAATCCGTATGATCTGGTAGCTCTTCTTTTGCAATTCGTAAAGGATACACTTTGTTTGAACTATCTAAAGCAAAAACATTAATAGACGTGCCGGGATTTTTCTTTTCAAATTTTGATATATCTTTTGTAGAAACGGGATATGTTATTCCTTGAAAATTGTACCTGTGTCTTGCATCTTCATATTCTTGGTTGGGTCTTTGTGGATTTATTAATACAAACTTTGACGTCATAGCATAGCGAAAACATTCATTATCTTCATTTTGAACATTAATACAAGATTTTGTATTTTCAATTATTTTTGTCAAAGGAATGTAACTAGATCCCATTAGTCCATATCCGTGTTTGTGAACTCTTATATCTAATACTTCAATACTTGTAAGACTCCATCCGGATCCTCTTCCTTCGTGTTCCTGAAGTTTAGTTAATATTTCTTCTATACAATTCTCGACTATTGAATCAATATTTGAACTTTCCATGATGGTTCGGTTTTTTGTTATGAATCCTCTTGGTGATAATTCTTCTTGTGCATTTATAAACATAGCTTCTAGTAGTAAACCAAATTTAAGAAAGTTCAATCTTTCCAATTCTTCTTTTAAAGTTTTACTTACGATTGGTTTTGCTTCTCTAATAAATTCTTCTAAGTTCAAGTTTTCATTTTGAATCTTATGATGCATTACTACCTTACCGGGTAAAGCAAATACTTGTAGATTCGGTAAAGTAGTTGAAGATGTTGCTGTTATTTCTTCTTGTTCTTCTTGTTCTTCTTGTTCTTCTTGTTGTTCTTGATCTTCTTCTGTGTTGTTGTGAATTAGTTCTTTATGTATATCTAGTAGAATTTCATCGTGAAACAATTCCGAACATTTATCGCAATGATACATGTTGACGATGTTTACTCTTCGAAATTTCGCCGAGAAATGAAATGGGCTCTGACGGTCCCGCTTTTATAACGGTTCCCCCACCACTATTTCATCATCATCCTCTTCTTCTTCTTCACTATCCGAGGAAAACAAACGTCTTGGACGAAACATTAATCTTCTACTAACTGATTGTTCATTTGTGTTCTCTATTCCAGTTGGAGTTTCAGTATGTACTTCTTCATATTCAAACGATGATGAAGATTCTGATATTACTACATCCATATCCAAATTTTCATTCTCCACATCATTTACACTTCCTACTTCTGATGTTGTTAGATCTACATCCATATCATTTACACTTTCTACTTCTGATGTTTCACTGTTATTATCATTTTCTTCCATATTAAAATCGTCTAGTTGAATTTTATACAATATTTCAATAAGAGGTTTCCTTGGATAATCGGTGTTGTCCACAGGAGCCATTTCAAGTAAATGAGGAATAACTCTTTGTGATTCGGCTTATATGATATTTTGATAAGTATTTCAAGGTAATTTTAGATTAAGCGAGAACTGGGAATAGATCACTAAGCAGCATGTTAATTCATTACTACAAAGTGATCTATTCCCCATTCTCTAAGAAGTGTCCAATCAATAACCAAAGTTCAAGTTCATTTTTGTTCAATTTCAATCTTTTACTTCTTCTTTTATTACGTAGTTTATAGGTTGACAATTCGAATTTTCAAAGTGCCGTTTTATCGTTTGTTCCAACGCTTCTATTTTAGCTTCTTTTATCATTAATTCCGTAAGTAACTGATTAATGTAATCAGCTGCCATGTCCACTGTTCTTGTTCGTATTTCTCCTAACCTAACCCCGGGAATCAATCTCTGTAGTCTGTAAAACTTTAACTTTATTCTTGACTCTCTTGCTTTAGCCATTTCCCGAATCTTTAGTTTTTTATTATCTTTATTTGTAGTCAAGTCCATAACACTTTCCTTCAAGTCCTTACTCGTGACAAGATCGCTTTCAGAATAATTCGACTATAGTACACTCGTCTTTTATACACTTTCCCCCACCACTTTCAATTTCCCCCACCCTACTAATATAGGTCAAGGTCATCCGGTATTAACGCGAGAACGAGGAATAGAGCACTAAGTGGCATGTTAGTCCATTACCACAAAGTGATCTATTCCTCGCTCTCTATTCTACATCTAATTTTTTTGGGTTTTTGTTATTTTTATCTTTTTTTTGGTTTTTCTGGGGGGAATGAGTGTTTGAACATTACTTGGTAGAATGTCCATTTTTCTTCTTCAAATCTTCAATAGTTTCCAACAATTGTAACAAATATGCGTTGGTTTTTTCTAAAGTTTTCAGTCTGCTACATCCGACTTGAATGGAAGGCACTATTAGTTGCAATTTTGCAAATTCTATCTTCTCTTTCTTGCACCTTTCTCTCATTTTTAGGTTTTTCCTTAGTCTTGCCGAAGATGGTGTTATTGGCTCGTACATACAATCTGGATATGGCTTTGACATTTTCAACACTGATGTTGAAGTACAATGAGATACTTGCGGCCGTTGAGCTTGATAATAATTTGTTGTTGGAGTATTGCAATACATCTTCGGTTCTAAGTTTTGGTGGCAATCTGTAGTTGAAAATACTGGTGTTGCAGAAGGATCAGTCATCTTTCACTGTTGTCGTACAGAGTGAACCCTTTTCTAAAGTTTTACTTCTTTTATCACATTTCCCCCCCCCCCCCACCACCGACTTATATATTCTTCCCCCCACCATAGTTATTTATACTTGTTTTTTTCACATTTCAAATTTTATACCATACTTCCAATATGACATCCGCGTCTTCCTCTTTTAAGTATTTGACAAATTCAGGACTCCTCGACGATACATTCGGTCTGTTTAGATAGCTCATCACCTTGTGATGGCTTTCCTCATTTTCTATATAACAATACACTTGCATCAACTTGTTTTCTTCCTCTTTCGATGATATGAAATTTGCAACAGAGGTCCACTCTTCATATTTAATCTTGAAATGGCGCACTTCGAATTCCATGATGTTTATTCTAATGCCGCAACAATAATAAAACTCTCTTCAAACAACCTGCATTTATACACGTTCCCCCACCTAATTATAACCCCCACTCTTTTCCCCCTCTCCTTTATATGTGGAAGGGGTATTATGGTTTGAATGCACGATACTTAATAAATTCAAACAAACACTGTGCACAAATGTCGCAAGTGTTATTACATGTTTCGAATTTCATTATTTGACCTTTTACAAGATGAACTAACCTACCTCCATCATCTTGGAATTGTTCAAAATCTAAAACAGACGCTTTTCCACAATCATGACACATTTTTGTACCATCTTTAAAAGTATAAGCAAGATAGATAGCAAATCCATAATTGTCTCTCTTAAATTCAATGAGCATTTCACGAATTGCTTTAGGTATTTCACACTCATTTGATCTCATGATGTAATGGTAAAGAAACCCATTATTGATAATTTCTTGTAAACACAGAACCAACAACCTATCCATCGTGTTAGACTTATACTGATAGTTACATCTAAAACCTTTTTCTTATATGATTTTCCCCCCACCACTTTTATATAGGTCAAGATCATTGTATATCAAGCGAGAACTGCTAATAGATCACTAAGTGGCATGTTATTCCATTACCACAAAGTGATCTATTCCCCATTCTCTAAGAAGATTGTTGATAATTTAGATTCCTAATATTTCTTTTCCTTCTTCTTCACCTTTTTGAACTGTAGTATTACCAGACATATGTGATATTAGTTTCTTCATTTCTCGATTTTCCATTTCCAATTTCTTCAATTTTAAATCTCTTGCTTCGATTTGTAGTTTTAAATACTTGATGTAACTTCCAGCCCAGTGTAGGGTTTTCAATTTTGATGTTCCCATTGCAATTCCAGGTATTTGAAATTGTAGTCGATTGAACTCCATGTTCATATCTTGTCGGTCTTGTTTTTTCTTTTCTAGTCTTTTCAATCTTTGATTCTCCCTGAACGAAGAGGTCGTATCACAAGGAATATGACGAAACATTTTGGTCAACGATATCTCGAAGAATGAGCGTCTACGCAGAAAACCAACACATTTATGCACTTGCCCCTCCAACTTTAGGCTAGTGGTGGGGAGAATTACATTAATTTGATACTTATTTCCACCGTTACACTTGCTCCATTATCAAAAAGATATTTGTAAAAAGGTCCTGGATACTGTTCTGTTTCACATCCTATATGTTCCTTAAGAAAGTTGAAAGCCAATCTTTTCGAATATTCATTATGATATACTTCTCTTATATTAAAAAGGATTCCATCTTCCAGAAATTTCACTTGAATTAATGGTATTTTACTTACATCATCCTTGTCTATCAAGGGTAGCTTGTAAGTGAACGTATTTGGTGGTAGACTTAACTTTTTATTTAGTTGAGAACAAAAGAATTTGTAAATTTTCTGATTATTGTTCGTAATAACAGGTAGATTTAACATTTTATAGTACGAAGATGCAAAACGTTTCGATGTTCGAAACTTTTGTATTTGATAGTTACTCGAAGAAGGTTCGTTAGGATTAAACATTTTTAGTCGACAGTTTCCTGACAAATAAGCTTCTACGCTAATAACCAACACATTTATGAACATGCCCCCACCAACTTTAAACTAGTGGTGGGGAGAATTTTCCTCCACCACTTCTTCAGAATTATTAATTTCAATTTGAATTACAACAAAAATATTTGATGCAAAATCCAAAAAACAGAATATGAAACAGTCTCTTCTACATCTTGAGATTCATTATGTGTTTCAACCACTTCCATCATTGAAGGTTCTTGATCAATTTCTGTTACTTCCTTCGCTTCTTCTACAGGATTTTGTATTATGTCGATTGTTTCGACTTCATCTTCTTCTTGGACTAATGTAATATTTCGTTGTCTCACAATTTCAATTAATTGTATAAAAGAAGTATCTCTAGGAGACATTCTTAACCATACATGTAGCTCCAACAAATGCTGACTTACTAATGACAAAAAATCACAATTTATAAGACTTGCTTGAATAATAAAGTGGGGGGACTACTTTAGTCCAATTCGGATTCGGATTCAGAAGACAATAAAGGTGATATGGGTGAATCCAACGATGAATCTAATATAAATGTATCAATAGCTTCCTTTACTATGTCTTCGTCACTATCGTTTATCAGTTCTTCAAAGAGTTCTTGTTCAAACTGTACCATTTCTTCTTCTTCCATTGTGGAATCATTATCAGTTTCGTTATAATTTTCCTCTATATTGTCTTCTTCCATTTCATTTGTACTAATATAAACATTTTTAACTTCAAAATAATTAACAAATGGAGTATCTTTAGACAGCATATTTGTTCACCATTTCTTTTAAACAGACTAAAAACATGGAGGTTCATAGTCCGCCTTTTATAAGTTTTAAAAAATGGGGAGGGGGAAGGAAAAAGGATTGGGAAGGGATAGGGTGGGGGTAAGGGAAGGGTAATGTGGTTATTAGACCACTTGTGCGACAAAGTAGCCACCAATGCTAACTTCGAGCTCATAACACTTCATAATATCATCGTGCCAAGTTAACATACGTTCTCTAGTATTTGGTGTTACACAGAAGAACCTACTGTCATTATACACAATAGCTGAACCAATTATAACATTGAATCCTAAATTTAGCCATTTGTGTGCTTCCGTAATAAATCTTTCTATTGTATCAAAAGGAAATTGTTCATCAATGTAGATTGGTCTCATTTGTTCATCAAGTTTAATTACATCTTCACCGTCATCTTCACTGTCAGTGCTACTATCATTTTCATTGTCACTGCTACTATCATAATAATCTATCACATCTTCTTCAGGTTGTTGGAAAACATCAGCAATTTCGGAAGGATTGAAGTTTTCACTATGGTGAGGAAGCATTTTAAAGCAAATAATAACGGCAGAGACGAAACAACAAGTGTGGCGCGTGAAAGCAGAATGAAGGAGTGAACAACGCTCGCTTTGCTTTTATAACGATATGCTAATGAGAGGGGTTAACAGCTGTTAAGTGGGGGAAGGTGGGAGGGAAGGAAAGAGAGGGGGTATTTATTTCAAATAATTCGCATAACTTTTGACTAAAATAAGATAGTTAAATTCTTCTTTTACTAAAATGTTCGTCTTACATAGGCCTTTTCAATGATGTATCGCTTGTCCTAATCCGTCAATCCATTATCGAGTTATAGGCATTTAAATTTTCCGGGGGGGGGGTTCCGCTTGAGTGAACACGGGGGGGGGGGGTTCCGCTTGAGTGAACACGGGGGGGGGGGGTTCCACTTGGGTGCTCATGCGGAACAGATATTCTCACGAGATAGTCGTTGTGTGATAATGAAGACAAATGTTCATCACGCCGCGACCACTAATTAACTCGCATTTGCGGTGTTCACACCTTTCCTACTCATTACATATACGTTTCCTACTTCATTATTTCAAGACTAATTAACTTGCAAAACAACAGTCTCTGTCTTTGAATGTTGATGAGATTTCATTAGGAACCATTCTTTGCACACTATATGAAGCTACACCAGCAAACAATGCAAGTCAGACAGGTCATATAACTGTACAACGACCTTAGAAAAGTAGGTCACGAGACTTAGAGTGTTAAAAAATAATGGGGGAGAAACACAACGCTATAACGCATTGTGTTTCTCCCCCATTATTTTTTTAGCAAAATTTGGAAAAACTATGTGAATTTACTGTTTACGTCCCCACCTTGTAATACGATCCTTTTTATCCCTGAGGAGAAAGTCTTGAGAATCTAAATTGTTAAATCTCTTCTCTTTACACAAATTCTCACAAACTCTAATTTTATATTTATTGCCGTTACATTTTGCCAATATGTGTTGGTGGTCAACAACACTTAGAAAAAAATATCTCAAACCTTTCTTAAGCCTCTCTCCTCTGACGGATATTATTTCAGGATCGTCTTCAACAGTGGGGATTTCTGTCAGTTGTGGTTCGGAAAGATGTTTTACGATATGTACACGGCAGAAACGTTCGTTCTTAACACATTTCCTACCACAAGCTGATCCTTTCTTAATTCCCCTACCGAGCACTTCAGGGCAAGTAGTGGGGCGGCTAAATGCCCTACGACGCTCTTCTTTTAATAATTGGAAACGCTCTGAAGGAGCAGACTTAGGAGATTTATTTTTAGGATAGGTGTGATCTTTAGGAATAGTAAGTGGTGGGGTAGGAGGCAATGGTGACAGTGGAATGACAGGTGTACTAAGACTATGAAGCAAGGTTTCAAATGAAGGGGTATTAGGACGGGGAGCTGGCTTTTGCGGTGGCGGCATGTTAGTTGAAGGCGGTGTGGAGTCATTCGAAGACAAAGGCGGTGAAAATATGCTGCGACGTATGGTATTGTTGGCCGGGGGAAGAGGAGCTCCAGAAGTTGAAGGTTTTGAGTCTAGTTGCTTCTTATACCAGTCGGGAGCATTTTTCAAGCGAAGAGTTTTCTTGACTGGAGTTGAAGCTGTAGTAGAAGTAGAAGTTGAACTTGTAATAGAAGAGCAGGCTGTAGAGGAAGTTGTAGTCGGCAGGGATGACATCGTGGTAGTTCTATTCGCAGTTCGCAGCGTAACGTCTGGAATCAGAATGAAATGTTAGCCGTGGTCGATGCGTCTTTTATAACGGTATGCTAATGAGAAGGGTTAACAGCCGTTAAGTGGGGGAAGGTGGGAGGGAAGGAAAGAGAGGGGGTATTTATTTCAAATAATTCGCATAACTTTTGACTAAAATAAGATAACTAAATTCTTCTTTGACTAAAATGTTCGTCTTACATAGACCTTTTCAATGATGTATCGTTTGTCCTAATCCGTTAATCCATTATCGAGTTATAGGCATTTAAATTTTCCGGAGGGAAGGGGGGGAAGGGGGGAAGGGGGGGGTTCCGCTTGAGTGAACACCGGGGGGGGGGGGTCGGTCATTGACCCTTCCGAAAGTGGGTCAAGGTCATTTAAGACTTATAAAGAACCAAGGTGATGGGAACAGTAGTAACTGTTCCCACCACCCTGTTTGCCTAACGGTTCCCACTCCCAACCCACTAGTTACGTTCTGCGAGGGACATCGACGAATTTTGTTTGGCCCGTCCGGGTCCATCCGTAAGGGGCCGGTCCGGGTCCATCCGTAACCGTGAATTCGAAGGGAAACTGGAACAGCTAATGCAGAAACGAAACTCTAACACCCACCCAACTAATCCCACCCATCATATTCCTAAACAAAATGCAAAAACCTAGTCCGCTACCTACAATTTGCGGATGTCCCACCCCTTCTAAGTGAAGTTCAACCGAACTTCTGAATTTACATTTAATCTACCCCCTATCATCTAGCTGAAAGGCAAAACAACAACATTAATTATTAATACCAACACTTAAAACTAACAACACATCATTATTAAATATCAAATAATTCAACACAACCAAATACCATCATTATTCTTAAAATTAATACACCTTAACGCTAAACACAACTTATAACTAACATCGCAATGCGCAAATTAATTCTTAAATTAAGTGCAACTTACAACTAATATTTACACACACACACACACACATACCACATTGCATTAAAGAACGCAACGTAGTATAAGAAGTTCAAATATATATAGGCCTACTATATATTTGAACCTCTTACCGAGTCGCCAACGACTTTTCGCTATGAAAACTCGTTGACGACTGACGCGAAAATCGGGCTCGTATCGCTCCTCGGGTTTTCGAGTGGTGGGGGTAATTAATGCAGTGGTGGGGGAATTGTTTCACTCCAGTACGGTCTTCAATCCACTCCAGTTCGCAGCAGTGTAAAAATGAAACGAAGGGGTGGGGGTGGCGCATGCGCAGCGACGTAAAATCCAAGGTTTGAGGTTAGAACTTTCCGTGCACAGTAGAGCTAAATTGAGTAATACAGGACTCGGCGCATGCGCAATAGCGAGGAGTGATTCCGATCCGGAGAACTCGTTGCATTCGCAGCAGCGCTAAAGTGAGTAATACAGACTAGGCGCATTCGCAGTAGCGCTAAAGTGAGTAATACAGGACTAGGCGCCGTAGCGTGAAGTTGGCTCACTCCAGTACAAGTTATAGCAGCATAAAAATGAAACGAAGGAGTGGGAGCGGCGCATGCGCAGTGACGTAAAACCAAGGTTTGAGGTTAGAATTTTCCATGGTGGCTGCCATGTTTAATTCAGTTTCATTCAAACAATAGTAGTTCATGGCTGGCATGGGATGTGAAGTGTGGTAATTAGATGGGGTTAGCAACCGGTCGTGACCGGCCATTGACCGGTCATCGACCCTGCGGGGTTCCGCTTGAGTGAACACCGGGGGGGGAGAATTAATCTCCATTTTTTATGGGGGGGGTTCCGCTTCATTAGTCACGGGGGGGATTTCGCTTCATTAGTCACGGGGGGGGGGGGAATTAATCTCCATTTTTTTATAGGGGGGGGGGGTTCCGCTTGAGTGAACACGGGAGGTTCCACTTGGGCGCTCATGCGCAACTGATCTTCTCACGCGATAACCGTTATAAAAGAAGATTGTTCATCGCGCCGCGACCATTAATTAACTCGCATTTGTGTTGTTCGCATCCTTCCTACTCATTATATATACGTTTCGCCAACTTCATTATACAAGTCTAATTGCTACTAACCTGAAATTTCATTTACATTAGCACATGTCGTCCTGTTTGAATCACCTTCGCGTGCTCGACGTTATATCTCATTCATCAGTCTTGTTCTCACTTCTACACGTCTGACATACTTCTTGTGATGGATACGCAATGTTTGAAATTGAAACTTTTGCGGACACAACATATATTACGAAATAATTCCAAACCATCGGTTTCAAAGACTAAAACAAATTTAACAAAAGTGAGGAAGAAATTAAGTTTTAACCCGTTATACTCTGTTAGAACTTCGCAGGTTCACGTTGATGATAATGTTATTCACAACATTTTGCGTTCGATGTTACGTTTCCACAACTTCGAACTTGTTACACCTATCGACTGTGTTCAGCAGGTTTTCATATTTTACCCCCACCCTTCTTTATATAAGTGCGCTCACGACAATTCCTGTTTCATTCTTCTATACGCTCTTCGACCGACAACTACTCCGCTCTAAATTACACACTACACGAAGATGGATACAAACCAAGAACAAGTACAAGTTCACGAAATATCGTCTACTACCCACCCGAGAGAGAATCCTCCGAGAACTTCGCCTTCACCGAATCCACAGAACCCCGTCCAAGTTTCGGATGTATCTTCGACGGCGAGGAATGATCTTGAAGCTATTCTTCGGTCGCTCGTCGGTTTCGACTGACCTGTACGACGATCGATGTTAAACTGAACTCTTAGAAGTTCAGTTTTTTTTTATTTAAACTTCCTCCGGATGACCTTGAAGCAATTATATTATATATCCCCTCTCCTTTTTCAACTAACTTCTACTTTTGTTCAACTGTTGAATTTCAGTTTTGAACTAACTTTTAATTTATGCGAAGTTTTAGTTGAACCCGGTTAATTTATGCGCACATTTAGTTCAGCCCCGAATTGTTGAATTTCAGTTTTGAACTAACTTTTAATTTATGCGTAAATCTACTTCAAACGCTCACCCCACCTCCTCCCCCCTCATTTAATATACGACCGGAAGCTATGTGCCCCGGCACGTGGCTTCCGGGGCAGCTGACCTGTGCCAGAAGTGACCAAATCTAACTACTAACGTTACCAAATAATCTTTATTAAAAATCATAGTAATTACAATTGTAATATGTTAGTTGTATGCTAGTTGTGGTAGATGTAATACATGTATGTTGGTTACATTTTTAACTATCAAAAAGAACATTTAGACCGTTGGTTCAGTAACTATTATGAAGAAATTGTGAACTAACTAAATAAAAACTATTATAAGAACTCAATTACTATTATAATAACATGGCATTTGTTTTTTAGTTGGAGAAAGTATGCCAATGTATAATTTAATTAAACAATTTTATTATTGTTAAAGTGATAAGGAACATACTTTAAAAAATTGAGGTGGAGATAAATTTTTAATTACTGAAATATGTGTTTGCATTTAAAACAAATATTGCATGTGGTAGTATCTCCTAGGAAAGGTCACAAATTCAACTCCTATCTCCGCAACAACAGAGGCTATGCAATTAAGCTATCGTTCCTGCTATCTTCCCTGGGCCATGAGGTAAATTATTGTGTCGTTGGATATACAAAGGATGTTTGGAACAAATCTGCAAGATAAATGTCAAACATGAAAGATAAATGATAAAAATGGAAGTAGAATAACGGTATAGTTTTAAATAACTTTCAGGGCACTATAAAATTAAATATCTCATTATAAGGTATAAATAGCTTCAAAATAGCTAATAAAATTAAATTTGATCAATGCGAATTGACTATTGTTTGTTGAAAAATTACATAAAATTAAATACATCAGTTACGTTTAGGCTACTTGACATAATTAATAGAGTCTATTATTACCTCATTTTCGGTTTTAAATATGGATTTAAGAGGTTAATAAGAGGTGTAAAAAAGAGATATCCAAGAAAATTAGATTTGGAAAAGGCTTATAGTATAAAACATAAATATTTAAACATCTCCTAATGTGCCAAAGTTTTTAGATAATTATTTAGTTCACATAATTTATATGTTAACCTTTTTATAAAACAACAGCGGTACAGATATGGTATATTAAATGTATTTAATGTAATATAACATCAAATTGGTTATATAAGGCCATACGAACGTTTTAGGTGTTGCAGATTAATTTACACGAAATTGCACTGTTTCGGCCAAAATTTCAGTTGATCTCGACCCAGTTATCATTTTAAAATTACAATCAATGGTTTAAATACCTGAATTATGCTAATCTAATGTTGTCAAACAACTAGTTTCCACTCATACAAGGAGTCATCATTAGGCTTCCATACAAAGATGCGTTGTTTCTCTTCATACGAAGGACGTCAAAGTTATTTAAATTTAATAAATAGATACACATGTAGGGTACTGACACATTGCAAGTAAATAAATAACGACATGGACACGAACACAGACTAACGGAAACACCTAACGACTGATTCTAATACTGATGTAATAATGTTTCGAATTGACGCAATCCCGGCCGCGGCAGAGTACACATCTACATCAGTATTAGAATCAGTTAAGTGTTTCTGTTTGTCTGTGTTCGTGTCCGTGTCGTTATTTATTTGTAATGTGTTCGTACCGTACATGTGTGTCTATTTATTGAAATTTTAATAACTGTGGCGTCCCTCGTATTAAGAGAAACAATGCATCTTCGTATAGAGGCCTGAAGATGAGTCCTTGTATGAGTCGAAACTAGTTGCTCGACAACAATTGGATTACAATAATTCAGGTATTTAAACCATTAATTAAATTCATTGGTAATGGAGGCCACCATGAAATTTAAAATTACAACTAATATTCATATTTTACAACTTTTCTTCCTCTATATCGCTAGCTTTAAAGGCTTTCAAAATGAAGGATTTAATCAATTATCGTTCTTACATAAGATTAACATAAGAACTTTGAAATCCTATAAGGCATAGCCCTAGAGGCCAACGGAAATTAAAATAGGTTTCTTTTCATCTTACAGAACCACATCTTCCTTACGGTATGCTCGGATTTCTCCTACATTGCAAACGAGCTAAAAAAAGGGAGGAATTGTTTTCTGCTTGCCTACTATAATTTATGGTTTTCCTAAGTCACTTCAAACATACAGAGTGATTGAAGAATTACTAAGGATTTTGTTTTTGTTATTATAAACAAACCATACGCGTTACATATAGATAAAAAAAGGAAACCAGGAGTGATCAAATACCATTAATAATGGTTAGGTTTTGTTGAAACATCAAACAAGTGGGATTGGTTGATCGATGATATACAATTTATGGAATATCTGATTTTTGGGGGTAGCCTATGGGTGAAAATTAAATTAGCGGGTCTATACGATGTCAGAAATGAAATTTGAAAGATGGTTAAGAGCATAAATAGATTAGCAATTTTAATAGGAATCTATTTATGCTACTTCGTCACGTGTGGATCAGCTATTAAATGAGTAGTCAATCACCACCCTTTTTATGACCTCCATCATCATCATCACAGTGCAAAACTGATTTTAAACATCGTATACTAATACAATGTTCGCCCATACCTCCAAATACCAGATTTTTCATCAACTGCTTATCGTCAGTCTACTGACCCCATCAGTTGTTCCTTGTACTTGATGATTCAATAAAACCTAACCATCATTATTAATTTTAAATTACCTCTCAATTGCTCTTTTGTTTATCGACGTAACTTGTATAATTTCTATATAATAACAATAATAAAATTGTCAGTGACTTTCCAATTACCCTGTAGTCCTAAAGTTGATAATTCTACTAAATTATATTTAAAATTAGACAAAAAGCAAAATTATCATATAGTTAAGATACATTCTCTAACTTCCTCCCTCCATCACCGAAAGGACTATCAATCAATGCATTAAAACATGCGTATTATTTATTTATCAGTTTAGTAAATTTAGACACCTTTATTACATTTTTTTTTTAATTTGCTTAGATTTATTATTATTTTAAGTTTGATACTAAATTATTAGTAATTTATTTTATAATTAATTAAAATTTCATTATAATTATGTATACAGTTATGGAACTCATTTCAGAGATATCAGATTCGAAGATTGAAGTTTAAAAACATGCAGTAAAACAAATTAAAAGTAAGTTTAATTTATTTTTCATAAACATATGACTTCACAAGTTAGTATGTCTTGTTATTGTCTTGACTTTTAGTTAGTATGTTCTATTTAAAAGAATTAATTAAAATTGTTATTCTTATAAGCTTAATTAAGAAGAATTCAGAAGTGTTAGAACGTATGTTAGCGATCGTAACACATAATAATTCATGACCCCAGCCGGAAGCCAGAGCACTTCCCCATGCATGCACGGCATCACTTCCGAGCTTTATATTACCCCCAGGCCGGAAAGCACCTCTCTGCTTCAACCTGGCTTATCCGTCTAATGTATCTTTAATATATCCTTGATTCCCGTTGAGATATGATTTGAAATAATCTCTTCTCTCTTCGTCTTAAAGTGTTTTTTCTTATAAATAAAACTTTCAATGAATGACATCCATGACCTCTACTCACCACATACTTGATATACGATTATATAAGCACACCTGTTAATTTCGTGGGGAATATATATATATATATATATATATATATATATATATATATATATATATATTCCCCATATATCTAATGTAATGTTTTTGTTTTTTATAATATTTTGAATGGTAAATATTAAATGGGTTTAATATGGGTTTAATTCATTAAAAATGTACAAGCCATCAGGCGTCTTAATAGACATCCTCATTGGAAGAAGAATAAAGAAGCCAATTGGTAATTATACCTAAGATCACTTTTCAACTTACCTTCACTGTTCATCAAGTATTCTTCCTTTCATTTAAACTAAACAATGGGCGAATCTAGTGCTACTTTAGTTGACCAGTTTCGTTACCACTCATTTAAGGTAGCGAAACTCAACTGTCATATTTGGTTCATGGGACTTTGCTTATCTTTTGGTGTTACACCTCATGGACTTCGTCCAAAATTCCCCCTATACGCTCTACCTCCCTCCCTTCACAATGATATCAAAGAGTTTGCAAAATGTACCAGCGTTGAACTCACAAACTTTGTACTCCATTCATACAAGAACCTTTCCTTCTTTCATGGAAATGAAATGAGAAATATCCACAGACATGTCATGCTAGAAGATCCAACGAGCAATATGCTTAATGATTTCAATGATATCCTAAATAATAACCAAAGATACGTTAATTCAAAGTCAATGGTTTTATTGAAAAAAATTATCAGTTTTATGCAATGAGGCCGTAAATGAAGGAATTTCAGTTCCCGTAGAAGCATTCACGTTCTTGGCAAAACATTTGCAGGATAATTCATTGAATAATCAACACATGCTGAAGAATCATCAATAAAATATATCAAAGCAATGTCAAAACTCGACATTCGATCAAAAAAGCTCACCGATGAATTATGAACAACCACAACCTGTGATGATCCACCAAGAAGCATCGATCATGCGCTTAACCAACAATGGACTCAAACCCCCAAATGTACCACATCCAACAAAATGTAAAAGACCTCAAACCAACCCAAGGACGACTGAAAATATTGACCATAACACAACGAAAAGAAGGAAAAACTCATCCAAACCTAAACTGGGTAAAGAAAAAGATGACGACAAATCCACTTTAATGAATGTGGAAAATTTATCAAAGTATACACCTTCAAAACATGAACTTGAGGTTTTAAATAAAGGATTGACATTCTCGCCGACACCAAGGACATTCAACCACATCAATCTGGTTGCTGATGCAATAAATTTTTCAAGGGATTTGAGGATTAAATACCACTTTAGTTTACCTGAAAACAATAAAGCTAAACTTACAGAAGACATACCAGGATCCCTAAAAAAGTTTAAGCCAAAGTCTGGATGGCAACCAGACCCACTTCCAACTGATCATCCTCTAGAACAATTTATCAATCTTTTGCTAGCAAATGTCTCCAATCCTCTGTTCCCTGACTCACTCCCTAAAAGCAAAAATATAACGAAAGCTGAAAGAAATGCTATAAAATCATTAAAAGCAAATTCCAATATAACTATTTTACCATCAGACAAAAGCAACACAATCGTTATTCTAGACAAAAATGACTTCATAAAGGAGTGTGAGAAGCAGTTAGAAGATTCATCGACTTATGCGAGAGTAGAAGAGGATCCTACAAAACGTTTTCAAGATGAAATAAGAAATTTTCTGAAGAAAGAGGGGCCCAAAGAAGGACTATCTGAAGAAACAATTAATCTACTCAACCCCTTATCTCCACGGACACCGGTCTTCTACATCCTGCCTAAAGCCCACAAACCTCAAAGACCTCCACCTGGGCGTCCAATA
This sequence comes from Neoaliturus tenellus, assembly GCA_030545055.2. Lineage (NCBI taxonomy): Eukaryota > Metazoa > Arthropoda > Insecta > Hemiptera > Cicadellidae > Neoaliturus > Neoaliturus tenellus. The sequence goes on along the minus strand of CM061533.1, from coordinate 188,155,104 downwards.
GTGTCAAGCTACGGGTCACCGACAGAGCGAATATCTGCGTTGGTGGATGAAAATCTGCAACCACTTGTTAAGGCGTTACCATCATACATCAAAGACAGCCTTCATCTTATAACAAGACTGCAGGAGATCAACCAGCCTCTTCCCCAGGACTCGTTACTAGTGACAATCGATGTGCCACTCTATACCAACATTCCCCATCAAGGTGGTCTAGATGCTATTAAACATTACCTAGACACCAGACCTCCACAATCTAACCCTTCTTCCAAATTTTAGTCAACTTTGATTCATATGGTTCTTACTATGAACAATTTCAAATTCATGGGGAATAATTATCTGCAAAAAAAGGGAACCGCAATGGGTACCCGAATGGCGCCTTCTTATGCAAATCTTTTTATGGGTCTGGTGGAGAAAAATTTCTTAGACGATCAAAATTAAAACCGACTGCATGGTTTCGCTTTATTGACGACATATTTATGGTTTGGCAATTTGGTCTTGAAAGTCTTCAAAAATTCCTTTTGATTTGAATAGCTTTTATTGCTTAAACTTCACTTGGAAATTCTCTACAAAAACAATAACATATCTTGACTTGGATATTTTCTTAGTTGATGGCATCCTCAAAACCAAAATTCACGTGAAGGAAACCAACAAAATGCAGTACCTCCACTACAGCAGTTGCCATCCTGCTCATGTGAAAAAGTCAATCCCTAAGAGTTTAGCATTAAAAGCTAAATCTTTATGCACTGATTCCAAGGACTATAATTCGTACCTTAGTAAATTGAACAATGCTTTTATCAAAAGGGGTTACCCTGAAAAAATTGTCAAAAAACAGTTTAAAAGACAAAAAAAATCTTGACAGACAAAACCGTTTCAAAGAAGACCCAAAATTTTTAACCTCTTACTTCCCTGGTCTTCACAAAATAAACAACATCATGAAAACCGGTTTTGAACTTTTGAAAAGCTCCCCTTTGACTGAAAACATGTTCTCTAGACCACCTCGAATGGTTTTCAAAAAACCACCAAATTTAAAGAACATGCTTGTAAGGCCCAAGCTGGAAAAGACAGATGCCTCTAGTCATTTGGCCCATGGGTGTGAACCGTGTAAAAAACCGCGTTGCGGAATATGCAAGATTATGAGCACGGCTGACCGATTTCAAAGCACCGTGACAGACAAGGTTTACCCGATAGTTGGACACATGGATTGTTCCTCAAGCCATGCTGTTTACCAACTAACGTGTAAACATTGTCCTAAGGAATACATCGGTCAAACATCTAACTCCCTAAGGGTCAGAATGACTGGGCATCGCTTTTCAGTCAAACACAAAGACAACAAAAAGCCGGTGGCCTTACACGCTGTTCAGCAACATAATGCTGAGTTTGAGGATTGTTTTGACCTTAAGGCTATCCACAAAATCAAAGAAACTGACTACAAAGATCTAAATGAATTGAATTTAAGAACGTATGAATTGGCTCATCAGTTAGTCTTAAGATCAAAACAACCACACGGACTCAACATTCGTTGATCTGAAAAATTTTCCTGGCTTTTATTTTACCAAAATACTTAAATAGTTTTATTCCACATCACCTCTGTCCTTGTGCTAAATGTGTGTTTCATCTTTCAGCTGTTCATTGTTTATGTTTATTTTTACACTATCATACACCACTGTGCTTGATAAAGATAATATATCGAAATATTGCACACAAAAATGGGTTTAATTCATTAAAAATATATATATATATAGAGAGAGAGAGAGAGAGAGAGAGAGAGAGAGAGAGAGAGAGAGAGAGAGAGAGAGAGAGAGAGAGAGAGAGAGAGAGAGAGAGAGATAATTAACGAAAATGTTGTATTTAAACTGTAATTAGGTATATTAGAAAATAACTAAATTCATCTCATACAAATTCTAGAAATCCTTTCAGTTAACGCTCCTTTCACACAGCACGTTTTTTAGCCGTGCGGTAAAAAAAAACGCACGATTTAAAAACAGTCTAACGCTCCTTTCACACATCACGGTTTTGCTCGTACGATTAAAAATCGCACGGCGAACATTCCAATTGAATCTTATGAGACCTTTCACACAGGCACGGCGACGATTTTTAACCGGCTGCCAATTACTTGTACGGTGTACTTGGACGGTTTTAAATCGTCCAAAACACCGTACAAGTAATTGTCAGCTGGTTAAAAACCGTAAACGTGCCTGTGTGAAAGGTCTCATAAGATTCTATTGGAATGTACGCCGTACGATTTTTAATCGTACGGGCAAAACCGTGATGTGTGAAAGGAGCGTATGTAACGCTCCTTTCACATATCACGGTTTTGCCTGTACGATTAAAAATCGCACGGTGGACATTCCAATAGAATCCTATGAGACCTTTCACACAGGCACGGCGACGGTTTTTAACCAGCTACGGTGTACTTGGACGGTTTTAAATCGTCCAAGTAGTTTTTACATAGCACGATCGGGCTGGGACGGCACAGGTACGGCGAGCCGTGGTGTGGGACTTCAGTTGACTATTCGCAGTGTCACATACAAGTTATAACATAACATATAACAGCTGTAAATATATAACAGCTGTACACATTACTGTCTATACTGCACTTGAGGGACGACTGAAATCGTGATGTGTGAAAGGGGCTTTAAACTCTAATGCGCTACTACACAGTTGGACGGGTGGGACGGCGACCGTCCTAACGGCAGCTGCATCACGGCAGCCGTGGAGTTAAAAACCGTCGCCGTGCCTGTGTGAAAGTTCTCATAAGATTATTCGCGCCACTATTGGAATGTCCACCGTGCGATTTTTAATCGTACGGGCAAAACCGTGATGTGTGAAAGGAGCATAATTGTCACACCGTACAGAATAATTTCTATTGGCAGCCGGTAAAATATCGTCGCCGTGCCTGTGTGAAAGGTCTCATAAGATTCTGTTGGAATATCCGCCGTGCGATTTTTAATCGTACGGGCAAAACCGTGATGTGTGAAAGGGGCGTAACGATATTTCAAAGTGTTATCTTCAATTTTCCCAACATTAAATTGTGTTTATATTTTTTATGTGTCTAACTATGATTAAAACAATATCATAAGTAATACATAAGTTGTAAATAAAAACATATCATTGGCAAGTTTTGTAAAATCGACGCATGTGAAAGCATCGTTGTAACCACAGAGAAAATTAATATATTACCTCTAATGAGAACACAATAGTCCTAGGGGCAGTAGTCAGTTATAAGGAATGTAGTATTGTAGATTGCGTTATTTCCTCATTGAATTAAATGCCCTCAGAGACGCCTTCAAACAGGTTCTATCAAATGCAAGCAGTGTACATAATACATTACTTAGTACAGTACGTTATAAATTATTAAATATTTTTAAATATTTTATTAATGTATATACATAAAGTATATTAAATATTAAAAATATATGGTATATTGTGACGGTAGTCACTATTTTGATACATTATTCAAAGTTATGGGTGAATAAAAGTATAAAACCCGATTTCACGTTTCACATACCAGTTTTGCAACAATAATTAGCACAGTTTTGCCTACAAGGGGGACGATGACGCCAATGGCGTCATAAGGTTTTGGGGGGAGGGGGGATTTTTGATGGTCATAAATACATAAAAAATTTTGTTTGTATGAAAAATAAAAAAAATGTTCATTAGTTAATTTTTCAGTTTTAATTAACTGATTTTATTAATAAATCATAAAAAAACATTCCATGACTGTATATTTGATATAATTAATGTCGAGTAAATTCCTGTAATTCCTGTGTATTGGTCAGCCAAGTATATCGCAACGTTATTATTCTTAACTATTGGATTAAGAAAGTTTATTAAATCTTGTGCCCCTAGTTGTTGAGATCCATGCATATCTGGTAAAGTTATCCACAAGAATTTGCATTAAAAACATTTTGATCTGATGCCTCCAAAACCACCGACACATAATCTGACATAATCTGTTGGGACGGTGGCATAGTCCTGTAAACCAGTTACTTGGAGGTCCCGAATAGTGGATAGTTATAGGCAATGGCTTGTGAATGCTAGTCCAACCATAAATACCATCCTCATATTAGTCAAATTCGTAAATATCGGCTTGGCAAGTGAGTGAGGCGATCGATCTCTTTTTAAAAAGGAAGAGGGCGAGAAAAGCGAAGCGAACGAGCTTTGTCTGAGGAAGTAAAGTGACGCTTAATAATTTTACCGGGCACAAGCTCGGTCCCCTGGTACTTATTTATCTATATTTTACTTGTCAAGAATGTTTATTTTTCTCTTTATTTCTCAGATGTTGTGCTTCGTAGAAGAAATTTGCGCATTCCGTTAGAAAGGTTTAGTCCTATAGATGAGCAGTATCACATAATAATTGACATCGGTCCCCAGGGATACGCCCTACAGGCTTTCAAAGTTTGAATGTTAATATTATGGAAGAATTTTAATTGAATAAATTATTTGACAGGTGTTGTAAATACAAATGCTAGAAAACCAGGAAAAAAGGATGTTTCAAATATAAAACATTTACTAATTGGGTCCAGATGAACTGAGTTTTTGGTCGAATTTTAATCAGGTTGCGATCTCTAGTTAACATATAAACAGAACGAGTAAATATTGTTTTGTTTTAGGAAAGACTTTATTGCGTGGGCGGAATCCAATCTCTCACTGAACATATTGATTTAGCCGATCCTCCACACCTAATAAAAGTGCCGGAATAGAAAGGTTTTGTGTAAGCGTTTTATGTAACATGTTTTGCAGGCTTGTTACATAAATTTTGTATATAACTATAGATATTTATTAGTTTTCAAACAGCCTTAGCTTTTATCATTAACTCATCACATATATATTAATTACGACTCTAATAATATATACACAATAAAAAAACGTATCATACAAATTCATTATACTGATTATCAGTTCTTATTACCGTACAGTATTAGAACTAGAAATAGTACTGTACATATAAAATACAAATAATTGTTTTTAATTAAACTTCTCTTTTACCGACATTAAGGGATTAGTTAATTTAAATTGTTGTTATAATGTATGTAATAACTCAACAATTGACAAGAGAGTTGAAACTTGCTGAAAATATACAGTATAGTAAATTTAACCTATGGAAATTTATCACTTTTGCTTCAAAATTGTTTCACAGTTCATTTATAATTCGGTAGGGGTCTATTGAAAAAGACTGTACAAAATATTTATAGTGAAACGTTAATAGTAGTTTTCATCACTAGGAGCAAAAGTGGGTCTTTTTGCTCCCACTTTTTTGCTGGACACTTTTGCTCCGAGTGATGAACAAAGTTTTTTATCATAATGCGAAATTAGACTTTTTAATTGTTAAAAATATTAACTGTAAAGTTGTAGGCCTATATTCGAGGTCATATTTACAAAGTAAGTTATATGCAGTGTTTACATTTCTGTTATTTACAAACAATGCTCTTTATAACGTTTGAATTTCAAAATTCTGCTCCTGAACATTAATAAATCAATAATAATACACTTAGCAAACAGCTGACTTTTCAGTCCTAGGACCTAAAAAATTCTCCAGGTGATTTTTCAGTGCTAGGGCAAAAAAGAATCGGTTTTGGTACTATTGAGAGAACAAAAAACAGGCTGATTTCGTGCAGAATGATAAAAAAAATATTATCTACTTTTTTGGTTGATCAAATGAGGACTACATTAAATGGGAAATTAATTTTAGTGAACACATGCTACAGTTTATGTGGTCAGTTTGTGGTTTCAGTAAAACATTGGTGCAGTTTTCATAAACTGTTAAAAAAGATTGTATTAAATAAATCCAGTGGTTAATCTGTGATTTATGTTTCTATAACACGCCAGAGAAAGCCCTATTGTGTTTTTAATATTAAAGACAATCAACACAAAACTACGTAACTCGAGGCATTCGGCAAGTTGCTATAAAAGTAGCAATTATATAGATCTGGTCTACCGGGATTTATCCCCCCCCCCCTCCAATCCCACCAAAGTCAGAGCACATTAAACGCCATCGTGATACCAATGTACAACAGAAAACTGTTAAAGGTTATAATTAAAATTAATAATGGTGATATGACGTTAACGTAATATGCTTGACGTTTGTAAAAGAAATATGATAATCTAAGTAGAAAGGTCCTTGTTGAAAATGTTTTAATTTTATTCGGACAACAACTTAGTACGGTATGGTATTTTTAAAGTAATAAGTAAACAAGTAACAAACGCCTTTAATACAATACCTAGAATTGTCTTTATGTTACAGCAGGAGGATTAGTTACATGTATGCATTTCAATGTCTGTTATCCTCTTCTAGGATAACACTTTGTAATAAAATTAAATCAGAAATGCGGGGGGTGTCAGACTTCTTGATTAAATAATCCCATTTGTAAAGAGTTCTAATTAATGTTTTTCATCACACTACATCGATATCACCTGTTTTCGACCCTCACTTCTACCAACGAAACGCCTATTTTGCCGGCCTAGGGCGGTAATGGAAACGGTAGCAGAGAAATCTAGAATATAAGAAGGTATTTAAAAACAAAAATAACAAATAACAAATCAGTGACATAGTTAGTAGTTCAGCTGATAGCAAATGTTAAATATGTATGACGTAGATGGGAAAATAGTGCTGCTCCCTTGGAATCAGTTTTACTATTTAAAAATTTACTATTTGTATTTTCTTAAAATCTATTGGGTTGATACAGCTACAATGTATACGGTTAATTTTGAAACGTTAGTATAAGGTACTTTTATTTTAGAGTGTTCACGCCCGTGGAGTTTTTAACGTTTTGACGGGGAACGGTCCAAACCCCAGTCTTGATGTTAATAATCGACCAGTTGTTAGAAAGCATCATTACTTTAATAGCCCAATGACAAATGGCAACTGGTTGTGCAATCGAACCTTTAAAAAGAAACTAGCTTTTCTCAGGATCGAACCGGCAACCTTTGGATTCAAAGGCGAGCACTGTAACCCCTCAGCTACCCAGCGAGTATCCGGTTTTAGGAGTATTGCGACTAAAATTGGAGTACATGTGCAAAAATGTATAACACGCATGTAGTCCTGCTTGAAGGAGGTGAGCACGCTCACACTGTTGCCACTGATGGTAGTTTAGTGTTACACACAGAGTGCGATACAGGCACAGGTCGGGTAGGCTGCACACAACACCGCTCAATAACCTCAGTGTACACAACACCATCTTATCACGTGGCATTTGGTAACACTATAGGCCTAGTTATTTGTGCTTCTTGGGACTAAAGTACAACTTTTTTCTACCTAAAGGGAAACTGTTTTCGCCCGAAGGCGAAGCCGAAGGTGACAATTTCCCTAAGGTAAAAGTACTTTAGTCGCTTGATGCACACAACATTTTTCCTCCGCCTACACAAATAACATTCAGGCCTATAACAATAGGCCTACCATATATAATTTAACTTTACCTTCGTATGATCCCTTGTTCCGTCAAGCTGGATCAGTCACATCAACGTAAAAAACACACAAGGTAGGCTATATATAATTTTTATAGAACACAAAAAAATTAGGCCTAATCAAAATTATCACACTTAGGTTTTGGACTTTTTAGGTCCAAAAGAAATAACAATTTCTTAATATGATTATTTTTATAATGCAAAAAAAATACTATTTGAATTTTCTAAAAATTTTTAAAATTAATTTGGTGTACCTCGTGTGTAATCATTTTGGTGGTCATAAGCATAACAATAAATTATAAGCCTACCTTTAAGCAAACACGTACACTGCTGACAGAATGCTACAGCTGTTGTTAGTAAACAAAGAGTAACGAAACAAATACAAGTGTCAGCTGACTGTGACTCATGTTCTTTTTAATCTCTCTTTTAATTATTCTTATGTAACTAAATTGAGCCCCGTGGTACAAAAAAGTGGAGTTTTCCCTAGGTAGAAAAATTAAGTCACATGGGGAAAAACTAGTAGGAGTATACTTTGGTAGTCTATTCCAATGAGTAAAATACGGCTTTAGATAGTAGGCGGAGGAAAAAAATAATTCTATATCGATTAAAACTCTCGTAGTAGTAGTGGGAAAAAGCCACTTCTAAACCGGAAGTGACGTCAGCTGCCAGGGCAGCTGCAGGGGTCAGATGGTGTCAGCTGCCAGGGCAGCTGCAGGGTGCAGATGGCGAGAGCATATGCCCTGAATTTGAAGTAGAATTGGGCATGAATGAAGAGTTAGTTGAAAAGTAAAATTCAACTGTGTTAACTAAACTCTAAAAGTTGAACAAAAATTAAGAGTAAGATCAAAACTGAAATTCAACAGTTATAACTGGGGGCCTGGAAAGTATGTCAAGGTCATCCAGAGTAAGTTTTAAAAAAGCCTACCCAACTACCACCAGAAATAGTTCTAAGTTGAACTAGTTGGTGATAGTAGGATAGGTTGAAGTAACTTTTTAATTTTATTAGTGAACATAGAATTAATGTGCAACAGCAGAGTTTAAACAAGTTGAACTTTTGTGATGAACTACAGAGTTGTAAATGCAAACACCAACGACGATGAGAAGGTAAACGCAGAGTCCCCAGATGATGTATTTGAAAAGCTTGAACAAACGTAACATTTCGAGTTGGTTTTCTCGTTCCATTTCCAATCGTTTAATTTCCAATTTCAATTTATCCTCTTCCATTCTAGTTATGAAGGGAACTTCATCCATCATATCCATCATGATTTTGTAGTGTTTGAAATTTTAAAACAAGTGATGTTGATAGTTCAAAAGTTGAAGATGGAATGAGAAGTGAAAGCGAGAAATGTTAGTTAAATAAAGAAGTGGTGGGGGGAACGAAGAATTACAAAGAAGTGGTGGGGGAAATATTTTGCTGTTCATTATTACCATCAGTAGTGTCAGATGGTGCAGGAGTTAGATTTAGTAAACTGTCTTCGTCCGAACTTTCAATCTTATCACAAATAGGACAATCGTATGTTATTTCCAAATTCATTTTGATGGTTGTAAAATTATCTACAAGTTCTTGTAAAATATTAAAAATGTCTTGTAACTCTTCCCTAGAGTTTATTTCAAAACTAGAATTCATTCGGGCCAATGGAGAGTTGTTCATTATTGGAGAGTCGGTGATGGAATGAGGATCGGCGCATAGGGAGGGGGCTTATATAATGGTGACCTTGAGCAGGCGTCTAGGGAGGGGGGCTGTCTAGGGAGGGGGCTTTTATATAGGGAACCTTGAGCTTATGATTGAATAAAACATTTAGTTCTTCTTCTCCATCTTTTAATTCAATTATTTGAACCGAAGTAGTTGTTTCATCTTCTTCACTTGATGAAGAAAACAATTCACCAGGATTTAAATATTGAACTACAATTCTGAACCATCTTATAGGATATTCGTCAATGACAGAAAGTAAGTTTTGAAACAATTCTTCCATCTCCTCCCTGTCAGTTATTATATGTTCAAATTTGATAAATTTGTTTTCCATGTTGTTAGTTAGAGTGTTGGAAGTGGAATGATTTAATATTATATAAAAATTAGAACTAGTGGTGGGGGGAAATCTCAAGGTCATCCAAATGAAGTTTTAAAAAAGAGTGTAAAACTGAAATTACACATTTGATGGTTCTACAGGATCGGAATACCAATCTGATCTGTATTTACATCTTTTTATCATATGTGTACAAAAATCATCTTGATGAGAATTGGTGCGTTGACAATGAGCAAGATCTAGAGGGTGAAATTTGAAACATCTTTGAGGACAACATGTATGAAAATATCTTGATTTGTAAAATTTGAAAGTTCGCAATTCCGGTGGTGGTAGTTGTTTTGTTTTGCATTTGCAATAACAAGATCCGAAGAATTCACATTTAGTACAAGCTAACCCATCCACCATCATTGGTCCTAAATCTGTACACTGTTGTTCACAACAGTAACGAGGTTTGTACTTGTATTTTTGCTCTTCCATGTTGACGCTGCGGAGTCCAGTGAAAGAATAAGAGTGTATAGTGTTCAATAGTGAGTTTTATGTACTGTGAAAAGTGGTAGGGGTAATTTCAAGGTCATCCAAATGGAGTTTTAAAAAATTATACCTTACAAGTGTAAGGATTATTAAAATTTAGGAAGTTTGTTTCTCTTTGTTTTCTTCAGACTTTTTCTCTCTCTCCGCCTTAGCCATAGCAACAAGTTCTTCTGTTGATAATGGATGTACTTCAGGAAATTTTAAAATTAATTTAGCTTGATATCCTTCTTTAGTTAATACATCTAAATCTTGGGTCATTTGTTCAATGGTGTTGTAGTCTTTTCCATAGATTTTTCCATCAAGTTGAATCATCATTCTGTACAACATTTTCTTAAATAGGTCTTGTCGTGGTGAGAGCTAAGAAGCGAATGATTATTTATACAAGTATCACATCCTTTTTATTAACTCACATTGATCATGTGATTCTTTAGTTGTAGCTTTGTCTGTCAAAAGTTATTCAACATTGGTAATACTTTTGGAACTTGATGTTATGCTGACCAGATGGCGATGAAGAAGTTGTAGGTTGTGTAGAAATAAATATTTCATCATCGCAATATTTTGTTTTAGTGAACATCCTTGTATTAGTAGCACTAACATCAACAGTTAAGTGATAACCACCGGTAAGTAAAACTCGCATTTCGTTAGTTAAATCTTCAAGTTGTTCAAAAGTAGTTATGGTGTTGGTATCATAAGATGCACACTTAACCTTTAGGGACATGTTGCAGTTTTATATTCAGGGATTAAGAGCGAGATGTGTACGGTATGAAAGGTAGCAGTAGACTGATGAATTTTGCAAGTACATTTCCCCTTTTATAATTATACAAAATTGGGTCAAGGTCATCCTGTGGAATTTTTAAAAAAAGCAACATATTGTAATGTACAAAGACATTACAATATGTTGCTTTTTTTATTTTTATTTTTTGTTTTGTTTTATATCATATTTATTGAAAAAACAAATACAAAGAAATATTTACAATGTTATGTACAAATTAATCAGTAGTAGGTGTTACATGAATTGTAAGTTCAGTAGAGTTGTTTCCACTGGGTCCATGTGATACCAAATAGAGTGCGCCGGGTTGAATTATACGAAGATCTTCATTTTGAAGTAGTTGTATGAAGCGCTTTGGTAAGAAGATCTGAAATTTTGCTTCATCACCGATTGTATAAGGTGCCTCGCTCAAAGTGCAATTTATAGCATCACCTACTGAAGTTTCCATTTTCTTAATAGTATGAATGATGTAGTGTTTTTCTTCTTTTAGTTCAGAACATTTCTTCGTAGGTAGAATTGATGATTTAGAATGAGCGTTGAACTGATCAACTAAACTTTGAAGTAAGTTCTGTGATGCCATATTGATGTTGTTGTTAATCTTCTTGTTAATAAGAATGTCCGTCGGAGATGTTGTCTCTTCGGAGGTTTGAGTAATACTCATGCTGTGTCATGGTAGCGCTCTCACTTTTATAATCGACACTACCCCCACCACTGACACTACCCCCACCAGTTTGTTGAAGGAAATTATTCAAGCGGTAGGCATTCTTTAAAGCGCACTGCGACCTTCGATGTTTAAAACTTTTTGATGAAATACAAAGTTCGTTGAAGTAGCATTGGAAATCTTTATCAATTATTGCATTAATCACTTCGTTGCTTGTAAATGATTGTATCCAATTTGCTTTTTCCAATCCCCTTGTGTAGATAATTTTAAACTCTTTGCAATAATGATTCATAATGTGCGGCATCATATTATAATTAATGAAACCTTCATCCCATCTTAAGTTGTGAAAATGTTTGTTCAACCATTTGTTTGTAACTTTCGCTTTAGTTGTTAGTCTATTAAATGGTACTGGAGGTTTGAACAAATAATGATAAACTACTGATGTGTTCATGTCCAAGATTACTAATTCTTTAATAATAAAATTACCATCATTTCCTCGGAAAGCTTGAAATTCAATTATACCTCTTTTAACTTCCATTATATGTGGCGCATTAGAAAACGAAACCCGTTTATTCATGATGAAGTCTTACTAACAACTGACTTAAAAATTGAATGAGCCGATGTTTATAACAGACAGGATTGTTCTTCTTCTTTCACTTCTTGTGCCACTTCATCAATATTAAAATTGGTGTGATAGTTGTTTAATTGTCTCCACATTTCAACTTCTTGAGGTATTCTATTAAAGATTGAAGTATCCACGGGACCGTATAAAATTGGAACAAAAGGTTTTTTGTCCAATGTATCAATTAGATAGTCTTTAATTATTGCACTTGAAAATATTAGTTGTTTCAAATATCTGGTGACGGGACCGGTAGTACAACTTAAAGTATAAAATTCTTCTTTAGTGAAATATAATTTAACATTATGTGTAGTTAAATCTCTGAAGCGAACAATTTGTCCTCCACGATGTTTTACTATATCAACTTCAATATTTGATTCCAATAAACTTAATCTTGTTCTTCTTCCAAATGTGTTGTTACTTAAATAGCACTCCAAAAGATGTAAATGTTTCATGAGAGATTCCCAAGTAATTTCACTGAAAGTAACCATTTTGTTTCCATGATTTAAAATAACAATTGGTGAATAATCCATTGATTTTAAAATTCCAACTGATATACTTTTTGTCATGCATGAAGAAATTGGGTAGATAATCCGAAGAAATACTTCTGTTAAAATATTGGTTGTAATGTTAACTTCAACCTTCTTCCTTTTTACTTCTTTTTCAGCTTTTTCTTCTTCTCTCTTCTTATGTTTGTTGAATTTTAGGAACTCGTCCATTTCTCGTTCAACTTGTTTTTCTATATCTGAACTATTATCATCCATTAGAGGTGTATTTTCTTCTCCGTTAGTAGAATTCATCTTGCGAATGATGTTTCCCATACGACGGTTGAAGATAGAATGAAGTTTCTACTAATTATTTTCTCGCTTTTATATTTTTCGTAAATCCTTGAAATTTATACAATTACATAATTGTTTGTTTTGAACTTGTCTTTCACAAATGAAATTCTAACCTCAAAAATTAAAGCAGATAATTCTAACCTCAAAAATTTGCAGTTGTTGTACAATTCTTCTTAAAGTACATTCTTCACAATTCCGGTCAGCGGTGTGTAAGTAACTATTTTATCATGTAGAATTAGACAGTATGCCGAAGTTCCATCCGCTACTGGTTCTTCAAATTCCATTTCAATTTTTATATCTACACTTGATGATTTTACCGATTCATTTTGTTTTGAACAATCGATTACAATTATTGGAGCCTTGGAATAATACTGGTCAGGTGATAATAGTGGTGTATTAGTCTTTCCATAATATGACGATTGAAATCTTGCATACATATCGTATAAAATAGAAAAACGTTTTTTGCTGAACATGACATTCAAATTGTCATAGGGAAAGAATTGAGAGTTTAGGAAAACTTTACAATTCTTTATTTTACAGTGATCAAATTGACCAGCATTTGCAGTGATAACATCTTTTCGCTTAGTTTGAAAACCGAGTATTATGTACCTTGCTCGTTCCAAGTAAGTTGATGTCTTGACGGTCCATGTTTGTCGTTCTGTCTGTTTGTAATCTTCAGCGAATCCCAAAAGCAATCGTAAAGGTACATGAAAATCAAAGTGACCGTTGGAAGCTGGTGTTATAGTGTCTTTATCGGGGGCAACCCATCCGGCGGTGACTATTGAATTCTTCTCATGCGGTGTTAATGATGTTAATCCTTTCAATGTCGTTGTTAAACCAACCTTTTTTGTTGAATCAACCGTCACCCCTGATATTTCATATCTTATTTCATCAAAAAGATATGCCATCGGGTTATTTATAAAAGGAACTGTTGAAGCAGTTTTTCCATCCAATTTTAATACCCGTCCTTCAATGTACAAGTAACTTTCACACGGTAAAGTGTAAATATCTTGTTGTTGAATGGGGATCCTTATTTCATCGTTATTGTTTAATTTTGATGAAGTGTAAGGGTTGTGCGTGTGATATTCCTTCTCCCATAGTGTTTCGTCGAACGTTGGTCCTTGAGATATATCCAGGATATCCATCGCTGTTAAGTTTCAATCCAATCTTCTGTAGAAAACGAATGTTTTCCGATGTTAACTCTTCCAATGTCGAGGAGCTACTGAGCTCCCGACTCTTCCGTTGCGGTTTAAATGATAATCCCATGTTGACTTTTATGTTGCTGCTCTGATGTGTATCCGTATAGTAATTGTTTCTCCTCTAAAGTCAACACTATGACCGTCTTGATCCAATATGTTCAGTACGATGTCTGAAATGAAACTGGTGTTTAACGGTAGGTATATCAAGTTTTGTGGCTTCTCAACAATTTTAAAACCGGGAGCCACTGTTGGATAAAATGTATGTAAAATATGTTGATTAACTCCATCTCTATACGATCCGTGTATAATATTGCACGTGACATCAATACTATTTACTTTCAATATTGTTACAGTTGAATCACCTGAATGAGTAGTTCCAGGAGTTAAGATTTTTTTTTTTTGTATCTGTAAATCCAAGTAAACTGCCAATCGACTGTTCCAAGCTGACATCAATATAATATTTTGAAGTTATTTCTGCTTTTAAAGTATTATTGTTTCCTTTAACGGTGATATTGTCTTCTCCGAGTTGTTTCTGTAATAATTGGTTTATATCATCAATTTCATAAGCTCCAGTAGGAAATGTAATTATTTTCAATTCTGAGTATTTTCCTGCAGCATCCTTAGTTTCATAATAATGTAGTAAATTGTTTTTTCCTTCTGTAACATTAGGAATTGAATTGTAGGTAGTCAAATCAAGTAATGCCGCTTCCCATAATCTTTCCTTGGATAGACGCAATGCTGGGAACAGCGTACTTTTCAATGTGGATGAATTTCCACTCAGTGACACTGTATACGATGACATCTTAAAGCTGACTGACACTCTTCGCTAGAAACTCCAAACATAAATGCCCACATATTTCAGTATTGTTAGGTTGTTCTCTTTTGTAATTGTAAAAAATGTTTTTGGAGTTTCGAAAATAATGTTGCAGTTCTTTTGGCGGTGGTAGATTGCCAAAACTGTCAAAGTAGTAAATGGTTTGTCCGAGTTTTTTATAGCATACCCAATGAGTGCCTGGACCATAGGTGGAATCCAAATTTACTATTCCAGTTTCATTTTTCCATATTTTAGTTGGTAATGCATCTTTCATAAAAACTCCTCGAAAGAATGGTATTTTTAAACAATTTACATAATCATTTAACTGATGATTTGTTAAGGCTTTATTTGGAATTATCAATTGATTCTTCTTATTTAGTACACACGGTATGGTCTTAGGTATAAACCTGCTCCGTTTTTTACCATTTGCCAAACAGAAGTCTTCTTTACACTTGCCTTATGAGTTCTACGACGTCCTTTTTTAATGTTTCCACCTCTTTTGGGAGCGCCTCTCTTTGCAGGTCTTCCTCTGCGACGTCTTCCACCACCTAACTTTGCTTTTGTCTTCATGGCTGTAGTTACTGCCCAAGCTGCTGCTTTTTCTGCAATATTTGCGTCACTTGATTTTACTCTTTGCCAAGCTTTTTCCGCTAGAATTTTATCTGCTATTGATCTATTTGTTGAATCTTTATACTTTGAATATGCTATATCGTGTTCTTTGCAAGCTTGATCTAATTTATTAATTCCAGGATCTCCTCTTGCTAAACGTTTTGCCAACTTAGTTCCAGGTCCACAATATTGATAACCTCCGGGCAGATGTAATTCGTATGGTAAAGCGTCTATTGCTCGATTTACAACAGCACCAATAGGTATCCGTCTAAGCAGGGATAACGCAGTTGAAGTTATACCACGTCCTCTCTTGTTGCTGTCTTGATGATGACTGAGTGATATGGCCTTCATTATGTAGTCTTATATAAACTGGTGTGTTTACTCCACAAGATACATTACATAAATGAATAAGTTATGTATAATTTTTTATATTTAAACACTTAGTTATTCAAATTAATTATATACTGATTTATAATTCTATTTTTAATCCAAGCTTCTCGTTCATCGGGTTGAATCATCACATGATTCGTTGTACTAGCTATATGATTATGGGTATCAATAAGTAAATTGCCCACTATTCTTATTAAACAATCTAAATTTACAGCATCTTTTGGATGTTGAGGATCATGTAATTGCATAATACGTTTATCATTACATGTGTAAGCTGTTGAATCACTTTTTGATGTTTTTATGACTTGTCCAATAGTAGCAGCATCATTTGAATCTTCGCCTGGTAAAATATTAATTATTTTCTTCATCTTTGCATCATATTTGGTCCCAAAGTGTTTATCCCAAGTTATTGTTTGTTTCATTGTAACACAATCATTTGCTTCGTAACCAGGATAAATATCTTTTATTCTTCTATTACGACCATTGTATGTACCTAATGTACCACCAGTAGCAATTAATGTTTGCACCATTAGAGGTACATCTGTATCTTTTATACCAAATCTTCCATTTGTTATTGTTTTACGTCCTGCATCCCATTCATCATTATTTCCTTGCATTAAATTAAACTTTTCATTTCCATGTATAAATTTATCTCCCCGCTTTAACACGGCATCTTCATGTTTTACAAAATTGGATGTTTCCTTTTTTAATTCTTTAGATAATTGTTCTATAGTAACAGCATCTTTTGGTTGAGAACCAAACTTTACATTTGTCAATGTTTTACCATGACAATCGATTTCATTAACATCTTGTAAAATACAGTTGTCCTTGATGTATTTTAGGTTTACAGCATCACCGTCTTCCTTTGGGTATCCAATGTCATTTATAATAAATTTATAAAAAGAATATCCATGTTCAGTTTTTTCCGGTATTATAGAATGTAAATATTCTTTATTAACTGAATCTTTATCATTTTTGGGATTTCCCACGTTGGTTATTCTATAATTTCCAGCATCATATGTTTGTCCATCTTTTAAGTTGTTACCCCATTGCAATTTTAAAGTATTTGAAAGTTCAGATGATAAGTACTCTTTAGTAATTGCATCAGAACCTTCAGTTGGTTTACCAACATTAATTAATCTATGTGATTCAACATCATAAGTATTCTTATGTAATTTTAATGATGTTGAAGTAGCTTCTTTTACTGTCTTCAAATTTGCTCCATCAGTATCTTCTTCTGGATCTTTAACTAGTTTTAAACGTTTATTACTTATGCTATAGTCACCTTCAGGTGTTTGCGGTAATCCACTTCTTTTTCTGTCTTCTCCAACTTGCACTCCTAAAGCGGAGTACCGTCCGAACTTGTCGACGCTCATGTTAGAACTGATACGTCTTATGCTTGCACCTCTTTTATATCCACGGACAATTATACGACTATACCGCGATTCCTAAGTTCATCAACTAGAGCCACCCATTCATTATTCAAACCTGTATGACCGGCTTCCATGGCTTCATGCAATAGTCTCATTCTATCAACCAATTTATTGATATCATTGTAGTAAATCACATTCGTATTGTATAGATTTTTCATCAATCCTTTACCAGATGTTGAAGTATCTCCTTTACTCTTTTTACCATGTTGTTCAAGAAGTGATAAATCCATAAGTGATAAAGATTTTCTTTTCAGTGGTTGTCTCACCGCTGGTGCAGTACGTAATGTTGGCAATTTTCGTGGAGGAAACAACTTTTTTATAACGATGTTATATTTTGTTGCACGTGAACGATTAATCATTGCATCCTTTGAGTAGTTTCTTTTATGAGCGTTAGTATTTTGTAGAATCTCCTTAAAAACACTTAAATCTTTGGATGAATATCTTAGTGGTATGTTTTTAAAAATTAATTCATATAATCCTTTTGTTCCTTTATATCTATGCTCACCAATAATGATGTAATCGTCTTGTGTTATTTCAAGCTTTGAATCGCCAATCTTCAATTCATTCCCATCAATTCTTGCTCCGTATACGTGTGATCTACTCAAATTCGGGTTTGATTTCATGTCATGTAGCATTTTCATTATATATTTTCTTCCAAGAGGTCCATGTTGTAATATATCGCTACTCAATTGAGTTAAATTTGGAATAGATTGTTCTGCTTCTGGTATTGGCTGTTCTTCTTCCTTTTCAACAATTGGTTCTTCTTCTTCTTTTGTTTCTTCTTGCTCACTAGCACTTGTATATGAATCATCATCTTCTTCTTTTTTTAATGCTTGTACTTCTTGTTTAGAAACTGGTAGTAAAACATCTCCTTCATAACGAGGTTTACCAATAGTTTCTGATATCTGTTTTAAAGGTTCCGTAATAGGTTTAAATGTAGTCTCTAGAAATTCTTCTCTTTCACTTAAACCCATCCTCAATGCACGATTCTTCATCCTAATAGAATCACTCAGTGATTTTATTTCTTTCAATAGTTTTTCTTGATTCACCATGTTTACACTGTGAAGTTCAACATGTAACTAGATGTAGCATCGGTAGTTCAACGCATAAATACAAATTTATCCAACCCTATACGATATCTACCATTTTTAATATCTTCTTCCTTCATAATAACGAGAAAGCTATATTTCTCATTCCATGCTTTGCCACACATCTCTTTAAATTTTTCAAATGGCATATCCGCATTTACATGATCATTATATATATGCTTTAAATTTGTTTCATCTTGCTTGAAGATGATCAACATATTTGCATTGTCTCTTATAAGTTGTTTTGGAATTTTACTGTATGTTTGACCAATATAAATGCTATCAATATTATGATGTCTTCCCATAGCAAAATAATTCCTTATTGTGTCATGATTTTCACAAGAAACATCGTCAAATATAAAAATAGAAAATGGTTTTGCTTCATTTGGTTGCATAATTGTTTCACTGGCATTAAACTTGTAAAAATTCACTTCAGGTACACTTGCAAGTACTTTATCCAATAATTGATATTTTGGTTGTTGCAATGATTTTGAAAAAATGTATATATTATTAAAACGCAATCCTTTAGGATTAGTTATAAGGTTAAAAACAACATTAGTTTTTCCACAATTTGAAGGACCAGTTATTAGACATCTTATCGTATTTGGTAGTAATTCACCATGTTTTCCATGATTTAACTTATCATTGTCAACTGTCAATTCATCAATGTTATTGATATTAAATCGATCTTTTTGTTGTACAATCTCCATCTTGTATAAAGGTTAAACACACAATGAGCTATTAAACAACTATACTAAGTCTTTTGAAGGAATCCAAGAGTCTTCACTTTTATCAAACCCTAACCACCGGACTTTAACCATATCCTTTTTCCTTTGTAAAATCTTCTCGACAAGATATACATCACCAACTGTTGATTTCAACAATTCGTGTCCGTAGAATCCACCTTGAAGTAATTCACCCTTGTTATCCTTTAATAAATAGGTTTCAGGTATAGTTGGTTGCACTTTATAAATTGTAAATACTTCATTAGTCCAATTTGGTAGATATCTTTTACTAAATACACCTTTGTATTTGCTTATACGAACTTTATCGTTGACCTTGAACTTCTTTGGTTGCAATTTTTCTAATTTCGGTGTTGTATTATTTTTAATGCGTTGTAATACAATTTTCGCATTAGCACTGTTTACCTGGATAGGTTTCATTCCAATGGTACGATGATATTTGTTGTTATACTGTTTTATAAGTTGTGGTAATATGTCATACCACACATATGATCCTCGTTTTGAAAATTGTTTATACATCGCACCTTTCAATGTTCTATTGAATCTTTCAATTATTGAAGCTTTAACTTCAGAATTTGTAGAATAATGATTTATTTGATATTTCTTCATCAAAGCTCTAAAGTCTTTATTAAAATATTCTTTTCCATCATCGGTCTGTAGATGTTTAATTTTAAATTTATTTCTTTGTATTATGGTTTCCATAGCTTTTGTAACACTTTTACCAGTCTTATCCTTCAATGGTAAAGCGTCAGCTATTTTAGTAAAACAGTCTATAATTGTTAAAATATATTTAAATCCTTTGTTTAATTTACTGTGCGGTATCATTTCAATGAGATCAGCTTGATAAAGATCATTCATCCCTTTAATGATTGTACTTCTTCTTGGAAATCTTCTTCTTGCTGGTTTATGTAGTTCATTTACAATCTTGTCCTTCACACTTTCCATCTTCAGATGTTGCTTGTACACCGCATGTAAAAATACTGATCCATAGAATAGTTTATTCTCATTTATATAGTTTGAATATAGGTCAAGGCCAATTCATATTAGTGTAAAAAAGAGGGAACATGGCATTGGGCTTGCCATGTCCCCTCTTCTTTACGGAAAGGAAAAAGGAAGAAGGTAGAGGACGAAGAATAGGTTTACTGGTCGATAGGGTTTAGAGAGTAGTGGCCGAATGGTAAAGTATTAATTTTATCTTCTAAAATATGGCGCTTGTCATCTTTGTAGCTTAATGCCCACTTTGTTTGTTTGACACTAAATAGTTGATGATTATAACTTCTAATAGTGTTGAACGTTGCAGTTGTTTCAACATTTTCAAACAAACATCTTTTATAATGTTCAAACTGTACGTTCTTCTTCAGGAAAGAAGTTTTTATTCCTTTGGCCTTCTTCGTGACTTGATGTTCGTTCCTCTCGTTTATGTACAGTTGAAATGAATACAGTTTGGACATTAATGCTACAATTTCCATCATCGGCACACCATTTGTTTCATCTTTAAATTTTCCCAATACTTTCTTATTTCTGTCATAGTCGTAATTTGGATGATCCTTAGGATAATCGGAAAAGTCGAAATCATCTTTATATATAAAGGTGCGTAGATCTTCATACATGTCATTTGTTTTAATCCAGTAAATTAGTGCATCCGTGTCCATATATGCAATACCAATGTTCTCTCTTCCATAATAGTTAACCATCTTCTTATAATGAAACTCGTACATATGTGTTTTTGAAATATCCAAGATTGACATTCCAAGATACAAAGGACGATCCATTGTAACTGACTTCTTGTTCATGGAAATAACAACTAGATTTTCATTAATAATTATAGATGAACCAAAGTTTGGTTGTTGCACCAATTTCTGTAATTTTACTGGATCAGTTACCAATTTGATATCCTTATGTTTCCTTTTGTTTTCCAAAGTTTTGCCAAATATTGCGTTATTCATTAATTTGAAAAAATCTTTTTGAAAACTTGATGTAGCGGTGGCTCTTCTTCTTGTGTTGTTGTCGATGTAAGGTTTTAACCAACAAGATTGAGAAAATTGTAGTACTCGATTAATTTTTGTAATTCTCAATCCTAAGTCTAAAGCTTGTTGTATCATCCAGTAGTGTCCAACATATCGAAACTTGTCGGTTAAAGTCATCATTAATTTTGGCCATCTTCCAGTAGGGGAAATTTCAGTCTTAGGAAGAAGTGGTAAATCATAATGTTGATCATGAAGATGTTCAGGATATTCAAAATTAACATCAAAAATGTAACCAGTTTCACCATGCTTCGGTATATCCATTATGTTTCCAATCGATTCTGGATCTATCCATTTAAAATTATCATATGGAAGGGGATTCGACATTGCCCATCCGTATAAGTTATTTGCATCAAAATAACCCAGGAATGTTGTTGGTTTTGATGCATCATAATCGGGCAGATACTTGTTGTTCGCCTTGAAATGTCGTGTAACGCTTTGCGTCAATCCCCCTCGAACTCCTGACTCTAACATCATAACCATATCTATATCAGTAAGAAGTTGTATTTTACAATTTGTTTCTTTCAACATAGCTTGCCATGCTAATCCAGGTGAAGTGTACGAATGAAGAGGGTCCAATCCATATGCTGCAAAACATGTATTTCTAAATTCTTCCATTATATCACATAGTAAAGTTACATCCAATTTAACATAAAAATCTGAATATTCTCCCAATGTTCTAAATCCTAAATCGTTCCATACTTTACATGCATGATCATAGTCCTCTTGAGATATGTCCATGTCATAAAGTTTACTTTTGAATTCTTCTTTAGCCGGAAGTGATGTTTCATTAAATCTTTCTAAACTGTCTATGTAATCATATGGAAACACACCTTTCCGAAGTACCAAATCCAGTTTGTCATTATTTACAATCTTCTTTGTTTCGATGAAATCTTGTTTCCTTAAATTTTCTGAAAGTTTGGACAAACTCGACGGCATAAATCTGTAGGAGTCCAAGAATCTTAGTTTCATGTTTCCAACTTCTTTGGAAAAACTTATGAACTTCTCTGAAGTTTCAGCTAACACATCGATTTTACCGTCGTCTCTTCCTAGTTCAGGTATTATAAAATGAGCATCGTACCCACTGAGGTTATGCAGAACCACAGGAATAAATAGTGGTAAACGATAGCTTAAGTTGCATTTATTACAAGCAGCACCCCTGTAATAACCTGTGAGGTGATCATGATCTTTAACTTTATAATTCTCAATAGTAAAATCATTTTTGCATAAGAAACATCGAGTTGCATTTTCATGTTGAATTTCTTCTTCTTCCTCCATCGGTTTCATTGGTACAATATTTGTATATAATCTTTGTGCATTTCCAGCTATTGAATATAAGTGATCAAGAAATATTTTTTCTACATTTTCACCACGATATATTAGAGGTTCTGAAGTTAATCCATATCTGTTTAAATGTTCTTCTGATAATGTTGATTTAACCATTAAACAAAAACTGTTTGGTTTGTGCATTTGATACTTGACACTTTTTCTAGCTTCACAATTTTCATCTTCAACAGGAACAAGTGTTGATTCAAAGTCCGCATACACAACTAGAGGAATACGGTACTGATGATGAACCTTTTCAAATGTAACAAATGCTCTGCTTTCCGAAGGTAAAATAATCTTTGCTTCATAATTATTGTTACATAATCTTTTGTGCTCTTGTAACCATTCTCTTGAGTGTAGCCCATCTCGTTTAAAATTGAAACATCTCTTGCAAATTAACTTTCTGTGTCGATCTTTAGAAAGCTGCTTATTAACAAGACGATCAAATTGCTTTATGTACACATAGTGAGACACATCTCCTCGCGTTAGTAGTAGTAAATCCGTATGATCTGGTAGCTCTTCTTTTGCAATACGTAAAGGATACACTTTGTTTGAACTATCTAATGCAAAAACATTGATAGACGTACCAGGATTTTTCTTCTCAAATTTTGATATATCTTTCAGTGATACAGGATAAGTGATTCCTTGAAAATTGTATCTAAATCTTTGATTTTCATATTCTTGGTTAGGTCTATTCACATGAAGTGGTGGTACAAATTTAGCTGTCATTGCATAACGAAAACATTCATTGTCTTCATTTTTAACATTAACACAAGATTTTGTATTTTCAATTCTTTTTGGTAAAGGAATGTAACTAGATCCCATTAGTCCATATCCATGTTTGTGAACTCTTATATCTAATACTTCAATACTTGTAAGACTCCATCCAGATCCTCTTCCTTCGTGTTCCTGAATTTTTGTTAATATTTCTTCTATACAATTTTCTATTATTGAATCAATGTTTGAACTTTCCATAATGGTTCGGTTTTTTGTTATGAATCCTCTTGGTGATAATTCTTCTTGTACATTTATAAACATAGCTTCTAGTAGTAAACCAAATTTAAGAAAGTTTAATCTTTTCAATTCTTCTTTTAAAATTTTACTTACGATTGGTTTTGCTTCTCTAATAAATTCTTCTAGCTTCAAGTTTTCATTTTGAATCTTATGATGCATTACTACTTTACCAGGTAATGCAAATACTTGTAGATTCGGTAAAGTAGTTGAAGATGTTGCTGTTATTTCATCTTGTTCTTCTTGTTGTTCTTGTTCTTGTTCTTGTTCTTGTTCTTGTTCTTGTTCTTCTTGTTGTTCTTGTTCTTGTTGTTCTTGTTTTTCTTCTGGGTTGTTGTGAATTAGTTCTTTATGACAGTCTCAGTCTAATAGAATTTCATCGTGAAACGATTCCGAACATTTATCGCAACGATACATGTTGAGATGTTTACTCTTCGAAATTTTGCCAAGAAATGAAATAGGCTCTCGCGTTCCTCCTTTTATAACGGTCCCCCCACCACTATTTCATCTTTTTCAGTATACAAGGAAATCAAACTTTTTAAATAAAAATATTAACCTTCAACAAACTAATTGTTCATTCGTGTTCTTTATTCCCATTGGAGTTTTAGTATATACTTCTTTATATTCAAGCTTTAACTAACTTTCCCCCACCCAACTAATTTTAGTTACTTTTAAAACCAAACACCTGCCCTCCAAACATCTATTAGGACAGATGTTATGGGACAGATGTTGAAAGAACAAATGTTAGGGTGGAAATGGCTAGAGCACAGGCACTTGGTTAAACTAAATTTGCACATAAATTAACTAGAGTTGAACTAAAAATTCGCATAAATTAAAAGTTAGTTCAAAACTAAAATTCGACAGTGTTAAGAAACTCTAACATTTGAACAAGAATAAACATTAGTTCAAAACTGAAATTCAACAGTGTTAACCAAATTCTAACAGTCGAACAAATAGGTCAAGGTAATCCAATTTTAACGCGAGAACGAGGAATAGAGCACTAAGTGGCATGTTAGTCCATTACCACAAAGTGATCTATTCCTCGCTCTCTATTCTACATCTACTTTTTTCAGTTTACTTATTTATATTAAAATGTTCAAATTTTACTATGTAGAATGTCCATTCTTTCTCTTCAACTCTTCGATTGTTTTTAGCAATTGTAACAAATATTCGTTAGTTTTCACCAAAGTCTTTAGTTTGCTACATCCAATTTCAATGGAAGGTATTATAAGTTGTAATTTTATAAGTTCAATCTTTTCTTTCTTGCGAATTTCTTTCTTTATTATATTATTCCTTATTTTTGCTGAAGATTTAAACTCCATGTTGTTTCTGCTAAAGCCACAATAATAATAAAAGTCTCTTGAAACAACCTGCATTTATACACATTCCCCCACCACTTTATAATCCCCACTCCTTTCCCCCTCTTCTTTATATGTGGAAGGAAGTATTATAATTAGATTCCTAATATTTCTTTTCCTTCTTCACTACGTGGGGGAAGGGTAATTTGTTATTACACTAGTTGTGCAAGAAAATAGCCGCCAGTGTCCACACCTTGTTCGTAGCACTCCATCATAGATTGTGCCCACTCCAACATGCGGTCTCTGTCATTTGGTGTGACAAGGAAAGAATGACTATCACCATACAATATAAAAGAGTCAATTCGTACATAACATCCTGAGTCCAACCATTTATTAGCTTCAGCCATAAACTTTTCTATTGTATCAAATGGAAATTGTGGATCAATTGCTATGACTTTACGTTCTTCACTAAGTTCAACAGTATAATCATCATCGTCCTCATCATCTTCACTTTCACTGTCGTTACTTAAAGTGTCTTCAGATTGTTCAAAAACATCAGAAATTTCAGAAAAATTAAAATTTTCATTCAGATGAGGAGGCATTTTGAAGCAAGAAATATTATAAACAGCAGAGACGAAACGACAAGAGCGGCATGTAGAACAAAAATGAAGGGGTGACCAACGCTCGCTCCGCTTTTATAATAGTATGCAAATGAGGGGTAGGTGCTGACCATGACCAGTCATCGACCCAAAGGAGTGGGGCAAGTACTTTTCTTACTACTTGGATGGAAGTAGGTTAGTAGGTCACGAGACTTAGAGTGTTAAAAAATAATGGGGGAGAAACACGATGCTATAACGCGTTGTGTTTCTCCCCCAGTATTTTTTTAAGCAATAATTTGGAAAAAGCTATGTGAATTTACTTGCTACGCCCCCACCTTGTAATACCATCCAGTTTGTGTCTGAGGAGATAGTCTTTAGAGTCTAACTCATAAACGGATTTCTCTTTGCGCAAGGATTCAATCACTTTAATATTATATCTTACGCCGTTACAAGTTGCCAAAATGTGTTCGTTGTCAATAACACTTTCAAAAAAATAGACACAACCTCTCTTAAGCCTATTTCCTTTCACACCAATAATTTTGGATTGGTATTCAACAGTGGGGGTTTCTGTCACTTGTAGTTCAGAAATGTGTTTTACGACATGTACACGGCAAAAACTTTCGTTTTTTACACATTTCCTCCCACAAGGTGATCCTTTCTTAATTCCCCTAGTAAGCATTTCAGGGCAAGTAGTGGGACGGCTAAATGCCCTACGACGCTGTTCTTGTAATAATTGAAATTGCTCTGAAGGAGCGGGTTTAGGAGTAGGTTTAGGAGTAAGTTTAGGAGCTGGTTTAGAAGCTGGTTTAGGAGCTGATTTAGGAGATGATTTAGTAGCAGGTTGAGAGGATTCAGTTTTGTGATAGGTATGATCTTCAGGTGTACTAAGTGGTGGGGTAGGAGGCAATGGTGATAGTGGGATAATGGGTGTGCTTAGACGATGAACAATGGTTTCAACGGAAGGGGTATTAGGATGGTGGTGAACTGGCTTCTGCGGTGGCGGCATAGTAGTTGATGGTGGTGCGGAGTCCTTTGAAGGCGAAGGCGGTGAAAAAATACTACGAAGTCTAGAAGTGTTAGTTGGCGGAAGAATAGCTCCAGAAGTTGAAGGTTGAGATGCAAGTCGATTCTTGTAGCAATCAGGAAGGTTTTTAAGGCGAAGAGTTTTCTTAGGTGCAGGAACAGCCGTAGTAGAAATAGAAGTCGAAGTAGAAGTTAAAGTAGAAGTTGTAGTTGGCAGAGATAACATGGTTGTGGCTCCAAGTTCGCAGCGTAACGTCTGGAATCAGAATGAAATGTTAGCCGCAGTCGGTACGTCTTTTATAACAATATGCAAATGAGAGGGGTAGCAGCTGGCCGAGACTGATTATTGACCTGGGAGGTGGGGGAAAAGGGGAAAGAGAAGGTATTTATTTAAAATAATTCGCATAACTTTTGACTAAAATAAGATAACCAAATTCTTCTTTTACCAAAATGTTTGTCTTACATAGACCTTTTCAATGATGTATCGCTTGTCCAAATCCGTCAATCCGTTATCAAGTTATAGCCATTTTAATTTTTCAGGTCATGACCGGTCGTTCACCGTAGTGGGGAAGGAGTGGGGGTAGGAGTGGGGGAGGGAGGGGGGGGGGGTCGACTCCATTTTTTCGGGGGGGGGGGAGGGGGGGGAGGGGGGGAGGGGGGGGGGGGAATCGGCTCCATTTTTTCGGGGGGGGGGGGGGTCATTGACCCTTCCGAAAGTGGGTCAAGGTCATTCAAGATTTATAATGATCCAAGGTGATGGGAACAGTAATACTGTTCCCACCACCCTGTTTGCCTAGCGGTTCCCACTCCCAACCCACTAGTTACGTTCTGCAAGGGAGGTCCCTGGGCCGTCCGCATCAAAGCGTAACTTCCCGTCCGCATCAAAGCGTAACCATTAATTTCAGGGAAACTGGAACAGTTAATGCAGAAAACGCAACTCTAACCCCACCCAAACTAATCCCACCCATCATATTCCTAAACAAAATGCAAAAAAAGTCCGACTTGCGGATGTCCCACCCATTTTAAATGAAGTTCAACTGAACTTCTGAATTTACAGTTAATCTACCCCCTAACATCTAGCTGTAAGGCAAAACAAATGCACAAAACAAACATAAATTATTAGTACCAACACATCATTATTAAAAACCAAATAATTCAACACAACCAAATACCATCATTATTCTTAAAATTAATACACCTTAATGCTAAACACCTCTTAAAATTAATACACCTTAATGCTAAATACCATCATTATTCTTAAAAATTAATACACCTTAATGCTAAACCCAACTTATAACTAACATCGCAATGCGCAAATTATTTCTTAAATTAAATACACCTTAAAACTAAACACACACACACACACATACCACATTGCATTAAAAACGCAACATAGTAGAAGAAGTTCAAATATATATAAGCCTACTATATATTTGAAACCTCTTGCTGAGTCGCCAACAACCTTTCGCTATGAAAGTTTGTTGGCGACTGAAGCAAAGATATAGCTCCTATCGCTCCTCGGGTTTTCAAGGAGTGGGGGGAAGTTGTTTCACTCCAGTACAGTGTTCAATCCAGTCCAATTCGCAGCAGTGTAAAAGGAAGGCGAAGGAGGTGGGGAGCAGCATATGCACAGCAACGCAAAACCAAGGTTTGAGGTTAGAATTATCCATGTGCAGTAGCGCTAAAGTGAGTAATACAGGACTAGGCGCATGCGCAATAGCATAGTCACTATTCCGATCCGGAGAACTCGTTGCATGCGCAGCAGGTTTGAGGTTAGAATTATCCATGGCAGCTGCCATATTTAGTCTGGTTTCACCACATAAAGTCAACAACCGGTAGTGACCGGCCATTGACCTGGAGGAGTGGGGGAAGGGAGTGGGGGGAAGGGGGGGGGGCCCTCCATTTTTTCGGGGGGGGGGGGAGGGGGGGGAGGGGGGGGAGGGGGGAGGGAGGGGGGGAGGGGGGGGAGGGGGGGGGGAGGTCATTGACCTTTCCGGTCGGTCATTGACCCCAAGGAGTAGGGATAGACACAGAACCCTACTTCTCTTACTACTCAGGTGAAAGTCGGTCAACCAGTCATTTGCTTGCCATCTGCCGCCATCTGGCTGGAGTTATTGCCTCTATAAAGGTGGGTAGTTTATCGCGCTACAAACATTCATTGCCTCGCATCCGCTCGGTCATCATCTCTCGTTAGTTTTATGTTATGACTACTTCACTTACTAGGTTTGAGGTTAGAATTATCCATGGAATAGCCTTCGTAAATTCTAACCTATAAAATTACTACTCTGGCTTTCTGTTTCAATTTCTTTTACACTTCATTTTATATCTCAGTCTTATTTTTAACTTCTGAACTTAACACATCGGTTATGATGGACTGCACAATGTTTAAAATTAAAGCTTTTGCGAACACAACACATATTACGAAGTACTTCTAAACCTTCAATTTCAAAGTGTAGAACTAATTTAAATAGAGTTAGGAAGAAGTACAGTTTTAACCCATTATACTCAAAAGACTTCGCAGGTTAATGTTGATGATAATGTTATTTACAACATTTTGCATTCTATGTTACAATTCAACAACTTTGAACTTGTTACACCTATCGACTGTGTTCAACAAGTTTTTTATATTTTACCCCTACTATTCCTCATATAAGCGCTGTCACCACAATTCCTACTTCATGCTCCTCTATTCTCTTCAGTTAAGCTAAGGTTTGAGGTTAGACTTATCCATGGCGGCCGCCATGTCTAGTTCAGTTTCACCACATAGAGTCGGCGACCGGTTATTGGTCTAAAGGAGTGGGGGAATGGGTGGTGGGGAGAAGGTTGCCATTTTATAAGCCCTCTCCCTAGGCGGCGCTTCTCATTCAATCGCCAACTTTCAAACAATAAACACCTCTCCCATGGCACAAATGAATTATCCCACTATCACCAACTAGTTCAACTTTGAACTATTTCTGGTGGTAGTTGGGTAGGCTTTTTTAAAACTTACTCTGGATGACCTTGACATACTTTCCAGGCCCCCAGTTATAACTGTTGAATTTCAGTTTTGATCTTACTCTTAATTTTTGTTCAACTTTTAGAGTTTAGTTAACACAGTTGAATTTTACTTTTCAACTAACTCTTCATTCATGCCCAATTCTACTTCAAATTCAGGGCATATGCTCTCGCCATCTGCACCCTGCAGCTGCCCTGGCAGCTGACACCATCTGACCCCTGCAGCTGCCCTGGCAGCTGACGTCACTTCCGGTTTAGAAGTGGCTTTTTCCCACTACTCGTAATAAAATATTCCCTAAGCAAATCACAAACTCAGAACGAATTTCAAATAAAATCCTCGATATTTTTTATTTACAATTCATAATTAACTATATAATAATGGTACTCAAGTATGAGGGACGACCTCTATAGTTAAAGTAACCATTTATACAGTAATAGATCAAATCGTTTGCGTCAACTAAAATTTAAGATATCACACTACGGTACTTGAATTAACCTATACTCTAATACGAGTAAGGTATATTTGTTTATAATGTTTTATAATGTTAGGAAAATCCTATTTCATCATAATCTTGAATTGAAATTGAAAAATGTTAACATTGGTCTTATGGAGTGCAAAAAAAAAAGAGTTGCTTAAAACAGTTGACTCAACTGTCAAAGTACGAACCACGTACTCCAGAATAAACATGTGTTTTTATCCAATGTTTTTAACTGAATCACTGAATAGTACTATATTAAAATTTATTTATCAGTTTTTGTGATTGTACTGCTGCTGGTGATCATGATTATTTAGTTAAATAAAAGTAAAGGTAAAGGACAAAACTACTAAGCAATTTGTAGAATTACAATTAAATTTAAAAACAAAATTAATAGCAGCAATGATGAAAGTACCTGTTAACGGTAGGGTTAAAATACACGTGTTACAGTTTCAATAAACTCATCAGAGTGCAGCACTCTTAGGCCTACAATAAAACATCCTGAAAGTCGTGTGAGCGAAGCTAACGAGCTCGTCTCGAAAGAAAAAATGCCTTTGGACTTAATACTTTGGCATACACTCAGTGACTAATATTACTATGACTATAAAGAATTGTTTAGATTTAACGTAAAAATGCTTAGCCCCCAGTTACTCTTATTAATAGCGTTATTGTAGGTTGTATTATGAGTATTATTATGCTGAGGTAAATTTGTTGTGCATCCTGGTTCCTTGATCTCCTTGAAGTTTCCAAGACTTAACCATTCATATCACGTGTCCAGATTAAAGTTACAAGCTTACCGGAAGTTCCCGCCACCAGTGTCTTAGAATATTACGTATAGTTGTCAAGTTGTAGTATTTTTTAAGTAGCGTATAGAAGTTTTCACACTTTCGATGATGAAAAAAATATTTCTGTTCCACTTTAGATTTTTCAAGTTTTTTAATTAACCACAGTTAATTTTAAACAATTGTATCATTGAGTGTAATCCTACAGTATTACAGTGTTTAAATACCAGCTGTTTAGGTTTAGACAGAGTCATCATCATGGAAATGAAAAATTTTTACATGTAGGATAAACTAATGAACTTAGGCAATTGAGCGATCTGTGCAGAGAAAAAAAACTTAAACAGTAGAAGCATGAGTGAAAATATTGAATACTATAAGTATAAAAATAAATTATTGAAGTGTATTTTTAAGCACTAGAAAGCAAATTATAAGGCCAAATAAATTAGTTTTAGTAAAATAAACTCATTTGTGAAAAAATAACTTTTGATTTTTATTACTTATTTTTATTTTTCAATTTACTGACAATTGCTATCCAAAATATTTTTGTTATTGCGGTTTTATTTAAAATATTATTATACCTACCGTATATTATCAGTTGACAATAATAGAGGCATTGAACCAATCATCTGAAGAAAACCATTGTAGTGTTATTAGCCTTGACTCAATATAATCTATAATACAGTATATTTTACGTAGTTTCGAGTACAATTGTAATCGGAAGGTAGGCGATGAACTCTAGTCGGTCGTGTTTGTACAGATGAATCTATTATTCCATCCATCAGAGCCGTTGTAGCCGTATTGGACTATGACAACGACAACGCATCGCGATCATATCGTTTATTAAACAGTCCACCATGTTTATCGAACCAACATTCCCTGAATGTGGTGGGGGAAAGAACTTTCATTATAAACCTCAGTCAATAAGTGTATTATTTTCTTAAAAATTGTATTACAAATAATTTTTAATGTAGTCTGGCTATAGTATGTAGTCTATCTCTTATATTAATACGTGAGTGCTGTTTTTTGTGAACAAAACTCATCCTTTATTCCTGAACCAATTTTAACGTTTGAGTTGTCAAAAGAATGGCCTCAGTTCGTAGTTTCCACGGGAAGCCCTTAAAATTCGTTTTTCGTCCATAAGATTAAAATGGAGAACAATTTTTATTGAATTACAAAATAAAACAGCTGTTGATATTAAAACAAACAAACACATGTTAAAAACTAGCTGAACAGAAAGAATTGGACGGATGGTACTGAAATATCCTCAAAATTCCGTACTTTAATACAAGGAGTGTCTGTGTGGAACAAATTGCATGTTTTGCCTCTTTTCTCAAAATGTATAGCTGATAGATTTTGCTTGAACTTTGTATTTATGTTTATTTGGGCACAAAAATAAGTTTAGTAATTTAACCCCTGAAAAGTTGGTTTTCCTGTACAAAAACAATATTGTAAATTGAATTTGACGTTCTTTGGGGTTATCAGATTTGGTATTGAAACAACAACGAGTTAACAAAAATTAAAATAGAACCCCTAATGTTTACGCATGGGTTTTCAAACTACTGTGAGCTATGAAAAGGGATAGTTGGTTGTTGGTGTAAATTAATTAATCTATTTACTACGATACTATAACAAATTTAAGGGTAGTTTACCCCCAAAAACCCTCAAAAAACGTGAAAAATAAAAATTTCTCAAAAACGGCTCTAACGATTTTGATTAAAATTTTGTGTTTATTAAGATTAAAATGCTGAATAAAATGACACCACCCACATTTCCGAGAAAATACGCGTTCAAAAGTTATACAATAAAAAGTGTTTAAAAAAACAAATTTTTTGGATTTTCAAATAACTGTTATCCTGAAATAAATTTTACTGATTACAATTAAATCAAGCTCAAAAAACTAAATAATCCAGTATATTAAATTATTGCTCTACGTCAAGTGGTTGCGGAGAAAATTCAATTTTTCATTTAGCGTTAAACGCAGTATGTAGTTAAAAGTCACAGACGCGCGTAGGGTCAAACGAGCGCTGCTCAGCTGGTAGCTATCCGACTGAGTCATCAAGACATTAATGTTTGAAGCTTTTAACACATTTTTTTATATTGGGAGAAAGTATGTGTCAGTTAGCTGATACCGTTTATTTTAATGGAGTTAATGAAGGCAAAGTGTAAAAACATTTCTCTTGAGACTTGAATGTCCATTATGACATCAGGTCAGTTTTTCTAATACTATTAATTTAATATTCCACTAATTAACACTTTGCTTTATCACTGGGTATGTGAATAAAACAATTTCTAATTAATTGTAATCTCGTCAGTTTTATTGTACAGTGGTTCATTTCACGGGCTCATTTCAATGGTTTACGTTTCTTTTTATATGATAATTCTGCAAAGAATCATATAATTCATTGATAATACTTGAATTTTAATTGTTTGATCTTATAGAAGCTAAATTTAACGTTTTTAGAAAGAAAATATATGAATGAAGTAGCAATCTGTGAAGGTGTTTTACGTAAAACACCCGAAAAATCTTCAATCCCTTAATAGGATTGATGTGAGGGATAAATCAATAGAGTGAGGAGTATATCATTTGCATTCTTTCGGTGTTTAATAACCATATTGATTAAATGAAACCCAAACTATTTCATCTGATTCTAATAATTTTAGGCAATTGGCCGTAGCTTAGTGATAGAGCTCTGGTCCAACTCGCAGCTCGGGGATAGTTGCGCCGCTTCCGTGGTTCGGAAGTCACGTTAAGCTGGTGGTCCACCTGCATAGAAAACAAAAAAAACCCAGGCTAGGAGAACTGTCAGTTATGCTTATCTCCCTCCACTAAAAGCCCTACAATAAAATTAAAACAGTAAAGGACCACTTAAATTGTGGGCATTTTTTTCGAAAAAAATAAGGTAAAAAATACTTTTCGACACTTCGTCGGATACTTCTACTGGGCAGATTTACATGAACACGTTTTATATTGATTAAATGAAACCCAAACTATTTCATCTGATTCTAATAATTTTAGGCAATTGGCCGTAGCTTAGTGATAGAGCTCTGGTCCAACTCGCAGCTCGGGGATAGTTGCGCCGCTTCCGTGGTTCGGAAGTCACGTTAAGCTGGTGGTCCACCTGCATAGAAAACAAAAAACCCAGGCTAGGAGAACTGTCAGTTATGCTTATCTCCCTCCACTAAAAGCCCTACAATAAAATTAAAACAGTAAAGGACCACTTAAATTGTGGGCATTTTTTTCGAAAAAAAAATAAGGTAAAAAATACTTTTCGACACTTCGTCGGATACTTCTACTGGGCAGATTTACATGAACACGTTTTCGGTCCTATATTAGGAGTTTTTATTTGTATTTCGAAAACATTAAATTGCAGCGTTAAATTGGTCAAAAATGAAAAATAAACTTTTCTTGTGGAGATTTAACATCTTGTACTCTAAAACAAACAATGTTTGTACGGGCAAACTTTTTTCTCCCCAAGGATTTTGGATTTTGTTGTTGAATATGGAGCTTTTGGCCACGAGGAATCGATTGGAGTTGGTCCCATGGCTGGTAAAAATTCGGTTTTCCTTCTGGAGCCCTTAAAAGTTTTCATGTTATCCTTATGGATATGGGAGATTTCTAAGTTGAACAAAACCAGCTGATTGTAGATATAAACCAATGTGTTACATCTTTAACCTGTGGTTAGTTTAGAAAAATCATACCAAAGTGCAGCACCTATTAGCCTGGCGAGTGAGCGAAGCGAACGAGCTCGTCTTTAAAATGGAAGAGGACGAGTGAGTATTTAACGTGACGTGACGTGAGTGAGGTGGAGTGTACGTATTTAACAAGTACATTTGATACATGTTTCACACCATCTGCCTAGCGCCCCACTCACCATGACTGGAGCTGTATCACGACTCGTTGTTAATTAAATTTCCCATGTGTTTATCCATGCATGAATACTTGCTTAGCATGGGACTGTGGCTGACTATTCAGTGGTTGTTTAGGACCGCATCAGAAACCCTAGTAATAACGCTAATGGTGATACGGTCAATCTCAAAGCTCAGCTCTGCAGAACTATACAAACTGTTCATACAACCCGTAAGAATTTTCCTTTTTGTTATATATTTCATTCGATAATTTTCCTTGCGTAGAAAAATGTATTCATAAACTAATCATACCTCACCTACTAAATAATTAAAACATAGTTATTTTTAAGTAAAACAATAAGTAAGGGTGGAAATAGTGTACATTAATGATACTGAACTTTGCGAAATGTAAGGTAATTCAGTAAACTTGTATTCAAACGTGCCCCTAGTAGGAAATTGGTGGTGGTTGGGAGTCAATATCTTAAGAAATGCGGAAAAAATTAGTGGGGGGGGGACATTAAAAACTCACCCTGCATATATATATTATCATATTTGATAGTAGGACTATGACGCAGAAACAAAATATTATTATAAATGTTTGTCGGTTACACATTATGAGATTTTTTCAAATTTTTGTGATGAAATGACTCAAACAAACTTTTTTGTCTGTTTTTATTTATTTATTTTTTTTTATTATTATTTTGATTACTACAATTAGCATAGGGCCTATTGTTTGTAAAACCAATATAAAAATGTTTTTCCTCCACCTACTATCTAAAGCCGTATTTTACTCCTTGGAATAGTAAAGTACTAATTTCTATCCCATGTGACTTGAATACTCAATCTTTCTACCTAGGGAAAACTCGAGTTTTTTCGTACCACGGGGCTTAGTTAGTTACATAAGAATAACACTAGGTATACAATGCAGTTGTCTGCTTGCAATATTGAGCGGAGCGACTATTTTTTAGATCAATAATAGCAAATGTTTTATAGGTAATGCATAAGTAAGCTCGTTCGCTACGCTCACTCGCCATCAATTTAGTTCGTTCGCTGCGCTCACTCACATTTTGGGTCGGCTCATTCGCTGCACACACTCGTCGCCAGATTTAGGTTGTTCGCTGCGCTTACTCGCCACAAGTCTGCAATACTCTAATAGTTTTTGATTACGCAGGTTTGCTGCGATATTAAATGGTGCGTCGTCCAAGATTTGCACTTCCTCTCCATTCACGTACAAAGGTAAACAAACCACTAAAATAATCAAAATAACAATTTCACATAAAACTACTGTATTCACAAACAGCTGAGAGTAACAGTCTGCAGTTAAATTTGATCCTTATAACAGCTGTATAATCAACACACAGTAAACAAACCAAATAAAATATTTCTCCTATTAAAATAACATGGTAACTTTAAAGGGCCATAGGGCAGAACCCTTATGTCCGATTTAGACCATTTCAGATTTATACCTTCCCATAGATGGTTACTATGACCGAGCAAAATTTCGTGAGGATCACTCCAGCCGTTCAGGAGGAGTACTTGTAAATAAAAAGCCAGAGTGTAGTATAGGAGCTTCGCTCGCTTCACTCGCTCCGCTCAATTAAAAGAGAGATTAAAAAGAACATGAGCCACAGTCAGCTGTTACTTGTATTTGTTTCGTTACTCATTGTTGACTAATAGCAGCTGTAGCTGCTGCTCACTCACTGCTGACCATTCAGTCAGCAGTGGGTGAGCAGCATCTCCAATAGTACTAGAGAAGGTCGTGGCAGTGTAGGCGTTTGTTTACATTTTGCTTGGATAGGCTATTAACCTAAGAAGTCCAAAACATAAGTGTAAAACATTTGACTAGGCTTAAATTATATTTTGTTTTTTCGTGTTCTTTAAAATTGATATGGCCTACCTTGTGTGTTTTTTATGTTGATGTGACTGATCCAGCTTGACGGAGCAAGGGATCATATGAAGCAAGGTGTATAAATAAAAAGAATCTTCTTTTTTTATAAATAATAAAAATCTTCTTTTTATTTATACACCTTGCATATGAAGGTAAAGTTAAATTATCTACGGTAGGCCTATTATTTGTACTTATCATGGCAGCAAACCTGCATATTCTTTTCCCATGTTAATCATATGGAGAATACGCAAACTCTTTTAATTATGGATAGATATTGATGAAACTTGGTATATGGCTTTATATGGTCCAAAAATAATTTTTTTGTGCTTAAAATCTACTTTTAGTGTTCCCCATGGCAGCATACCTGCATACTATTTCCCTACATGTATCCTTAGGAGAATAGACTATATTTTCCTATTTATGAGCACGTAATGAAATTTTGTTTACATGTTCTTCTGGTCAAAATTAATATTACTAATTTGGAAATTCGCTGAGTACGCAGGTCTGCTGCGAAGGGGGGTATTAAATAATATCATGTCATAAAATATCGATTATCACTAATTTTTTTTTACTTTTCCATAAATTTTAAATAATTTCCGCAATATTGCAAATTTTATGGAAAAAAATTATTACAGTTCTAATAATTTATGATGGACAAATATTTAAAATATAGTCTAAGACATATGTTGCTGTGACATGTTTGTTTAAACGGTAATTTTCAGAGATAATGGATTTGAACATTTCTTTCATGTTATTCTCATGAAAAAATCTACATTTCAACGGGCATTATTTCCTAAGCCAGGATTATGGGTACAGTTTAATTGTGACCTTGTCTTAAAATTAAATAGAATAAAAAATGCCATAAAAAGTGGGGAGGAGGGGTGGTAATTATTGACTTCAGGTCTGGAAATGTAACTTCTGTTATACTCCGTATATTGAAATTACTGTCAATCAATAGAGCATAACCAGTTTACTTATATTGGCACGGTTGGTTTTTGTTAAAAACAAGTCCTGTAGGCCTAAATTTTAAAAAGGGGTGAACGGCTTGTCTGGGACACCCGGTACAAACACAAACTACTATTACAGAGGATATTATTACTTTGTTTACTTGTTTATTATTTTGTTGTTTGTATTGTAGTTCTTAATTGTAATTCTTCTAATTTTTAGAAGGAGAAGAAGAAGAAGAGGGTATGTAATCCCTTGAAATATATATATATATATATATATATATATATATATATACGAGTATATACCTACATCAATGTATGGAAGTATAAACTCTAAAACCAAATTGCTGATCTCTCTCTATAGAGCTAAATTCAGGGCGCCCGCCGCGGAGCCACCAGCAGTACAGACTTCACTTGCACTGCACAGACGACCGACGATCTACCTTTTGGAGAAAGCACTCATTGGGCACTCGTGACTTTGTGATCCAAAGCTTTTATATTCCACAGCCTCATGGCTGGTGTTGTGGCATTCCTCATTTATATTTCTAATAATGACAACTTCCTACTCCAGTGTGAAAAATTTTGAGCCAAATCCAACTTTTTCTCTTTCGTCCTCGAGGGACTTTAATCATCCCCAAACGATTCTTTTGATAAATCCATAAAAAAAATTTATTTTAAAATTTCTAAATTGATAATAATAAAATTGTAAGGTAAGTTTACTAATTTAAAAAGTGAAAGTGAATTAGTAATGCATCTTATTATATGCCTACATTGTGTTGCCTTCTATATGTTTTATATTTATGCCTCTGCATTTACCAAACAAACGTCGTATGACTTTTGACGGATAAGAGCCTTTACTTTTTTGCTCATTTACTAAATGCTTTGGCTTTTGATCCAAGTGAATGATGGTCACATTTTGCTAAGAACCTTAAAGCTACATGAATATGTTATTAATGTCGTTCTACAATAATACTACATACACATAGTGCTGTTTATTTAGCTAATTAAACAGTTAGTTTAACCCTTTTCAGTATTAAACCAATAGGAAAACTA
Organism: Neoaliturus tenellus; assembly: GCA_030545055.2. Taxonomy (NCBI): domain Eukaryota; kingdom Metazoa; phylum Arthropoda; class Insecta; order Hemiptera; family Cicadellidae; genus Neoaliturus; species Neoaliturus tenellus. Next base: position 188,116,717 of record CM061533.1, on the reverse strand, counting down.
AGTTTTAGAGGATATGTCTTTTTTTCTCAAAACTTTACCGTTTTTTTATCTAACGTTGAAAATTGCTTTATTCAATTAAAACTAGTTCAATTAATAAGTTACCACAAATCACATGACAATGCCCACTAGGTGTGTAGCTAAAGGTTCGTGTAGCAAACATTGAGAACACAATTAAATACAACTATAACCACTATGTTAGACCTGAACATTCGGAACATATTTTTCATGATTAATTTTTAAGTTTGTAAAATGTTACTACATCATTTATAAACAGAGTATAGAGACAATACTATAAGATCTCAGTTGATTTATTATATGGGTTGGTAATAATTTATAGCAGAGTACATGATTGACTTTTAGGTTAAGTGGTTTTGGACCCTACGCTTAATTATATGTTCAATTTGTTAGAATAGTATAATATAAGTATATGTTTAACAATAATGTACTGTATATTATTATACACGGCTAAGATTAATGTTTAATTTACTCTTTAATTCATTTGTTAGAGTGCTCTATAATTTATAAAAATCCTTTTTTAGTATTTAAAATCTTGATCATATGTTTAAAACTACCTAATCGAGGCCCAAACATTTCGAAATGATTCAAAACCAACTCGGATGTATTAAAATATAGCTTAGCACGGATAAATCTAAGTATAATGCAACCGGCATCTGTCTGAAAAGAGCTTATACAAATCCATGCAATAATGAATTTTTTTTACTTGAATTTAGCGTACGTATTAGTTACGAAAGCTTTAACAAACAATGTCCAACTCTCATAAATTTTCTCTCGTATTTTACAAACTATAAATACTATGATCATTGCAATTAATTTTACCTATGCTAGTAATATAAAAATAGTTGCATATCTGAAAGTCATGAGCTTATTTGGATTCATTTCTATCGAGCACAGGATTTTACTTCCTTGACATCATTTGGTTAAACGTTTTTAGCTCTTAGAAATACTATTTTTACATAACACACATAAATAATAAAAAGATTCTTCTTTGAAACTACACTATATAATAAAATTACGTTTTCTGAATATTAAAAATTTTGAAAATTCGTACAGTATTCATTTTTTTTCTTAGTTTTTTTATGATTATAATCTGCCTTCAGAAAAAAAGAAACTGAAGAAATTAAAATTATGGTAAACTGCATATCACAAAGCACACAGCCACGACACAGCGCGTAAAAACTAACACTAAAAATATCTTACTTTGTTGTTTCGGCATGGTAGCACTAAAGAATTTATTTTTTCGTTTACTCAAAGTTTTCTCCTATAAAAAGATTATCTAGCTTTGAATCTTCTGTGAAATTTTGAATTATTAGTTTAAAATACTCCAGTACCTGCGTAATCAGCGAACTTCCAAATTAGTATTATTAGATTTTATCAGATGAGTAGTGGTTTTTGGCCACTTTTAAAACCGACCACGTGCCCACCGAGCCACGTGCCGCGGCAGCTGGCGCCAGCTGCCATGTCACATAGCTTCCGGTGGGGGATGGAGGGTATATATGAGATGCTGTAGTTATATTTTATGCCATATAGGTTGGGGTGGAGATGGCGATAGTGTTGGCGTTAGGGTGAAGTGAATTTGCGCATAAAGTGGGGTTGAACTAAAAGTACGCATAAATTAAAAGTTAGTTCAAAATTGAAATTCGTCGGTGTTAACAAAACTACAACAGTTGAAGAAAAATTAAGAGTTAGTTTAAAATTGAAATTCAAACTTATAACTGAGATGTGGAAAATATGTCAAGGTCATCCAGAGTAAGTTTTTAAAAATCCTATCCAACTATCACCAAAAAATAGTTTTAAGTTGAAGTAGTTGGTGATAGCGGGATAATTCATCCGTGCCATGGGAGAGGTGTTTATCGTTTGAAAGTTGGCGATAGAATGAGAAGCGCCGTCTAGGGAGAGGGCTTATAAAATGGCAACCTTCCCCCCACCACCCTTTCCCCCACTCCTTTAGACCAATAACCGGTCGCCGACTCTATGTGGTGAAACTGAACTAGACATGGCGGCCGCCATGGATAATTCTAACCTCAAACCTTAGTTTTGCATTGGTGAGCATGCGCCACCCCCACTCCTTTACCTTTCTTTTATATTTTTAAAACCGAACAGATGTCCGGGCAGCTGCCCCTACGGGCAGATGTTCGGGCAGGTGTTGGGGGCAGAGATGTTGAAATATTGGGGTGGAGATGGCGATAGCGTTGGCGGTCGGTTGAACTGAATTTGCGAATAAAGTAACTAGGGTTGAACTAAAAGTGCACATAAATTAAAAGTTAGTTGAAAACTGAAATTCGAAGATGTTAAAGAAACTGTAACAGTTGAACAAAAATTAAGAGTTAGTTTAAAACTGAAATTCAACAGTATAAACTAAACTCTGACAGTCGGACAAAATTCCAATGTAAGCGAAGTTATAGGTTAGACGTAATTGAGCCTGGTAACGAAGCAGCCATAACGTATAACTAATGAGAAGTGTTCAGCGCGAATGCGAGGTAATGAATGTTTGTGGCGCTAATAAACTACCTGGTTTTATAGGTGGCAATGAATTACTCCGAGCAGAAGCCGGGCACTCGGGCAGATGCCTCAGCGACAGATGCCACTAGCGGGTCTACTGCTCGCGACGGGCGCAAATTTTAATTTGCCGCGTTTCATTAACACTGTAAAAAAATATAGTTATCGTCAAGATAAAATTCTGATATTTTAGTATGATGAACACTACTATATAACGGTGCCTATGGTAATGTTTTTATGCCGAAATTAAAATGATAAGACGAAGAAAAAAATACAAAACTATAGCAAAGCACTTTTGTTTGAAATTTATGACATCAAAAAGTTAGTAAGCGAGGAAGTTTTTTATTTATTGGTCAGGTGAATTTTGTCAGCGGGAAAGTTGTTGGAAAAGACTTAAATCGCAACTTTGTAATTTACAATTTTTTTTGTAGAACGCTTCGTTTTGGTTTTATTCTAATTCAAAGTTAATTAGCTCCGACGCTCGGAGCTCTTGTCGCACGTATACAACTTTAATAGTTATAATAATTATGTTTTTATTATTATTATTTTGTTAATTATTATTTTAAAAAAGGTGATTGTATCCAAAATAATTACTGTGTAATTACTGCTTAATAAGACACTAGATATTATAAAAAATACATTGATATATACGACGTATTTTTTATTGAAGTTTTAGTTGAGTTTTGATATTGTAAATTTTACTAAGATATGTGTTATAAATAAAACGGTTTATTTTTAAAACACAGAAAAAGTAGCTTCCCTTATTGACTGTATAACATATGGCTGTTAAAACATGCCTATAAATGTTTTTACAAAAAAATTATTTCCACAAAAAAAAGGTAATATCCAGCAATTTTATGATATAAAAAGTTCTCAACTAAAAATAATAAAAATAAACTGACAGTAAAGGTCTAATTTTGTCGCCTTCTCTTAAAAAGTAACCACACTTATCATAACAACAAATGATCTGGTAAATATCAAATGAAGTTGCCATGCGCCAACAAGTGGACAATTAATTCCGACACTGTCTTGCTTTCCCTACTCCTTCCAGGCCAATGACCGGTCACCACCGGTTGCTGACTCTATGTGGTGAAACCAAACTAAACATGGCAGCTGCCATGGATAATTCTAACCTCAAACCTGCTGCGCATGCAACGAGTTCTTCGGATCGGAATCACTCCATGCTGTTGCGCATGCGCCTAGTCCTGTATTACTCACTTTAGCGCTACAGCGCATGGATAATTCTAACCTCAAACCTTGGTTTTGCGTCTCTGCCCATGCGCCGCTCCCCACTCCTTTGCCTTCCTTTTACACTGCTGCGAACTGGACTGGATTGAACACTGTACTGGAGTGAAACAACTTCCCCCACCACTTGAGAACCCGAGGAGCGATACGAGCCCGATCTTCGCGTCAGTCGCCAACAAATTTTCATAGCGAAAGGTTGTTGGCGACTCAGCAAGAGGTTTCAAATATATAGTAGGCCTATATATATTTCAACTTCTTATACTATGTTGCGTTTTTTAATGCAATGTAGTATGTGTGTGTGTGTGTTTAGTTTTAAGTTGTATTAAATTTAAGAAATAATTTGCGCATTGCGATGTTAGTTATAAGTTGGGTTTAGCATTAAGGTGTATTAATTTTAAGAGGTATTTAGCATTAAGGTGTATTAATTTTAAGAATAATGATGGTATTTGGTTGTGTTGAATTATTTGGTTTTTTAATAATGATGTGTTGTTAGTTTTAAGTGTTGGTAATACTAATTAATGTTGTTTTGCCTTACAGCTAGATGTTAGGGGGTAGATTAAATGTAAATTCAGAAGTTCGGTTGAACTTCACTTAGAAGGGGTGGGACATCCGCAAAATGCGGACTAGGTTTTTGCATTTTTGTTTAGGAATATAATGGGTGGGATTAGTTTGGGTGGGGTTAGAGTTGCGTTTCTGCATTAGGTGTTCCAGTTTCCCTTGGAATTCACGGTTACGGTAGACCCGGACCGGACCGTTACGGTAGACCCGGACGGTCCAAACAAAATTGCGTCGATGTCCCTTGCAGAACGTAACTAGTGGGTTGGGAGTGGGAACCGTTAGGCAAACAGGGTGGTGGGAACAGTATTACTGTTCCCATCACCTTGGATCATTATAAATCTTGAATGACCTTGACCTACTTTTGGAAGGGTCAATGACCCCCCCCCCCCCGAAAAAATGGAGTCGATTTCCCCCCCCCTCCACCCCCCGAAAAAATGGAGTCGATCCCCCTCCCCCCCCCCCTCCCCTTCCCCTTCCCCCACTCCTTCCCCCACTACTCCGGGTGAACGACCGGTCATGACCTGAAAAATTAAAATAGCTATAACTTGATAACGGATTGACGGATTTGGACAAGCGATACATCATTGAAAAGGTCTATGTAAGACAAACATTTTGGTAAAAGAAGAATTTGGTTATCTTATTTTAGTCAAAAGTTATGCGAATTATTTTAAATAAATACCTTCTCTTTCCCCTTTTCCCCCACCTCCCAGGTCAATAATCAGTCTCGGCCAGCTGCTACCCCTCTCATTTGCATATTGTTATAAAAGACGCACCGACTGCGGCTAACATTTCATTCTGATTCCAGACGTTACGCTGCGAACTTGGAGCCACAACCATGTCATCTCTGCCAACTACAACTTCTACTTTAACTTCTACTTCTACTTCAACTTCTACTACGGCTGTTATTGCACCAAAGAAAACTCTTCGTCTGAAAAATCCTCCTGACTGGTACAAGAAGCAACTTGGATCCCAACCTTCAACTTCTGGCACTATTCTTCCGCCTACCAAGACTTCTAAACTTCGAAGCATTTTTTCACCGCCTTCGCCTTCTACTTCGCTTTCAAACGACTCCACACCGCCATCAACCATCATGCCGCCTCCACAGAAGCCAGCTCCCCGTCTTAATACCCCTTCATTTGAATCTTTGCTTCATCGTCTTAGTACACCTGTCATTCCACTGTCACCATTGCCTCCTACCCCACCACTTACTATGCCTGAAGACCACACCTATCATAAAACTAAATCCACTAAGCCTACTCCCAAACCTGCTCCTAAGCCTGCTCCTTCAGAGCAATTTCAATTATTACAAGAAGAGCGTCGTAGGGCATTTAGCCGTCCCACTACTTGCCCTGAACTGCTCACTAGGGGAATTAAGAAAGGATCAGCTTGTGGGAGGAAATGTGTTAAAAACGAAAGTTTTTGCCGTGTACATGTCGTGAAACATCTTTCTGGACCACAACTGACAGAAACCTCCACCATTGAAGACGATCCTGAAATAATATCCGTCAGAGGAGAGAGGCTTAAGAAAGGTTTGAAATATTTTTTTCTAAGTGTTGTTGACCACCAACACATTTTGGCAAAATGTAACGGCTTAAAATATAAAATTAGAGTTTGTGAGAGTTTGTGTAAAGAGAAGAGATTTAACAATTTAGATTCTCAAGACTTTCTCCTCAGGGATAAAAAGGATCGTATTACAAGGTGGGGGCGTAAACAGTAAATTCACTTAGTTTTTTCCAAATTGTTGCTTAAAAAAATAATGGGGGACAAACCCAATGCGTTATAGCGTTGTGTTTCTCCCCCATTATTTTTTAACACTCTAAGTCTCGTGACCTACTAACCTACTTCCATCCGAGTAGTAAGAAAATTACTTCCCCCCACTCCTTTGGGTCGATGACTGGTCATGGTCAGCTCCTACCCCTCATTTGCATACTATTATAAAAGCAGAGCGAGCGTTGGTCACTCCTTCATTTTTCTTCTACACGCCGCTCTTGTTGTTTCGTCTCTGCTGTTTACAATATTTCTTGCTTCAAAATGCCTCCTCATCTGAATGAAAATTTCAATTCTTTTGAAATTTCTGATGTTTTTGAACAATCTGAAGACACTTTAAGTAACAACAGTGAAAGTGAAGATGATGAGGACGATGATGATTATACTGTTGAACTTAGTGAAGAACGTAAAGTCATAGCAATTGATCCACAATTTCCATTTGATACAATAGAAAAGTTTATGGTTGAAGCTAATAAATGGTTGGACTCAGGAAGTTATGTACGAATTGACTCTTTTATATTGTATGGTGATAGTCATTCTTTACTTGTCACACCAAATGACAGAGACCGCATGTTGCAGTGGGCACAATCTATGATGGAGTGCTATGAACAAGGTGTGGACACTGGCGGCTATTTTCTTGCACAACTAGTGTAATAACAAAATTACCCTTCCCCCACCCTACACCCTATCCCTTTCAAATCCTATAAAGAAGGGGGAAAGGAGTGGGGATTATAAAATGGTGGGGGAATGTGTATAAATGCAGGTTGTTTGAAGAGACTTTTATTATTGTGGCTTTAGCAGAAACAACATGGAGTTTAAATCTTCAGCAAAAATAAGGAACAACATAATAAAGAGAGAAATTCGCAAGAAAGAAAAGATTGAACTTATAAAATTACAACTTATAATACCTTCTATTGAAATTGGATGTAGCAAAATAAAGACTTTGGTGAAAACTAACGAATATTTGTTACAATTGCTAAAAACAATCGAAGAATTGAAAAGCAAGAATGGACATTCTACATAGTAAAATTTGAACATTTTAATATAAATAAGTAAACCCAAAAAAGTAGATGTAGAATAGAGAGTGAGGAATAGATCACTTTGTGGTAATGGACTAACATGCCACTTAGTGCTCTATTCCTCGTTCTCGCGTTAAATTGGATTACCTTGACCTATTTGTTTGACTGTTAGAATTTGGTTAACACTGCTGAATTTCAGTTTTGAACTAACGTTTATTTTTGTTCAACTGTTAGAGTTTTTTTAATACTGTCGAATTTTAGTTTTGAACTAACTTTTAATTTATGCGAAGTTTTAGTTCAACTCTAGTTAATTTATGCACAAATTTAGTTTAACCAAGTGTCTGTGCTCTAGCCATTTCCACCTAAAAATAACTAGAATTAGTTGGGTGGGGGAAAGTTCGTTAAAGCTTGAATATAAAGAAGTATTTACTAAAACTTTAATGGGAATAAAGAACACGAATGAACAATTAGTTTGTAGAAGGTTAATATTTTTGTTCAAAACGTTTGATTTCCTTGGATAGTGGTGGGGGAACCGTTATAAAAGGAGGAACGTGAGAGCCCATTTCATTTCTTGGCGAAATTTCGAAGAGTAAACATCTCAACATGTATCGTTGCGATAAATGTTCGGAATCGTTTCACGATGAAATTCTATTAGAATGTCATAAGGAACTAATTCACAACAACCCAGAAGAAAAACAAGAACAACAAGAACAAGAACAAGAACAAGAACAACAAGAAGAACAAGAACAACAAGATGAACAAGATGAAATAACAGCAACATATTCAACTACTTTACCAAATCTACAAGTATTTGCATTACCCGGTAAAGTAGTAATGCATCATAAGATTCAAAATGAAAACTTGAAGCTAGAAGAATTTATTAGAGAAGCAAAACCAATCATAAGTAAAACTTTAAAAGAAGAATTAAAAAGATTAAACTTTCTTAAATTTGGTTTACTATTAGAAGCTATGTTTATAAATGTACAAGAAGAATTATCACCAAGAGGATTCATAACAAAAAACCGAACTATCATGGAAAGTTCAGACATTGATTCAATAGTTGAAAACTGTATAGAAGAAATATTAACCAAAATTCAGGAACACGAAGGAAGAGGATCCGGATGGAGTCTTACAAGTATTGAAGTATTAGATATAAGAGTTCACAAACATGGATATGGACTAATGGGATCTAGTTACATTCCTTTGCCCAAAAGAATTAAGGATACAAGATCATGTATTAATGTGAAAAATCAAGATAATGAATGTTTTAGATATGCGATGACATCTAAGTTTGTACCAAATCATTTCGATAAACCTAACCAACACTATGAAAATCAAAGACATAGGTACAATTTTCAAGGAATTACTTACCCTGTATCACTGAAAGATATATCAAAATTTGAGAAGAAAAATCCTGGTACATCTATCAATGTTTTTGCATTAGATAGTTCAAACAAAGTGTTTCCTTTACGTGTCGTAAAAGAAGAGCTACCAGATCATACGGATTTACTACTACTAACGCGAGGAGATGTGTCTCATTATGTGTACATAAAAAAATTTGACTCTCTTGTTAACAAGCAGCTTTCTAAAGATCGACACAGAAAGATAATTTGCAAGAGATGTTTTAATTTTAAACGAGAAGGAAGACAAGGAAGAGAATGGTTACAAGAGCACAAAAGACTATGTAACAATAATTATGAAGCAAAGATTAATTTACCTTCGGAAAACAGAGCATTTGTTACATTTGAAAAGGTTCATCATCAATACCGTATCCCTATAGTTGTATATGCGGACTTTGAATCAACACTAATTCCTATAGAAGATGAAAATTGTGAAGCTAGAAAAAGTGTCAAATATCAAATGCACAAACCAAATAGTTTTTGTTTAATGGTTAAATCAACATTATCAGAAGAACATTTAAACCAATATGGATTAACTTCAGAACCTTTAGTATATCGTGGTGAAAATGTGGAAACAATATTTCTTGACCATTTATATTTAATAGCTGAAAATGTACAAAGATTATATACGAATATCGTACCAATGAAACCGATGGAGGAAGAAGAGGAAATTCAACATGAAAATGCAACTCATTGTTTCTTATGTAAAAATGAATTTACCATTCACAATTATAAAGTTAAAGATCATGACCACCTTACAGGTTATTACAGGGGTGCTGCTTGTAATAAATGCAATTTGAGCTATCGTTTACCACTATTTATTCCTGTGGTTCTGCATAACCTCAGTGGGTACGATGCTCATTTTATAATACCTGAATTAGGAAGAGACAATGGTTCAATAGATGTGTTGGCTGAAACTTCAGAAAAATTTATAAGTTTCTCTAAAACAGTTGGAAATGTAAAATTAAGATTCTTAGACTCCTACCGATTTATGCCGTCAAGTTTGTCTAAACTTTCTGAAAATTTAAGGAAACAAGATTTTATTGAAACAAAGAAGATTGTAAGTAACGACAAACTGGATCTCGTACTTCGAAAAGGTGTTTTCCCATATGATTATATAGACAGTTTAGAAAGATTTAATGAAACATCACTTCCGCCAAAAGAAGAATTCAAAAGTAAACTATACGACATGGACATATCTCAAGAGGATTATGATCATGCATGTAAAGTATGGAATGAATTAGGATTTACAACATTGGGAGAATATTCAGATTTTTATGTTAAATTAGATGTAACTTTATTATGTGATATAATGGAAGAATTTAGAAATACATGTTTTGCAGCATATGGATTGGACCCTCTTCATTCATACACTTCACCTGGACTAGCATGGCAAGCCATGTTGAAAGAAACAAATTGTAAATTACAACTTCTTACTGATATAGATATGGTTTTGATGTTAGAATCAGGAGTTCGAGGGGGATTGACACAAAGTGTAACCAGACATGTTAAGGCGAATAACAAGTATCTGCCAGATTATGATGCATCAAAACCAACAACATTCTTAGGTTATTTCGATGCAAATAACTTATACGGATGGGCAATGTCAAATCCCCTTCCATATGATAATTTTAAATGGATAGATCCAGAATCGATTGGAAACATTATGGATTTACCAAAGCATGGTGAAACTGGTTACATTTTTGATGTTGATTTTGAATATCCTGAACATCTTCACGATCATCATTACGATTTACCACTTCTTCCAAAGACTGAAATTTCCCCTACTGGAAGATGGCCAAAATTAATGATGACTTTAACCGACAAGTCTCGATATGTTGGACACTACTGGATGATACAACAAGCTTTAGACTTAGGATTGAGAATTACAAAAATTAATCGAGTACTACAATTTTCTCAATCTTGTTGGTTAAAATCTTACATCGACAACAACACAAGAAGAAGAGCCACCGCTACATCAAGTTTTCAAAAAGATTTTTTCAAATTAATGAATAACGCAATATTTGGCAAGACTTTGGAAAACAAAAGGAAACATAAGGATATCAAATTGGTAACTGATCCAGTAAAATTACAGAAATTGGTGCAACAACCAAACTTTGGTTCATCTATAATTATTAATGAAAATCTAGTTGTTATTTCCATGAACAAGAAGTCAGTTACAATGGATCGTCCTTTGTATCTTGGAATGTCAATCTTGGATATTTCAAAAACACATATGTACGAGTTTCATTATAAGAAGATGGTTAACTATTATGGAAGAGAGAACATTGGTATTGCATATATGGACACGGATGCACTAATTTACTGGATTAAAACAAATGATATGTATGAAGATCTACGCACCTTTATATATAAAGATGATTTCGACTTTTCCGATTATCCTAAGGATCATCCAAATTACGACTATGACAGAAATAAGAAAGTATTGGGAAAATTTAAAGATGAAACAAATGGTGTGCCGATGATGGAAATTGTAGCATTAATGTCCAAACTGTATTCATTTCAACTGTACATAAACGAAAGGAACGAACATCAAGTCACGAAAAAGGCCAAAGGAATAAAAACTTCTTTCCTGAAGAAGAACGTACAGTTTGAACATTATAAAAGATGTTTGTTTGAAAATGTTGAAACAACTGCAACGTTCAACACTATTAGAAGTTATAATCATCAACTTTTTAGTGTCAAACAAACAAAGTGGGCATTAAGCTACAAAGATGACAAGCGTCATATTTTAGAAGATAAAATTAATACTTTACCATTCGGCCACTACTCTCTAAACCCTATCGAGCAGTAAACCTATTCTTCGTCCTCTACCTTCTTCCTTTTTCCTTTCCGTAAGGAAGAGGGGACATGGCAAGCCCAATGCCATGTTCCCTCTTTTTTACACTAATATGAAATGGCCTTGACCTATATTCAAACTATATAAATGAGAATAAACTATTCTATGGATCAGTATTTTTACATGCAGTGTACAAGCAACATCTGAAGATGGAAAGTGTGAAGGACAAGATTGTAAATGAACTACATAAACCAGCAAGAAGAAGATTTCCAAGAAGAAGTACAATCATTAAAGGAATGAATGATCTTTATCAAGCTGATCTCATTGAAATGATACCGCACAGTAAATTAAATAAAGGATTTAAATATATTTTAACAATTATAGACTGTTTTACTAAAATAGCTGACGCTTTACCAATGAAGGATAAGACTGGTAAAAGTGTTACAAAAGCTATGGAAACCACAATACAAAGAAATAAATTTAAAATTAAACATCTACAGACCGATGATGGAAAAGAATATTTTAATAAAGACTTTGGAGCTTTGATGAAGAAATATCAAATAAATCATTATTCTACAAATTCTGAAGTTAAAGCTTCAATAATTGAAAGATTCAATAGAACATTAAAAGGTGCGATGTATAAACAATTTTCAAAAAGAGGATCATACGTGTGGTATGACATATTACCACAACTTATAAAAGAGTATAACAACAAATATCATCGTACCATTGGAATGAAACCTATCCAGGTAAATAGTGCTAATGCCAAAATTGTATTACAACGCATTAAAAATAATACAACACCGAAATTGGAAAAATTGCAACCAAAGAAAATCAAGGTCAACGATAAAGTTCGTATAAGCAAATACAAAGGTGTATTTAGTAAAAGATATCTACCAAATTGGACTAATGAAGTATTTACAATTTATAAAGTGCAACCAACTATACCTGAAACCTATTTATTAAAGGATAACAAGGGTGAATTACTTCAAGGTGGATTTTACGGACACGAATTGTTGAAATCAACAGTCGGTGATGTATATCTTGTCGAGAAGATTTTACAAAGGAAAAAGGATATGGTTAAAGTCCGGTGGTTAGGGTTTGATAAAAGTGAAGACTCTTGGATTCCTTCAAAAGACTTAGTATAGTTGTTTAATAGCTCATTGTGTGTTTAACCTTTATACAAGATGGAGATTGTACAACAAAAAGACCGATTTAATATCAATAACATTGATGAATTGACAGTTGACAATGATAAGTTAAATCATGGAAAACATGGTGAATTACTACCAAATACGATAAGATGTCTAATAACTGGTCCTTCAAATTGTGGAAAAACTAATGTTGTTTTTAACCTTATAACTAATCCTAAAGGATTGCGTTTTAATAATATATACAAAATCATTCAAAATCATTGCAATTTCAAAATCATTGCAACAACCAAAATATCAATTATTGGATAAAGTACTTGCAAGTGTACCTGAAGTGAATTTTTACAAGTTTAATGCCAGTGAAACAATTATGCAACCAAATGAAGCAAAACCATTTTCTATTTTTATATTTGACGATGTTTCTTGTGAAAATCATGACACAATAAGGAATTATTTTGCTATGGGAAGACATCATAATATTGATAGCATTTATATTGGTCAAACATACAGTAAAATTCCAAAACAACTTATAAGAGACAATGCAAATATGTTGATCATCTTCAAGCAAGATGAAACAAATTTAAAGCATATATATAATGATCATGTAAATGCGGATATGCCATTTGAAAAATTTAAAGAGATGTGTGGCAAAGCATGGAATGAGAAATATAGCTTTCTCGTTATTATGAAGGAAGAAGATATTAAAAATGGTAGATATCGTATAGGGTTGGATAAATTTGTATTTATGCGTTGAACTACCGATGCTACATCTAGTTACACGTTGAACTTCACAGTGTAAACATGGTGAATCAAGAAAAACTATTGAAAGAAATAAAATCACTCAGTGATTCTATTAGGATGAAGAATCGTGCATTGAGGATGGGTTTAAGTGAAAGAGAAGAATTTCTAGAGACTACCTTTAAACCTATTACGGAACCTTTAAAACAGATATCGGAAACTATTGGTAAACCTCGTTATGAAGGAGATGTTTTACTACCAGTTTCTAAACAAGAAGTACAAGCATTAAAAAAAGAAGAAGATGATGATTCATATACAAGTGCTAGTGAGCAAGAAGAAACAAAAGAAGAAGAACCAATTGTTGAAAAGGAAGAAGAACAGCCAATACCTGAAGCTGAACAATCTATTCCAAATTTAACTCAATTGAGTAGCGATATATTACAACATGGACCTCTTGGAAGAAAATATATAATGAAAATGCTACATGACATGAAATCAAACCCGAATTTGAGTAGATCACACGTATACGGAGCAAGAATTGATGGGAATGAATTGAAGATTGGCGATTCAAAGCTTGAAATAACACAAGACGATTACATCATTATTGGTGAGCATAGATATAAAGGAACAAAAGGATTATATGAATTAATTTTTAAAAACATACCACTAAGATATTCATCCAAAGATTTAAGTGTTTTTAAGGAGATTCTACAAAATACTAGCGCTCATAAAAGAAACTACTTAAAGGATGGAATGATTAATCGTTCACGTGCAACAAAATATAACATCGTTATAAAAAAGTTGTTTCCTCCACGAAAATTGCCAACATTACGTACTGCACCAGCGGTAAGACAACCACTGAAAAGAAAATCTTTATCACTTATGGATTTATCACTTCTTGAACAACATGGTAAAAAGAGTAAAGGAGATACTTCAACATCTGGTAAAGGATTGATGAAAAATCTATACAATACAAATGTGATTTACTACAATGACATCAATAAATTGGTTGATAGAATGAGACTATTGCATGAAGCCATGGAAGCTGGTCATACAGGTTTAAATAATGAATGGGTAGCTCTGATTGATGAACTCAGGAATCGCGACATAATTGTATAATTGTCCGCGGATATATAAGAGTTGCAGGTGTATAATGTGTCAGTTCTAACATGAGCGTCGACAAGTTCGGACGCTACTCCGCGTTAGGAGTGCAAGTTGGAGAAAACAGAAAAAGAAGTGGATTACCGCAAACACCCGAAGGTGACTATAACATAAATAATAAACGTTTAAAGTTTGTTAAAGATCCAGAAGAAGATGGAGATGCAACAAATTTAAAGACAGTAAAGGAGGAAACATCTACAAGTTTAAAACTCGACAACAACCAACTCTATGATGCAAAATCTCACAGGGTTATTAACGTTGCAAAACCAGTCAACAATGGAGATGTTGTTAATAAAGGCTATTTTCTATCTGCGATGGAATATGCTTTACTGTTGGAAAAGACTAAAAGTGGAAAAAAGTACAATGCTTTAAATTATAAAATAACTAATGTGGCAGATCCAACCGAGGATACAGATACAATTAATAAGCGTTATTTGCACTCTGTAATACCAGAAAAGAAAAAAGATGGATTTTCCTTCTATAAATATACTATAAACGATATTGGATATCCTAAAGAAGAAAGTGATGGTGTTAATATAAAATACATTAAAGATAATTGTATTTTATATAATAGTGCTGTTATTGATTGTCATGGAAAAGTGTTGTCCAATCTGGAAGATGGTTCAACTCCATCTGATGCTGCTACCGTGAGACAAATGAATGAAAGCTTGAAAAAAGGAACATCCGCTTTTGTTAAACAGAATCAGGTGGTGTCAAAGAAAGGTGATGAGTTTATGCAAGGCAGTGAAAAGTTTACCTTACTACAACTAAAAAATGACAAGTGGGATGGAAAAAATAAAAGATTGTCAAATATAAGTTTAGGCACGGAAGAACATGATGCTGTTATTTTAACACAAGTACCACAACTATCAGCTACTGGTGTTAATTTTATATGTAAAGGTAGACGATTAACCCAAGTTAAATCTGGTAAAGATGATCAGGATTGTGTTGTTGTAAAACAAACTATAGTTTTAGATAAAATAAATAACGTATATGATGGAAAAAATAAAAGAATATCTAACATATCAGCAGGAATAGCTCCGAATGATGTTGCTACTATTAATCAAGTTATAGCAACCTCTAATAACGATCCATCTGCGTATACATGTAATGGTAAACGTATCACATATCTTGATAATCCTACACGTAACAAAGATGCTACTAATGTAGAGTATGTAATGAATCTTGTAGGTAATGTAGTTATTGATATGCATAATCATTTGATTAATGCATCGATGAAACACAATAAAATCGAAGATTCTCAGAGAAACCAATGGATTAAAGATGAAATCATTGATAGATACTAGTAAAACTTATGAATATTTAAGTATGGAATATACAAAAAAGGATTCATTATCATAAAGTATTTCATAGAGTGAAGACGTTGGTTACATAAAACAGCATAATGAAGACCGTATCGCTCAGTCGTCGTCAAGACAGCGGCAAGAGAGGACGTGGTTTAACATCAGCTGCATTATCCCTGCTCAGACGGATTCCAATTGGTGCTGTTGTGAATCGAGCGATAGACGCTTTACCATACGAATTACATCTGCCCGGAGGTTATCAATATTGTGGACCTGGAACTAAGTTGGCAAAACGTTTAGCAAGAGGAGATCCTGGAATTAATAAATTAGATCAAGCTTGCAAAGAACACGATATAGCATATTCAAAGTATAAAGATTCAACAAATAGATCAATAGCAGATAAAATTCTAGCAGAAAAAGCTTGGCAAAGAGTAAAATCAAGTGACGCAAGTATTGCAGAAAAAGCAGCGGCTTGGGCAGTAACTACAGCCATGAAGACGAAAGCAAAGTTAGGTGGTGGAAAACGTCGCAGAGGAAGACCTGCAAAGAGAGGCACACCCAAAAGAGGTGGAAACATTAAAAAAGGACGTCGTAGAACTCATAAAGCAAGTATAAAGAAGACTTCTGTTTGGCAAATGGTAAAAAACGGAGCAGGTTTATACCTAAGACCATACCGTGTGTACTAAATAAGAAGAATCAATTAATAATTCCAAATAAAGCCTTAACAAATCATCAGTTAAATGATTATGTAAAATGTTTGAAAATACCATTCTTTCGAGGAGTTTTTATGAAAGATGCATTACCAACTAAAATATGGAAAAATGAAACTGGAATAGTAAATTTGGATTCCACCTATGGTCCAGGTACTCATTGGGTATGCTATAAAAAGCTCGGACAAACCATTTACTACTTTGACAGTTTTGGCAATCTACCACCGCCAAAAGAACTTCAACATTATTTTCGAAACTCAAAAAACATTTTTTACAATTACAAAAGAGAACAACCTAACAATACTGAAATATGTGGGCATTTATGTTTGGAGTTTCTAGCGAAAAGTGTCAGTCAGCTTTAAGATGTCATCGTATACAGTGTCATTGAGTGGAAATTCATCCACATTAAAAAGTACGCTGTTCCCAGCATTGCGTCTATCCAAGGAACGATTATGGGAAGCGGCATTACTTGATTTGACTACCTACAACTCAATTCCTAATGTTACGGAAGGGAAGAACAATTTACTACATTATTATGAAACTAAGGATGCTGCAGGAAAATACTCAGAATTGAAAATAATTACATTTCCTACTGGAGCTTATGAAATTGATGATATAAACCAATTATTACAGAAACAACTCGGAGAAGACAATATCACCGTTAAAGGAAACAATAATACTTTAAAAGCAGAAATAACTTCAAAATATTATATTGATGTCAGCTTGGAACAGTCGATTGGCAGTTTACTTGGATTTACAGATACAAAAAAGAAAATCTTAACTCCTGGAACTACTCATTCAGGTGATTCAACTGTAACAATATTGAAAGTAAATAGTATCGATGTCACGTGCAACATTATACACGGATCGTATAGAGATGGAGTTAATCAACATATTTTACATACATTTTATCCAACAGTGGCTCCCGGTTTTAAAATTGTTGAGAAGCCACAAAACTTGATATACCTACCGTTAAACACCAGTTTCATTTCAGACATCGTACTGAACATATTGGATCAAGACGGTCATAGTGTTGACTTTAGAGGAGAAACAATTACTATACGGATACACATCAGAGCAGCAACATAAAAGTCAACATGGGATTATCATTTAAACCGCAACGGAAGAGTCGGGAGCTCAGTAGCTCCTCGACATTGGAAGAGTTAACATCGGAAAACATTCGTTTTCTACAGAAGATTGGATTGAAACTTAACAGCGATGGATATCCTGGATATATCTCAAGGACCAACGTTCGACGAAACACTATGGGAGAAGGAATATCACACGCACAACCCTTACACTTCATCAAAATTAAACAATAACGATGAAATAAGGATCCCCATTCAACAACAAGATATTTACACTTTACCGTGTGAAAGTTATTTGTACATTGAAGGACGGGTATTAAAATTGGATGGAAAAACTGCTTCAACAGTTCCTTTTATAAATAACCCGATGGCATATCTTTTTGATGAAATAAGATATGAAATATCAGGGGTGACGGTTGATTCAACAAAAAAGGTTGGTTTAACAACGACATTGAAAGGATTAACATCATTAACACCGCATGAGAAGAATTCAATAGTCACTGCCGGATGGGTTGCCCCTGATAAAGACACTATAACACCAGCTTCCAACGGTCACTTTGATTTTCATGTACCTTTACGATTGCTTTTGGGATTCGCTGAAGATTACAAACGGGTAATAATAAATGTCAAACAAGAATTAGTATTACTCAGATCTTCAACTAATAAGGACTTGATACTTGCAGACCCTGCAACTACGGAAGATAAACTGGAATGGCAACTACAGTTGGATAAAGTTGTTTGGAGGGTACCTCATGTAAGATTGGCTGATGAACATAGAATCCTATTATTGAGAAAGTTGAAATCTGACCGTGATATTGTGATGCCATTCCGAAGTTGGGAATTTCATGAATACCCTACACTACCTCAGACAGAACGACAAACATGGACCGTCAAGACATCAACTTACTTGGAACGAGCAAGGTACATAATACTCGGTTTTCAAACTAAGCGAAAAGATGTTATCACTGCAAATGCTGGTCAATTTGATCACTGTAAAATAAAGAATTGTAAAGTTTTCCTAAACTCTCAATTCTTTCCCTATGACAATTTGAATGTCATGTTCAGCAAAAATCGTTTTTCCATTTTATTCGATATGTATGCAAGATTTCAATCGTCATATTATGGAAAGACTAATACACCACTATTATCACCTGACCAGTATTATTCCAAGGCTCCAATAATTGTAATCGATTGTTCAAAACAAAATGAATCGGTAAAATCATCAAGTGTGGATATAAAAATTGAAATGGAATTTGAAGAACCAGTAGCGGATGGAACTTCGGCATACTGTCTAATTCTACATGATAAAATAGTTACTTACACACCGCTGACCGGAATTGTGAAGAATGTACTTTAAGAAGAATTGTACAACAACTGCAAATTTTTGAGGTTAGAATTATCTGCTTTAATTTTTGAGGTTAGAATTTCATTTGTGAAAGACAAGTTGAAAACAAACAATTATGTAATTGTATAAATTTCAAGGATTTTACGAAAAATATAAAAGCGAGAAAATAATTAGTAGAAACTTCATTCTATCTTCAACCGTCGTATGGGAAACATCATTCGCAAGATGAATTCTACTAACGGAGAAGAAAATACACCTCTAATGGATGATAATAGTTCAGATATAGAAAAACAAGTTGAACGAGAAATGGACGAGTTCCTAAAATTCAACAAACATAAGAAGAGAGAAGAAGAAAAAGCTGAAATAGAAGTAAAAAGGAAGAAGGTTGAAGTTAACATTACAACCAATATTTTAACAGAAGTATTTCTTCGGATTATCTACTTAATTTCTTCATGCATGACAAAAAGTATATCAGTTGGAATTTTAAAATCAATGGATTATTCACCAATTGTTATTTTAAATCATGGAAACAAAATGGTTACTTTCAGTGAAACTACTTGGGAATCTCTCATGAAACATTTACATCTTTTGGAGTGCTATTTAAGTAACAACACATTTGGAAGAAGAACAAGATTAAGTTTATTGGAATCAAATATTGAAGTTGATATAGTAAAACATCGTGGAGGACAAATTTTTCGCTTCAGAGATTTAACTACACATAATGTTAAATTATATTTCACTAAAGAAGAATTTTACACTTTAAGTTGTACTGCCGGTCCCGTCACCAGATATTTGAAACAACTAATATTTTCAAGTGCAATAATTAAAGACTATCTAATTGATACATTGGACAAAAAACCTTTTGTTCCAATTTTATACGGTCCCGTGGATACTTCAATCTTTAATAGAATACCTCAAGAAGTTGAAATGTGGAGACAATTAAACAACTATCACACCAATTTTAATATTGATGAAGTGGCACAAGAAGTGAAAGAAGAAGAACAATCCTGTCTGTTATAAACATCGGCTCATTCAATTTTTAAGTCAGTTGTTAGTAAGACTTCATCATGAATAAACGGGTTTCGTTTTCTAATGCGCCACATATAATGGAAGTTAAAAGAGGTATAATTGAATTTCAAGCTTTCCGAGGAAATGATGGTAATTTTATTATTAAAGAATTAGTAATCTTGGACATGAACACATCAGTAGTTTATCATTATTTGTTCAAACCTCCAGTACCATTTAATAGACTAACAACTAAAGCGAAAGTTACAAACAAATGGTTGAACAAACATTTTCACAACTTAAGATGGGATGAAGGTTTCATTAATTATAACATGATGCCGCACATTATGAATCATTATTGCAAAGAGTTTAAAATTATCTACACAAGGGGATTGGAAAAAGCAAATTGGATACAATCATTTACAAGCAACGAAGTGATTAATGCAATAATTGATAAAGATTTCCAATGCTACTTCAACGAACTTTGTATTTCATCAAAAAGTTTTAAACATCGAAGGTCGCAGTGCGCTTTAAAGAATGCCTACCGCTTGAACAATTTCCTTCAACAAAGTGGTGGGGGTAGTGTCGATTATAAAAGTGAGAGCGCTACCATGACGCAGCATGAGTATTACTCTAACCTCCGAAGAGACAACATCTCCGACGGACATTCTTATTAACAAGAAGATTAACAACAACATCAAGATGGCATCACAGAATTTACTTCAAAGTTTAGTTGATCAGTTCAACGCTCATTCTAAATCATCAATTCTACCTACAAAGAAATGTTCTGAACTAAAAGAAGAAAAACACTACATCATTCATACGATTAAGAAAATGGAAACTTCAGTAGGTGATGCTATTAATTGCACATTGAGCGAGGCTCCATATACAGTTGGTGATGAACCAAAATTTCAGATCTTCCTACCAAGACGCTTTGTACAACTTCTTCAAAATGAAGATCTTCGTGTAGTTCAACCCGGCGCACTCTATTTGGTTTCGCACGGACCAAGTGGGAACAACTCAACTGAACTAACTATTCATGTAACGCCTACTACTGATTAGTTTGTACATAACATTGTAACTATTTGTTTGTAATTGTTTTTCAATAAATATGATATAAAGAAAAAACAAAAAAAAATTAAAAGAAGCAACATATTGTGATGTCTTTGTACATTACAATATGTTGCTTTTTTTAAAAATTCCACGGGATGACCTTGACCCAATTTTGTGTGATAATAAAAGTGAAAATCAACTTGTGAAATTCATCAGTCTACGACTACCTTTCGTACCGTACACATCTCACTCTCTATCACTAAATACAAAACTTCAACATGTCCCTAAAGGTTAAGTGTGCATCTTATGATACCAATACCATAACTACTTTTGAACAACTTGAAGATTTAACTAACGAAATGCGAGTTTTACTTACCGGTGGTTATCACTTAACTGTTGATGTTAGTGCTACTAATACAAGGATGTTCACTAAAACAAAATATTGCGATGATGAACTATTTTTTTCTACACAACCTACAACTTCTTCATCGCCAGCTGGTCAACATAACGTCAAGTTCCAGAAGTATTACCAATGTTGAATAACTTTTAATAAATAAAATTACAACTAAGGAATCACGTGATCAATGTCAAGTTCATAAAAAGGATGTAAGAGTTTGATAAATAATCATTCGCTTCTCAGCTCTCGCCACGACAAGACCTATTCAACAAAATGTTATACAGAATGATGATTGAACTTGATGGAAAAATCTATGGAAAAGACTACAACACCGTTGAACAAATGACCCAAGATTTAGATGTATTAACTAAAGAAGGATATCAAGCTAAATTAATTTTAAAATTTCCTGAAGTACATCCATTATCAACAGAAGAACTTGTTGCTATGGCTAAGGCGGAGAGAGAGAAAAAGTCTGAAGAAAACAAACAAAAAGAAACTTCCTAAGTTTCAATAATACTTACACTTGTAAGGTATAATTTTTTAAAACTCCATTTGAATGACCTTGAAATTACCCCTACCATATTTCATAGTACATAAAACTCGCTATTCATTACTGTACAATCTTATTCTTTCACTAGACTCCTCAGCGTCAACATGGAAGAGCAAAAATACAATTACAAACCTCGTTACTGTTCTAAACAACAGTGTACAGATTTAGGACCAATGATGGTGGATGGGTTAGCTTGTACTAAATGTGAATTCTTCGGATCTTGTTATTGCAAATGTAAAACAAAACAACTACCACCACCGGAATTGCGAACTTTCAAATTTTATAAATCAAGATATTTTCATACATGTTGTCCTCAAAGATGTTTCAAATTTCACCCTCTAGATCTTGCTCATTGTCAACGCACCAAGTCTCATCAAGATGATTTTTGTACACATATAATAAAAAGATGTAAATACAGATCAGATTGGTATTCCGATCCTGTAGAACCATCAAATGTGTAATTTCAGTTTTACACTCTTTTTTAAAACTTCATTTGGATGACCTTGAGATTTCCCCCACCACTAGTTCTAATTTTTATATAATATTATATTCAACTTTAAATCATTTCACTTCCAACACTCAAACTAACAACATGGAAGCAAAATTTATCAAGTTTGAACATATAATAACTGAGAGGGAGGAGATGGAAGAATTGTTTCAAAACTTACTTTCTATCATGGACAAATATCCTATGAGGTGGTTCAAAATTGTGGTTCAATATTTAAATCCTGGTGAGTTATTTTCTTCATCATCACAGAGTGAGGAAGACGAAACAACTAATTCAGTTAGAATAATTGAATTAAAAGATAAAGAAGAAGAACTTACCGCTTTATTTGATCATAAGCTCAAGGTCACCATTATATAAACCCCCTCCCTATGCACCGATCCTCATTCCATCACCGACTCTCCAACAATGAACAACTCTCCATTGACCCAAATGAATTCTAGTTTTGAAATAAACTCTAAAGAAGAGTTACAAGACATTTTTAATATTTTACAAGAACTTGTAGATAATTTTACAACCATCAAAATGAATTTGGAAATAACATACGATTGTCCTATTTGTGATAAAGTTGAAAGTTCGGACGAAGACAGTTTACTAAATCTAACTCCTGCACCATCTGACACTACTGATGGTAATAACGAAGAGCAAAATATTTCCCCCACCACTTCTTTATAATTCTTCGCTCCTCCCACCACTTCTTTATTTAACTAACATTTCTCGCTTTCACTTCTCATTCCGTCTTCGACTTTTCAACTATCAACATCACTTGTTTTAAAATTTCAAACACTAACACAATCATGATGGATATGATGGATGAAGTTCCCTTCATAACTAGAATGGAAGAGGATAAATTGAAATTGGAAATTAAACGATTGGAAATGGAACGGGAAAACCAACTCGAAATGTTACATTTGTTCAAGCTTTTCAAATACATCATCTGGGGACTCTGCATTTACCTTCTCATCGTCGTCGGTGTTTGCATTTACAACTCTGTAATTCATCACAAAAGTTCAACTTGTTTAAACTCTGCTGTTGCACATTAATTGTATGTTCAGTAATAAAATTCAAAAGTTACTTCAACCTATCCTACTATCACCAACTAGTTCAACTTAGAACTATTTCTGGTGGTAGTTGGGTAGGCTTTTTTAAAACTTACTCTGGATGACCTTGACATACTTTCCAGATCCTATTTATAAATTTCAATTTCAGTTTTAAACTAACTTTTAGTTTTGTTCAACTATTAAGAGTTTTGTTAACACCGTCAAATTTCAGTTTTCAACTAACTTTTAATTTATGTGTACTTTTAGTTCAACCCTAGTTACTTTATTCGCAAATTCAGTTCAACCGACCGCCGACGCTATAGCCATCTCCACCCCAATATTTTAACATCTCTACCCGTAGGGGCAGCTGCCCGGACATCTGTTCGGTTTTAAAAATATAAAAGAAAGGTAAAGGAGTGGGGGTGGCGCATGCTCACCAATGCAAAACTAAGGTTTGAGGTTAGAATTATCCATGGCGGCCGCCATGTCTAGTTCAGTTTCACCACATAGAGTCGGCGACCGGTTATTGGTCTAAAGGAGTGGGGGAAAGGGTGGTGGGGGGAAGGTTGCCATTTTATAAGCCCTCTCCCTAGACGGCGCTTCTCATTCTATCGCCAACTTTCAAACGATAAACACCTCTCCCATGGCACGGATGAATTATCCCGCTATCACCAACTACTTCAACTTAAAACTATTTCTGGTGATAGTTGGATAGGATTTTTAAAAACTTACTCTGGATGACCTTGACATATTTTCCACATCTCAGTTATAAGTTTGAATTTCAATTTTAAACTAACTCTTAATTTTTCTTCAACTGTTGTAGTTTTGTTAACACCGACGAATTTCAATTTTGAACTAACTTTTAATTTATGCGTACTTTTAGTTCAACCCCACTTTATGCGCAAATTCACTTCACCCTAACGCCAACACTATCGCCATCTCCACCCCAACCTATATGGCATAAAATATAACTACAGCATCTCATATATACCCTCCATCCCCCACCGGAAGCTATGTGACATGGCAGCTGGCGCCAGCTGCCGCGGCACGTGGCTCGGTGGGCACGTGGTCGGTTTTAAAAGTGGCCAAAAACCACTACTCAGATGGGCCTGTATACAAAATGTCATCACGTGCTCATAAATAGGGAAATTAATGTCTAATCTCCACATGATAAATTTAGGAAAAGAGTATGCAGGTATGCTGCCATAGGTAACACTGAAAGTAGGTAAATTTACCATAAAAATGTATTTCAACCATATGAAGCCATATACTTCATCAATACCTGTCCAAAATAAAGGAGTTTGCCTATTCTCTATATGATTAACATGGGAAAAGAGTATGCAGGTTTGCTGCCATGATAATTACAAAAACCAACATATTTTACAACAAATCTATGGATCTCAACCAAATGAAGCTAAATACTAAGTTTTTTAAAAAAATATAGGTTAGTAGGGCCTAAGTGAAATATTAACACATTCTAATGCTCCATAAGATTAATATTGGAGCCCCAAAATACAATGTACTGTCTTTAGACTTTTTAATATCTCGGTAACCAATGGAGATAGAGCAAAGCTTCAAAATACTAAATTGTGTGTTTTTATTTTAGCTAAATCCAATGGTGAAAATCTAAATTTTAAATATTATTAAATTATGTATGAAAAACGCAAAAAAAAAACATTTTTTGGGTACAAATCCCCCCGAAACTACCCCATCCGGTAATTCGATATATCTGTTTTACGAACTCATCCTATAATAAAGATAGTATAACACATCTCTACCAAATTTTATCTCGATCGGACCGCGTTTTACTAGAGTTATCGTATTAAATAACCTGTAAGGTTATGATTTCCTAACACTGTAACCATGGCTTAAAAGTCCAAAACACTTGTCACTGAAATAAAACTATTGTAGTGAAAGGGTACTCATGTTCATTAATTAAAATTATATTAATAATAGTATCCCTTAACTATGAATTTCATCATCAAATACATACATACATACATATATATATATATTAATTACTATTATTTTTTGTCTCTGTGCACCAAAAAACGTAAAAGTAACATGGTCCCGGGCTTAGGTCTTGCCATGAGACCAACGGTAATAGCTTCCTCCCTATGGGAAAATCGCTAAAAATAAATATTTTTAATTAACCATTAATTAATTGTAGGGTCTGTTTATTTAACATAATAATTCAAAAAAAAGCCTTAGATCTTTCTTTGGTTTTACAATTTACAAAGTGTTGAGATTGAAATGAAAAAGCTGCATTCAAAGAATAGTCAAAATTCACATAACTGTGTTCAAACGAAGGGCCAAGAAATCTCTCAGGCAGAAGTGTAACTAACAAGCGCGCTGTTCTGG
This sequence comes from Neoaliturus tenellus, assembly GCA_030545055.2. NCBI lineage: Eukaryota > Metazoa > Arthropoda > Insecta > Hemiptera > Cicadellidae > Neoaliturus > Neoaliturus tenellus. The sequence continues at coordinate 188,091,003 of CM061533.1, read as the reverse complement.
AATCAAACGCGATAAGGAACTATAAAAGTTTGGTGGGTGCGTATTGAACTTTTGACAGTGTTTGCTAAATTGACAGTGTTTGCTCATGTTTGATATCTCAATTTATGATATTTAGTAATAATGATTTCTTCAATGGTTAGTTGTGTAAAAGGTTTTGAAGAAAATGATAGTAAATTTATGGTCATCCCTTCGCTTAACCTATACTATAGTGCGAGGAGTGGTCAGTGGAAATATATTTTACATCGATCTAGAAATCCAGAGGGTAGATTTTGCTTAAACTTTGCATTTGAGAGTGTTTGGTCCAAAAAAGGTTAAAAACAGCCTCAACCTCAGGAAAAATAGTTTTTGTCTAAAAAAACTAACTTAAAAAATTGTAAATTTTTTGTGTCAATATAAATATAAAATTGGTCTTACCGGTTGTATGCATTACTTTTCTCAAATGTATCTATTGTTACTGATTGGTTGTTTTTATAATTTTTTTATTTATTGTTGTTGTCACGTTATATCTTGTTATAAATAATAATTGTTATATTTATTATTGTTGTTATATCTAAAGTCACTATATTAGCACTATCATGCTACTTTGTTAGTATTAATTTAATTTTGCTTGTCTATTCATACTGTTATTTCATGAAAATGGTTGTACCGTTGAAATCCTATACTATAATACGAGGAATATCTGAAGGGATGTGTGTTCCACGATCTCGAAATCTAGCTGTTAGATTTTGCTTAAAGTTTGCATTAAAGAGTGTTTTGGCCCAAAAATAAGTTTAGAAACAGCCTCAACCCCAGGAAAAATCGAATTTGGTCTAAAATTAAGTTTTAAAATTGTAATTTTTAACATTAGTCTTATGGGTTGCTATTTTGGTAACGAAATGTAAACAAAAAGAAAGAAACATTAATGTTAAGCAGACTTTTTGAAACAGCTGTTAACTGTGAAGAGGTATAGTTGGTTGTTGGTGGAAATTTAATTGCTTTTTTACCTTGACACTATAACAAAAGTGAATAAAAACCAACGGGCTCGGTTAACCTGGTACTAAATAAATAAATAAATAGCTAAAACTGGTACAGTATCCAAGAAACCAAGGAAACCCGTGTAAAGTGTGAAAGTGTTACCAAGGAAACGGCGAGAATCGTGGGTAAAATGACACCAATCAACGGGGGGAAAAAAATTATCATGTTGTGTTGAGCATTCTATATGTAGTTAACCTCGTTGATAATTATTATCATAGGGGATTAAAACCAGCGAGTAATTAATTGGTAAGATTTGGTTAAACCGCCACTTAGAAATTATAATGGAATTAGATTAATATGAACTGAAATCTATATGTGACATTTCATTACATGAATGTGAAAAGATCAATTAATAACTTATTTATCATGTCACTAAGTCATGTTAGTTACACCACTTATATCTCAAAAACGGCTGAACGGATGTGGCTATAGGGAAGGTAGCCTAAGGTAACCAGGAAGAACACATAGGATACTTTTTGTCCATATTCCTACATAGGGCTCAACCCAACAAATCTTCAAAGTTACTATGTTATTCTTATGGAAGCAACATTTTTGTGTTGGAACTTATTATTACATTAAGAAATTATAATTTTATATATGACTGTTGTCATCTATTTATACTTATTTAATATGCTAAGGGTTTTTTTGTAGATACCTACATATTGTAGAACTCCTACAATTCTCAACTGATTTTCAAGTTTTTGGTGGCGTTGGATAGTGCTTAGTCTGAAGTTGTTTCCGCCAAAAATTGGCGAGAATCGGAGGTAAAATAAGGGCGCTATCCGCACAAACTAAATTTTAAGATTTTCGATTAGAATAACGTTGAGATTCCTTTGAGCATTTTAAACATAAGTTAACATAGAGCTTTAGTTTTTGGTGATCGCTGATATTCACAATATTGGATTGGTCAGATGACTCAGATGTCATTGATTTATAAGTAGGCCTATATAACTTTTGTATTGTACCAAAATAAATTGCTCGATGTCGAGCAACACGTGCACTAGTTTAAATTATTGAGAGAAGATTGGTAATAAAAAACTAGAGAATATTATAGACTTGGGGCGAGTGAGCGTAGCGAACAAGCTAAATGTGAACCTGACGACGAGTGAGCGCAGCGAACGAGCTCACCAAAAGGGCAAAATATTTCTCAAGTTGGCATTGTTAGTATACTATAAAAATAGTTAGTTAATAAAATAAATATAAAAAGTTAGTATACTATAAAAATACAAATTAGTTATTTTAGTTGTTATTAGGAATATTTTAGTTTTGGTATAATTTGTATGTTAATTATAATAAGCTTAAGAATAAATTGTGTCAGCGAGACAAAACTACAACTGATTTTTATCTGCTTAGAGCTAATTTACGAAATGTTATTGGAGTGAGGTGTTATCAGAAGATGTTGTTAATATTTGTTATAATAAATTTCAAGAATTACTAAGCAGTGTAATCAATAATAGTTGTAAAGTAGTATTGACGAACAATAAACGTAAACCAGCTAAGTTTTTAAGCCCGTGAATGACGTCAAATATAATTTTGAAAAATTGATAAAAGAAAGAAGCTTTATAAAATTTTAAAGAAGAGACCTTATGATACTGTTTTATTAACTATTTTAAAAGGTTTTATAATAATTTCAAACTAAAAATACATTTTACAAAAAAAAAAAAAAAAAAAAAAAAAAAAAAAAAAACTCATTACTCTCGCAAATTTGAAGATTGTAAAAGTGACATTTCTCAACAATGGAAAATTATTAATGAGTTGACCGGGGATGTTAAAAACAATTCTATTGAAAACGGAACAGTTGTAACCGAGCCAGATGATATCGAACGAGAAATCAACAATCACCTTATCTCAGTACTTCTGCTAGACCGATTTTCATGATTTTAGTCTTAAATTAAAGGTATGCATTTACAGATTTGCCATCAAGCATCGGAATTCACTTTCCTATCATATTACTCAATTTACACATAAATTAAACTTCCTCCTTGTACATTTCTTATGGGAGTTAAATTTAATTGTCTTTTCCGGGTTCGTTTGGCTATTCTAACCGACCGATTTTGATCATTTTGGTCTAAAATTAAAGGTAAGAATGAACAGATTTTCCATCAAACATTCGTATTCAGTTGTCATTATCTACTATATTACTCGGCCTAAAATCATAAATGTGATAATTTCCAATATTTGGATTTGAATTTAAGATAAAAATTTTCCAGTTATGTTATGCTATATTTTTTTGTCTAAAAACCATCTCTGGAACACCATCTTTCATATGAGCCTTTGAATATAAAAATGTACGAAATTGAAGCTCGCTACTGCATTCTAAACAACACAAGTTGTATTTTTTTTATGGCTTATCTGCAATCGATGTTTCATAACTCCATTTTTATTTTAGATTTTTTAATGTTTTGGTCATAAAATAATCCTTGACGTCTTGGCTTTCTTTTGAGATATTGATCGTTAGAACCGGCAAATTTTTAGACGTTATAATTTGTTTAAAAAATAGTATTACATTTAATTGCAATTGATTTAATTATAGGTTAGGTATAAATTCTGTTTATTTTGGTCTAAAAAGTTTTGGATCATTCCATTAAGCTCCTTTTGATAATAAAAATCAGGCAAGGTCAAGATGCTCTATTTAATTTTATCCAACACAATTTTTAATCGTGGTCTTCTGGAATTTGATTTTAATTGAAAGCATCCCCAGTTCTAATAGGGTTATGGTATTATTTTTTGTCTGAGAATCTTGAATAAATTGCTAACTTCCAATCACAATTTCGTTTGATAAACGCATGAGATGTAGTTACACATTAAGGACAACCAATGTAAATTTTCTTAATATATACCCTTAATAAAAATTTATTATTAGCTTCATTTTTAGCGTAGTTTGTAAAATTACGATTGGTTTTAAGCTATTGTTTATATTTGATGAACATTTACTTTTTCCATAATTAAGTTTATACAGGGTGATCGCGTGTGAATTCGCAAGAAAAATCAACAGGGCGCTTTTCCTAAAAAAAAATAAAAACTGCATAGTAGTGCAACCACCAGTTAAAGAGTAAATATCATTCTTGGTTTTGGCATAAGTCTGTGGGTTACTCCTGTCACCTGGTTTTCTGTAAATTTCTATTCCAATGTAAAAATCTATCACCTGGGCTTTTGATTTTAAATTTAAAAATCCTATTAAAAATAGTCGAATCAGTTTTTTATGCTTTTTCGAGTAATGGTGTCTCGATTAAAAATCTAAAGATACTAAGACGCGCATTTTAATGTTAACAAAAGCTTTTTTGTTTACAAACTTTCATGTAGCGTATTACTAATATAGATTCCACATATAAATTATCTAATTAGATCTAAAGGTTTTAGATCTAATTCCAAGTCCAACAATAAGATACACCAGTGTGAATACACTCATACTAGAGGTGTTACAATTTCTTATAGAATTCCTGAATAACCATGAGATGACCGGTTTACCATCGCATGAATTAGTCTCAAAAGAAGGTACTTTGGTCATGCTGCTGTGAAATTTGAACTATAGAGCACGTCTCTTAAATGGTACAAGGCTAATTGTAAAGAAAATGTTCGAAAATAGTTTTTACTTGGAAATAATAACGCGGAAATATATTGGACAACGAGTACTGCCACCCCGCATTGATCTCTCACCCTCAGATTCTAGAGTCCCATTTTCTTTCAAGCGTAGAGAGTTCCCTATAAAGGTCGCATTTTGTATGACAATAAACAAAGTGCAGGGACAAACGATAGCTAGAGTGGGAGTATATTTGCCGCAACCTGTTTTAAGGTCAGTTGCACGTCAGTTGTACGTCGCCTTATCAAAAGGAAAATAATTTCATACCGGTACCATAAAAGTATGAATAAAATCATTAGGACGACATACAGCTAATAATATTGTTTGAAAAGTGTTGTAAAAGGTGATATATTATTTTATTTATATTTCATTACTCATTTGTGTTACAAACAAATAAAAATACAGTATATGTACTTATGCTTGTAATTATTAATATCATTATTAGTATTATTAAATTATCACAATCTGTATCGAATGTCAATGCTGCGGAGCAGCACGGGTTCTCTAGTAGTACATTATTTATAACAATTTTGTTGTTCTAAGAATAACAAAAAATATATTTATTGTTTTATATCAGTGATTCATTTTATCACGACCATAATGTCTTTAAATTTTCATACATAATAAAATGCAATGTATGATTAATTAAACTCAGACATTTACTTAGTTGTATACTCAGGCCTACCTTTTAGACACTTATCGGTTATGTGCAAAGCAGAATTAAGAATACATGAACATACACATGAAAGTAAAGTCCTGCCATTTGTTAACAATTTTTACACAATTTTCTGGTATTTAGAATGATTCAGTATTTACAACACAGTTCCAGAAGGTGGCAATGTCTTCAAGGAGAGTGGAAAAACACTATGACATATGGAAATACTCATGCCCGCCAGTGTGGTTGGTAACCGGGGATGGTTGTCACACTTTTTAAATTGTTAATTTTTACAAAGTTATTCGTTATCTTAGTTTATCAAAAATATATTTATCATTTGAAATAAACTTTCTTTTACACTATATATTTTTTTCAAATTGAAATCTATACGACAAATATTTATAAAAAATGTTTAAAAAGAGCAGTGCAAGTGTGTCAACCAGCCCCTACGGCGGGGCATGTTGTCACAACGTATGGGGTTGGTTGTCCCTAGTATTTCTTATGGATAAAAATAGAATATGTACAAATTATTGATATGGGTAAAATGAAACAAAACATTCAAAAGTAACAATAGTATAATACAAAAATTATACTTAAAATAAATTACAGTAATTTCAAGTAGTTTTGAAAACGTAAAACTTAACTGCAAATTAACTATTTGACTAACATGTGACAACCAACCCCTTACTCCATGTGACAACTTGCCCCGTGCCGCCATTTTTTTACAAACATCGATGTATACCGAAAACTGGTAATCGTTTGTTTTGGTAAGAAATCAGATTTAATACCTCACAATATGCCTAATGTTATAAAATGGAGCTTTTGTTCATAACTCATAAGATAAGAATGGTAAAAAATAATTAAGTGTCTTAAGAAGATTTACTCGCCAGGAGTAAAATCAGAAAAAAAAACCCAAAATTCATTGGAAAGTACAGATATTCACCCACTCTCTAGAACAATTATCTCCATACTAAAGGAAGAAACAGCACTCGCAAAACTAGTGCAAAAGATAGTTGGTAGCGGAAGTTATAAGCTTTGTGACAACCAACCCATGTGACTTTCAGCCCCGGTCTCCCTATAGGTTAGGTCAAGTTAGCATAGATAGGTCAATAACAGTTCTGATATCTTGGTTCACACATTTTAAAAGTTAAACTGTGTCACGATACTATAATCAGAGTATACTAATTAATGACGCGCGCCATTCGTCTACAAGCGACAGAGCAAGGCTAACAATTAAGGCTTGACCTTGAACAACAGTACCCGAGTATCAGATGGATTGTTGTCAAGCGATAACGAATACCGGGTGTCCCAGACCACCCGTACACTCCTTTTAAAATCTAAACATTTAGTTTTACAAAAACAAATTGTGCCGTTATAGGTATCCTAAACAAGTTACGTTCCATCCACTGATGATAATTTCAATGTACAGAGTGTACCAGAAGTAACTTATCTAGACCGAAAGTCATTAATTTTAAATACGAACCTTTACTTTTTATGGTATTTTTAGATTCTAGACATAATTTTTAAGACTACTTTACAATTGTATGTGCACCCGTAATCCTAACGGTTTTGCTTTTTCCCATAAGAATAACATGGAGCAAATTTCATATCCACTAATACTGAATTTTTAACCTTTAACATAACTTTCCAAGCATACAAATATCTAATAACCTCATTTTAAATAATATTTAATCATAAACTACCAATTTCAAGTAATTAATTTTAGTTTTATAGACAATTAAAATAATCTCCGCCATGTTTGAAAAAAATTATGAAAAAATAATATAATATATGACAAAATTAATAGTTTATGATTCTAACTTATTCAAAAGAAGAAGCTAAGGCGTTAAGGCGTTTTATGATAGGCCTTTTTAGTTTAACAGGAAATTTACAGAGGTCATTGATGTGGATCTTAGCTCCATGTTATTCTAATGGGAATAAATCAAACTTCTACCTTTATTATCTCACAAACCGTCAGGATTAGGGGTACACATTAAATTGTAAAGTTGTCTTAGAGTTATGTTTAGAATCCAAAAATACCATAAAAGTGGGGGTTTGTGTTTAAAACTAATGACTTTCGGTCTGGGTAAGTTATTTCTGGTTCACCCTGTACATTGAAATTGCCAATAATGGATAGAGCGCGAACGTTTACCTGTAACGGCATAATTTGTTTTGTTTTTTTTTTTTTTTGTTTTTTAATAATTAATTGAGTAAATTTTAAAAGGGGTGTAAGAGTGGTCTGGAACACCCTGTATAACAGAATCAAGATTGACATACCTATACTGACCTGACCCAAATAACATTGCACATTTATTTCAAATGGGTGGTGCATATAACAATCTTACGTAATTGGCAAAATAGTAATGTTTGTTAGTTATGTTTACAGTAAACGGAATTGATATCATCGCAATATTTGCAATTTGGCCCAGTTTTCAAGACCCTATCTTGACACCACGTGGCATTAGATTGTTTACTAAAGTATTTCCATTCATAAGAGATTTATTGCACCAACTAGAGAGGTTGGATCAGGGACCATTTTGTACTTGAAAACACCGCATTTGTATGTAAAAAATTATGTAATGTTAGAAATCGTGTGATTGAAATTTAATTTTCTATGATTTAAGATCTAATCTATCTTTTTAATTCTATAAGAGTTTTCTCTATTACATCCCTTTTCCTCCAGTCTAATTAACCGATTTTTTAGAGTGATGTGTCATTTTAAAGCTTATGATCTATCGCGTATGATCGCGTCAGTGGGTGATTTAAAAATAGCCCCGTCGCAGCAGACCTGCGTACTCAGCGAATTTCCAATGCAATTTTGGTATATTTTCTATTTCCCCATAAAATCCATGGGGATGAGAGTATGTAGGTTTGCCGCCATATGGGTTTTGTTTGTAAATATAAGTTAAACCCTACCTGGTGAATGTACATACAAAATTTTATCAGGTTATGGTGTTCTTTTTATTTTCCCCATAAACCCCATAGGAGTGAGTACGTAGGTTTGCCGCCATATGGGTTTTCTAAGCAAATATAAGTTAAACACATCCTAATGAATTTATATACCAATTTTTATCAAGATATGTCAATAAATAAGCAAGATAGAAGGTTTTCTTGATTTCCCATAAGAATAACATGGAAATCATAGTTTTTGGATTTTCTACATAACCATTTAAGCTAGGTAAAAAATTCAAAATACTAGATTGTTTGTTTTTTAAGCTCTTTTAAATGGTTTAAGTCAAAATTGTTGAATTTTATAAATAAAAGTAAAAAAAGCCAAAAACCCATTTTTTACCCTTTTGAAACCCCATAAAACCCCGTTCCCATGGTCCGATCATTCTGGTTCGCGAACTCAATCTAGTAGATGCTGGCTTACACCCCTGTACCAAATTTCATCAAAATCGGAGGTTCCGTTCAGAAGTTATCGTGTTCACGGACACATACATATATATATATATATATATATATATATATATATATATATATATATATATATATATATATATATATATACATACATATCAATTTGAACGAACGGTGTTTTTGGCTTCTAGGGACCTCAAAACGAAAAAGTATCATGGTCCCGGGCTTAGGTCTTACCGTGACTACTACCGTAATAGCGTAATCCCTATAGGGAAATTCGCTAAAAAGTAATTTCGTTTCGGGCTTTGCCCCCCTGTTGTTTGATTTATTTCTAGAGGGCGCTTTAAAATGTTTACCAACTTTCATTAGAAGAGTGTTAAATGTAAATTGTAACTTAACAGCTGATAACCTTCAAATAAATTTGTAAGTCATATTGTGAACAAATACCCCCGTCGCCGCAGACATACACGTACTCAGCGAATTCCAACAGAAATTTGGTATTTTTCCTATTTCCCCATAAAAACCATGGGGTAGAGTACATAGGTTTGCCACCATATGGGTTTTATTAGTAAAAATAACTTAAACTCTACCTAGTAAATGTATATACCAAATGTTATCAAGATACGGTGTTTTTTACAATTTTCCCATAAACCCCATGGGGAAGACGATGTGATAGGTATTTATATTCTTGTAATTTAGCCCCAGTACGTAGGTTCGCCGTCAATTGGGCTTTGTAAGCAAATATAGATCAAACCCTTCCTAATTGACGTAGGCCTACATACCAAATTTTGTCAAGATATGTCAATAAATAAGCAAGATAAAAGGTTTTGTTTAGTAGTGGGGTTTTGCCGGTTCTGGCCCATTTCAAGGCCAAGCGGTTCGAACCGGCAGGTGTGGATGACAGTGATGGATGTGTTTTGTAAGTGGGTCAAGGCCATCCGGAGGGAGTTTTAAAAAAGCGGAGCCGCGAGGGGCTCAGTCGGGGCGGGGACTCGGGACGGGTCGGATCGGAGCGGGAGCGGCGGGCGGAGGGAGGGGTTTTTCTTTTTATTTTTTCATTTATTTATTTTAATCGAACCCCATCAGTGATCGTAGAATAGCCTCCACGTCGTTTGCGGCAGTAGTGGTCACCGCATCGCTCTGTACCGGGCGGGAGCAGGTGTTCGTTGTAGGCGTGGAGGAATTGTCTGTGGGACTTGGTGCAGTGTTAGCAGTAGTCTCCGTAGTGGAAGTCACTTCAGGGGACTGCACCGGTGAACCCTGTTGTGTGTCCATGGTTGCAAGAGAGAGAGAGATGAGAGCTTTTAGGTGTTTACCGTGTGAGGCGATAGAGAGCAATGAGACACGAGTCGGAGGATGTCCGATGATATAGACCCGGTAAGATGGTGAACAAGAAGAACTGGACGGGACCGTCAATAGGCGTGACAAGAGGGAAATGTCGGTACTTCAGCATGTCAGTCAAGACTGTCTGTAGAATAGTATCAATAGTACAAGCGTTGCTAATGTGAGGTGGTGCAAAATACAACGGGTGAAACCTGAACCGTTTTTTAAGTCTAGCCACCTTACTACGCGGTTTTGAAACTGCAGGTGTAGAATGCTGTTGTAAAATGTGTTTTGTGCGCAAAAGTTTCAGCTGTAAAGTGTGGGAAGCCATGATTTTACATGTGAACCGCTTGAGAGTAAGCCGGCAAATGGTCAGCGGCCGCGATTGTGTTTGAATATATAGAAACTAATTAGCATATAAAGGGGAAACACATTTTAAAGTAACAAGCGTTAGTTATAAAAGCGTCAGAGACCTACGGATAGTACCTCACCCGACCAATGCCGCCACCGAAATGGCACGCGCGCGGCGGCAACCCCCCTTTTTATGCGATCGATGAGTCACGTGCGACGCCCCTCCAACCCCCTCCAATCCCCTCCAACTCCCTCCCCGAGAAAACCGCATAAAAGAGCGAGGTTTGCGGGAGCTCGGTTATTTGTCAGTCGGCCGCGGCTACGGTCACAAGAGTCGGAGGAAGAGACGGATAGTTTAAGAAAAGTATCGGTAATAGCGGAAGTTAATTAAGTAATTATTCAGTTGTAGGATTGCGAGTATCGGCCTGTGGATAAGCAAGTGGGGCCGCAACTGTGATTGAACAGGTAACTACCGTATCATAGCAATAATTGTAATATTAGACGGTAGTAAAGTGTATAAGGTGCAGGTGTGCAAGAAATGCTCCGTGCACGATGAAGTAGGATTACAATACCCATGTGTACGGCTTAATCTTATGGTGTAGTGTTAACTATAATAGTAGCCGGTTGTAAAGTGTATAACCTGCAGGTGAGCAAGAAATGTCTCTTGTACTGTAGCAATAATCATATTAGTAGACGGTTAGCAAGTGTATTATCTGCAGGCGTGCAAGAAATGTCTCGTTTAATGTAGCAATAAGTATAATAGTAGACGGGTGTAAGGTGTATTACCCGCAGATGTGCAGGAAATATCGCGTGCACCATTGCACAGGTAAATCCTGTAGTGTAGCACTAACTATATTAATATGACCGAGAAGTAGCGGTTAGAGTTTAAGTGTTGTTAAAGTAAGAGAGTAATCTGCATAGTAAGGAGGAAGCAGGTGTGTAAGAATGGAACCTGCAAATAATCAGTGTGAGTTGCCTGCACGCGATGTTAATTAGCATATGTAGTTTAAACAAAAATGGAAAATAGACGCGAAAATAAAAGTGTGATTTATAAAATGATTGTTGTAGTGTTAAGAAATAGTGTAAAAAAAAAATTAAAATGTTAAGTGTTAAAAATAAATCATATGTTATAGTACTATGTGGTATAAACTCACGGATCTGTTGTTTACCGCTGGGGTGCCAGCCCTCTATATGGGCGGCGCGCGAGCTTTCCTTCGTTTATATGCACGCGGATGGTTACTCATGCATGACCCCCCCCCCCTTCCGGAGCGGAGATACAAGGCTCCACCTGCGTTTTGCCCGACCCACATGTAACAAAGCACATCCGTTTTGAATTTTCCATTGACGTTGCTGGAAGGTTCCATACCCCCTTAAACCCCTACCGCTGCCCCCACCACTCTGCGAACCGAGAACCACCCCGACGACTATTGCCGCCGCAGTTGGGCTCGGAACTCCGGACGCGGCAGTCCGACCCAACTCAGAGGGCAACTCAAATGTATAAGCGGCCGATATATATTTGAGTTACTCTTGTTGTTAGGCTATTACTATTTAATATTTTGTGTGTGTGTGTGTGTGTGTGTGTTTATGCAAAGTGTTTTTTGGTTTTAGTCTTAAGATGTGTTAGTTTTAAGGTTTAACTTGCGCATTGCGATGTTAGCAATACCATAACACACCTTAAAGAAATGTGTTTTTAATTTTAAGTATTGGTTTAGTGTGTGTGTGTGTGTGTGTGTGTGTGTGTGTGTGTGTGTGTGTGTGTGTGTGTGTGTGTGTGTGTGTGTGTGTGTGTCTGTGTGTGTGCCTGTGTGTCTGCCTATGTCTGTGTTTATATGTGTACTAATAATTTCCACAGCTAGCTGTTAGGATGGGTAGATTAAATTAAAATGTAAATGTAAATTAAAGAAGTTCCATTGAACTTCATTAAATATGGGTGGGACATGCGCGTTGTGCCGTAGGTAGCGCATATTTTTATTGTTTTTGATTTTTGTTTTTAATTTTGGTCAGGCAAAAATATGTTTGGGTGGGTTTAGATTAAGGGTGGGAGGTTAGAGTTGCGTCTTGCACTAGCTGTTCCAGTGTCCCTAACTACCACATGGTCAAGCCCAGTGCCAAATGGCCCGAGACTGGCCGCCCGTATCACAGCTCACCAAACTGGATCGCCAAAGTGCGTGCGGGCAAAAAAATCGGGATCCCTCGCAAGACGTAACTTTGTGGGTTGGGATTGGGAGTGTTTGAGGAACACAGGGTGGTGGAGACGGTCCTGGCCGCCTCCATCACCTTGGATCATTATTATTTTTTGGTGACCTTGACCTCGATTCACTCATGCATAACCCCCCCCCCCGAGGTCACTTTCACTTGTTGCGTGCGGTTATTTAAGCGAGGCGTTCTAACGGGTCTGTTTATTCTGATTCCAGCCGCCAACGCTGCCGCATCAGAGCCATGTCCAGTACTACCAGCACTACTACTTCCAACACTACTAGCACTGCTACCACATCAGCACCTCTCGCACCGACTGCACCGACGAAGAGACTCCGTTTGAAGAATGTGCCGGAGCACATGTTGGAGCGGATGGACACGCCACCTTCCACATCCAAAACTCCTGCTTCGCCCAACATTCTTTTGCAAGCGATGACAGTTCTTGGGAGCATCTTCTCGCCGCCTCCGTCACCAATCCATGCGAAGCAGCTCTCAGAAGATGGATCTGCAGTGATGCCACCACCACCGCAGAAGAAAGTGACGGATGTCCCAAGAACTGGTGAGCCTCTTCGTCCGGACACACCTTCATTGTTGAACTCTATCCGCAGCTACATATCCTTACCACCACTAATAACACCTATCGTTGAACCCAATCCTAATAGTCCTACTATTCCTATCCTAAAAAGAAAAAAGAAACTTTTCAAAATTGCTCCTTCAGAGCGCTTCCGATTATTAATGAAAGAGCGTCGCAGGGCATTTAAAAATCCCCGTAAATGTCCTGAATTGCTCGGTAGGGGACTTAAAAAAGGATCGGTTTGTGGTAAGAAATGTGTTTTAAACGAACAGTATTGCCGTTTGCATGTTGTGAAACATCTTTCTGTGCCACAACCGACTGTGATCTCCAGCAAGTCCTACCCCCTCACCAAATTGGATAGGCTGACAAAAGGTTTGAGGTATTTCTTTGTAAGCAAAACAGATAAGCATAATAAAATTGTAATTTCATGTAACGGCTATAAGTGGGTAATACAGCTATCTGTACCTCTAAGAAACCTGAAAGCGATCAATAGACTTGATGCGAGAGACTATCTGATAAGAGGTGAGGATGGTTGGACTCGGTGGGGTCGTAGCAAATCTTAAAATAAATTAGCTTTTTTCAAAATTTTTTTGGCAAAAAATAATGGGAGAGAAACCAGCGCTGTGATGAGTGCGCTGCGTTTCTCTCCCATTATTTTTTGGTCGCTCTAAGTCCCGTGACCTACTTTCATGTGACCTTGACATTGACCCCCCCCCCTTCCGGACCGGAACCGGAACCCCCCCCCCCCCGCTGATTTTTCATTGACTTGCCTATATAAGAGTGTGGCGGTTTGTGTTGGAGCCATTCCTTGCTAATAATAGTTAGAGCGAACATGTCTCCCCGAGATGTTCCAATATTTTATAATAAATGTACAAAGATTGGAGAAGTATTGGAGGTGGACGAAGAAAACGACGAAGAAAACAATGAAGAAATTGAAGTGCCCTTGTTAAGTGAAAATGTTGTTACAAGAATATTTTTGGATATTAATTCTCCAATGGATATTATAGGAAGGTTTGTAATTGAAGCTATGACATGGATAGAAAACGGAAGATTAGTGAACATAGCATCTCCAATTTTAGTTGATGATAGACCCACCTTTGGTGTATATTGGCGTAACATTGATCTGTTATGGCTATGGGCGGAGGCATATGTGGAGTATTTGCAATTAGAAGAAAATATAGGGTTTAATCATTACTTTTCGGCTTTGGTTTTAAACTACTAATTTTTAACATCCCACTAAAAAATCATATCCCCCCCCCAAATTTTTTACTGTACTGGCGAACGTTATAAAAGCAGCTATCACATGTGTTTGCTCATTATTTGTCTTGTTGCTATACGTTAAACATGTATAAGAGACTGGATTCGTTTTTTGCTGAGCACACAGAAGTTTGGCCGCTATTGTATAGGTTATTTTTGAAAATTGAACAAAACATAATGAGGGATATGGGCATGGGGGTTAGTGTGTTTGTGTACCGTCGTGATGCGTATGAAGTATTGTGTGCATGTCGAGTAAGGATTGAAGTTTTAGAAATACTGTTTCCATGGATGCTGCACGTACGTAATCTTGTAGAAAGCATGAAGATAGAGGTGGAAGTGGTTGCAATGCAATACAAGCTGTCTGCGGAAGAGTAATTAGAGCAAGGCGAGTTACAAATTTTTATAATTGACTTTACCCCCCCCCCCCTCCAGTCTCCTATATAAGTGAGGGTTCCACACAATCCTGTTCATTTTTCGTGTAACTGTTACTGGAGCCACATGTTCTTCTTTTAAACCATATCTCCGAGAGATACCACTTTTATTTACATCATTGAAATTGTTATAGATCGTGAGATGGCAGAAGATGAAGAAGTAGAGCAAGAGGTAAATATTACGTTTGGACAGTTTTTGGAAGAAATAGTTGGAGAATTTTTAAATTTAAATGAACAAATGAACAATGATATTGGACCCGCTTCAAATTCAAATGTATCCTTTATGCACCAACCGGAAGAATTAACAGAATCTGAAGGTGAAGAAGAACAGCAGTCACAACTCTGGAATGCCGCTGCCCATGTTATTGATACTCCGCAACATGAGGAAACAAATTTGGAATAAAAATGGTGGGGGGAAAGATGAGGTAGTAGGCTATTTAAACGGTAGTCTGGCATGAGTAAAAATCATTTGAAAATGGATGAGCGAGCGAGAATGTACAAAGTGTTTTGTGAAGAGTGTGATAGAGTGTGGGTACCACCGGTGAACTCCTTCACATATTATTTTCCACTTCTGGACATAGATGATTGTAAGAAAATCCCAGACATTGGTTATAAGTTTGAAAAGGCTGGAATTCTAATTAGTGTTCATGAAAAATTCCATAATGAATATTCAAGGAAATTAGCATTTGATTTCATGTTGGCAAATGAAGATCTTAAATCTTGCGACTATCCTTATTTTCTTTATAACCATCTTGTTAAAAATGGTGCTAGCGTGACCGTTGAAATATGTATTCGTCATTTTTGGGACAACCGGTAAAGTGGTGGGGGAAAGGGGATAAATATGATGTAGGAGTGAATTTAGTTTTATTTTTACAAGAGCAGCCAACTACGATGCAACGTCCAATTTTGTATCATACGCTTATTTCTGATGCAGAAGAGGAGACCAGAAGGAGAAGAAGTGAACAATCAAGACAAACCCAGGCCAATATCAACATTGAATATTACAGACTTCAATTTCAAATTCCCGGAATGCGACTTGGAGAAAACCGAGTGAAAACTGTCCACGTAGCTGCTAGTTACATAAAACATTTAAAGCTACTATTGGAAGAAAAAAAAATCAAAAATTAAACAATTGGAAAATGAAAACAATAAAATGAAGAAAGAACTGTTAAGTTTGAAAAATGTGTGTAGTAATGAAGGTGTGGTTGAAGAAGGTGAAGAAGAAGGAAATGAAATATTAGGATTTTAAGTTAAAAAACATAAAATGATAAAAAAAAATAATAAAATTAAAAATGTAAAAAAAGTAGAGGTAGAATAGAGAGCGGGGAATAGATCACTTTGTGGCAATGGAATAACATGTCACTTAGTGCTCTATTCCCCGTTCTCGCGTTAATATTGCTTGGCCTTGACCTATAAAATAGTAGTGGGGATAAGTTATTTAAGCGGGTGGTAGGCAGTAAAACAGTTTAGTACGAATGTTACTCTCATCTACAACACGATGGATAGTCTTTTTGTTATTTGTTTGAGAAAAATAATTTGTGATGATTTCTTATTTAATCACATAATAAGATCAGGAGAATGTGTTATTCCCAATACGGTTAGAAATGCAATACACGAGTATCGAAGAGAACATTATGGATTTGGCATTATTGTTGCTTATAAATTTGCAGATGGGACCCGGCTTTGTCCAGATTGTGCACGAGCAGCTATAGATGATTGGGACGAATTTGAAGTTGAAGGAGGGTACGTTGACCATCGTGTTAAAGCACCGCTAATAAGATTTGAAGCTATGCGGGAAAGATGCACAATCTGTGCACAGGTCTTATGTAAATTTATTAGGTGTAGAACATACTAGAGTAATGGTATGGAGGGGAGGTCTAACGAAAAGTAGTGGGGGAAAAGTAGTGGGGGAAAGAGTAGTGGGGGTATTGGTTATAAATGTTGCTTGGTAAAGGTTGATTTCATTACTGTCACAGAATAACTGGAGTAAAGATGTCTTTTCACATGGAGATAAAAACTTTTAAAATTGTCGATGAAGATTGGACATTTGTTGCAAACTTTATAAGATCGAAAGAAGATGATGGAAGTTTGATGAAAGTATTTTGCTACATATTAGAAGGGAAAGATGAACAAGTGGTAAAAGATTATTTAACAAACAGTCAAATATCAACATCCAGCTCGCAATTCATTAAATTTCTAAAAGACAATAATGTGAATGCAAAATTGGAAGTTTGGTTTTTTGTTTAAACAATATGGTGGGGGAAAATTGAAATGGTGGGGGGAATTGTGTATAAAAGAGGGTTAAAACACAGTAGGAGGTTCATTTATTTGCTAAAACTCTTAAGAAGAACATTGTGGGAAAAATGAGTGAACCAGTGGAAAATTCAACCCCTTTAAAAAGTAAAGGAAAACAAATAACACATCCAAAATTGAGTGCTTTAGGTAAGGAACGGTATAGGAAAGAAAGAATGGCGTTCCATCAATTGCAACTTATAGTGCCTTCATTGAATGTGTACAATACCAGGATACAAACATTGATGGGTGCAAAGAAATATATTTTGGAACTGTTGGACAAAATTGAAGTGTTAGAAAACAAACTGAAGACGAATAAAACTTCTGGTGTATGGAATTCGCCTAGTGAAATTCCTGTTTTAAAGATCGAGCCTAATGAACTTCCTGATACTTGTGCGTGGAATGCATTTCATGAACCTGATGAAGACTCTCCTATAAAGTATGAACCTCCTGCTGTGTAAAGATGACGGGTAACAAAAAATTAAAAAAAAAATAAAACAGAAAAAATACAAAAAAATTAGATGTAGAATAGAGAGCGGGGAATAGATCACTCTGTGGTAATGGAATAACATGCCACTTAGTGCTCTATTCCCCGTTCTCGCGTTAAGTTTATTTGACCTTGACCTATAAAAACATGGAGGGGGAAAGTGTTTTGGTGGGGGAAAGTGGATAAATGAGGTTCGACGCGTTGTTGTACTCATTCCGCTCATAATATTCTTGTTTCTCACATCTCGCAGTAGAATCAGAATCATGGCAAGTGGAGACAATGTTTTGGACCTTACTACAACAAAAAAGGATGAACAACGTTTGAAAGTCCCGAAAAGTCATTTTAAAGAGTCGGCTCAGGTAAGAGAGGCGAGAATAAGACAAAAATACTACAAACTGCAAAGGCTAATACCAGGAGTGCGATTGGGAGAATCAAGGACTAGAACTATCGATATGGCCGCCGACTACATCAATCAACTACTTATTGAGTTGGCCATAAAGAATGAAAGAATACAGCAGTTGGAATATGAATGCAAAAGAATTCTACTACAAGAAGATGAAGAACCTATGAACTGTGTAATGAAAGACAGTCAATAAAGAAGAAGTGGAAGAAGCTACAAAATTATTTAAAATTTTATGTGTTAGTAAAAACAATTGGTTATTAATGGGACTTGATATAAACAGTGATGAGGTTAAAAAAAAAAAAAAAAAAAAAAAAAAAACAATAAAACAATAAAAAAAAATTGACATTTAATAATTGGCTGCTAATTTGGACTCACATTAGAGAGTGGGGAATAGATCACTTTGTGGTAATGGACTAACATGCCACTTAGTGCTCTATTCCCCATTCTCGCTTTAGGGGGTGTTGACCTTGACCTATTAAAATAGTCATATAAGTAGCTACACAAGAGAGTCTCCTTTATTCATTCGGAATGGCTCCCGTGGATAACACTGACTATCCTAGGAAACCTATTTTTGAAATATTATATAAAATTCAACAAGAAGATCTCGGCATGGGAGATTCGGATGACGACAACTCAGAAGTGGAAAGTGTTGACAGTATGGAAGAAGAATTAACAAGTGAGGCACCTGAAGATGTGCAAATAGACTTGACAGAGAATGAATACCCACCACCATTGGAATTTGAAGATGTCCATCATGAAACTCCAACATCTAGTCACGATCCTGATGTAGAACCAATACGTCAAAGATTGGTTTTCTGCGCAAGACGATTATTCCCGTCAGATAGCGAAGAAGAAGATGAAGATTAAAATTGGTGGGGGTAAGATGGCATAAAAAGGCGGTATGAAGAGGACGCGTTTCATTTACCTGTTAAATTTCAAAGGGTAAACATCGCTAAAATGCATCGTTGTGAGATATGTTTAGAGACTTATGAAGATGAAATATTGTTAGACATTCATAAGGAGTTGTATCACAATAGAAATGAAAATTTTACAGTAAGAGAAAATAGAAACATATCTACAGAAGAAGTAACAGCAGGACCATCTAATACACTACCAAGTTTAAGTATTCACGCATTACCCGGTAAAGTGGTGATGCATCACAAAATTCAAAACGAAAATCTGGAATTAGAACAATTTGTTGCTGAAGCTAAACCAATTGTGATCAAGATTTTAAAAGAAGAACTAAAACGATTAAACTTTATTAAATTTGGTTTGATCCTAGACGCCATGTTTATCAATGTAGAAGAAGAAATGTCACCAAGAGGATTTATAACAAAAAATCGAACCATCATGGCTAATTCGGATATTGATTCAATAATAGAAGATTGTTTTGAAGAGATTTTGACGAAAATTCAAGAACACGAAGGAAGAGGATCAGGTTGGAGTCTGGTTAGCGTCGTAGGTATGGACATAAGAGTTCACAAGCATGGTTATGGGCTGATGGGCAGCAGTTATATTGCACTCCCGAAAAGGATCAAAGATACAAAATCATGTGTAAATGTGGAAAATGAAGATATGGAATGTTTTCGATACGCCATGACCTCAAAATTTGTGACACGCCATGCGCAAAGACCTGGCGTCGAATATGAAAACTACAGATATAGATATAATTTTCAAGGTATGTCTTACCCGGTAGGGTTGAAGTGTATTTCAAAATTTGAAAAACAAAATCCCGGAATATCAGTTAACGTATTTGCTTTGGACAGTTCCAATAAAGTTTATCCTTTAAAAGTGGTGAAGAACGAGCTTGCAGATCATACGGACTTGTTGTTACTTACAAAGGATGAAGTGTCACACTACGTATGGATAAAATCATTTGAAAGACTCGTCAACAAGCAGCTATCAAAAAATGAACATAAAAAAGTAATTTGTAAAAGATGTTTTTGTTTTAAAGAAGAAAGAAATGGAGGCCGAAATTGGTTACAAGAACATAAACAACTGTGTAATGAACACTTTGAAGCAAAGATTATCTTACCACCATTAAGTAAATCATACTTACAATTTGAAAAGGTGTTCCATCAGTATCGCATTCCTATAGTGGTATATGCTGATTTTGAATCAACACTTGTCCCTATTGAAGATGAAAATGTTGAAGCAAGGAAGAGTATAAAATATCAAATGCATAAGCCTAACAGTTTTTGTTTATTGGTTAAATCTACATTGGCTGAAGAACATTTAAATGGGTACGGATTAACGTCAAGACCCGTGGTGTACCGTGGTGAAGATGTTGCTGCGACATTTCTTGATCATCTATATGAAATAGCTAGGAATGTAGAAAATTTGTATAGTGATATTGTGCCAATGATACCTATGGATGAAGAAGAAGAAATTCAACATGAAAATGCCACCCATTGTTTTTTATGTAAAAATGAGTTTACTTTGAATAACTACAAAGTTAAGGATCATGATCATCTTACAGGATATTATAGGGGTGCGGCATGTAACGGATGCAACATCAATTACAAGATTCCTAGAAATATACCTGTAATACTGCATAACCTTAGCGGTTATGATGGTCATTTTATAATACCAGAATTGGGGAGAGATGACGGTGCGATTGATGTTATCGCGGAAACAACTGAAAAGTTTATAAGCTTTAGTAAGAAAATTGGAAATATAAAATTACGATTTTTAGATTCGTACCGGTTTATGCCGTGCAGTTTATCGAGGATTTCAGAAAATCTCAGGAAAGAAGATTTAATAGAAACAAGAATGATTGTGAATAACGATAAATTGGATCTAGTTCTTCGCAAAGGTGTTTTCCCTTATGATTATATCGACAGTTTGGAAAGATTTGAAGAAACCTCACTTCCACCTAGAGAAGCTTTTAAGAGTAAATTATACGAAGAGGACATCAGTGAGGAAGATTATCAACACGCTTGTAAGGTATGGAATGAATTAGGGATGAGAACTTTGGGAGAATATTCAGATTTCTACGTTAAATTGGATGTGACACTATTATGTGACATAATGGAAGAATTTAGGAATACCTGTTTAAAAGCATACGGATTAGACCCTCTTCATTCGTACACAGCTCCCGGATTGGCATGGCAGGCCATGTTAAAAGAAACAAACTGTAAACTTCAACTACTAACCGATATAGATATGGTGTTGATGATAGAGTCTGGTATCCGAGGAGGATTAACGCAAAGTGTAACCAGATATGTAAAAGCCAACAATAAATACCTCCCCAACTATGACGCGTCACAACCAAGTACATTTATAGGTTATTTTGACGCGAATAACCTATATGGATGGGCTATGTCAAAACCCCTTCCATATGATAATTTTAAATGGGTTGATCCAAATTCGATTGATAACATCGCCGATATCCCTAAACACGGAGATACCGGTTACATCTTTGACGTTGATTTTGAGTACCCCGAACATCTTCACGACCACCATTACGACTTGCCGCTATTAGCAAAAACAGAAGTATCTCCGACTGGTAGATGGCCGAAATTAATGATGACACTCACCAACAAGACGAGGTATGTAGCACATTATTGGACAGTACAACAAGCGTTAGAGATGGGATTAAGAATTACCAAAATTAATAGGGTGTTACAATTTTCTCAATCCTGTTGGTTGAAATCCTATATAGATAACAACACTAGAAGAAGAACTGCAGCGACGTCCAATTTTGAAAAAGATTTCTTTAAATTGATGAATAATGCTATATTCGGCAAAATATTAGAAAACAAGAGGAATCACAAAGATTTAAGATTGGTTAATGATGCAACAAAATTACAAAAGTTGGTCCAAAAACCAAACTTTGCATCTTCAATAATTATTAATGAAAACCTTGTTGCCGTTTCTATGAACAAAATTTCAATTAAGATGGATCGCCCTGTTTATGTCGGAATGTCCATTTTAGACATATCAAAAACTCATATGTACGATTTTCATTATAATAAAATGGTGAAACATTATGGAAGAGAGAACATTGGAATCGCATACATGGACACTGACGCATTCATCTATTGGATTATAACCAATGATATGTATGAAGACCTACGCACTTTTATTTATAAAGATGATTTTGATTTTTCTGACTATCCGCAACACCATCCTAACTACGACAATGGAATAAACAAGAAAGTCTTAGGAAAATTCAAAGATGAAACCAATGGTGCGCCTATGGAAGAGATTGTGGCTTTGATGTCCAAGCTTTATTCGTTTCAACTATACATAAGTGAAAAAGAAGAACATCAAGTTGTGAAGAAGGCAAAAGGCATTAAAACATCATATCTAAAGAAGAATGTACAATTTGAACATTTTAAAAGATGTCTGTTTGAAAATATAGAAACCACAGCAACTTTTAATACGATAAGAAGCTTCAACCATCAAGTTTACAGTGTTAAACAACCAAATGGGCGCTAAGCTACAAGGATGACAAGAGGCATATCCAGCAAGACAATATACACACTCTTCCCTTTGGACATTATTCATTAACTCCTATCGACCATAAAACCTGTTCTTCGTCCTTTCACCTACTTCCTTTTTTCCTTTCCGTAAAAAAGAGGGGAGCATGGCAAGCCCAATGCCATGCCCCCTCTTTTTACACAGCTATTATTCGGCCTTGACCCATATTTGTTAATAATATAAAAGAAGACAAACCAGTCTGAGGATTAGTATTTTTTCAACCGGCGTGGAAACAACATCTAAGAATGGAAGGACTGAAGGATAAGATTGTACATGAACTTCATAAACCGGCAAGAAGAAAATTTCCAAGAAGAAATACAGTTATTAAAGGAATGAACGATCTCTACCAAGCGATCTCATCGAAATGATACCGCATAGTAAATTAAATAAAGGATTTAAATATATATTAGCGATTATAGACTGTTTTACCAAGCTCGCTGACGCTTTACCGCTTAAGGACAAGAGTGGGAAAAGTGTTACAAAAGCTATGGAAACGGCTATTAAAAGAAATAAACTTGTCATAAAACATTTACAAACTGATGATGGAAAAGAATATTTCAATAAGGAATTTGCAACATTAATGAAAAAATATAACATAAATCATTATTCTACAAATTCGGAAGTCAAAGCTTCGATAATAGAACGATTCAATAGAACGTTGAAAGGAGCGATGTACAAAACATTTTCCAAACGAGGATCGTATGTGTGGTACGATATATTACCGCAGCTTATAAAAGAGTACAATAACAAATATCATCGCACTATTGGTATGAAACCTATCAAGTAAATAGCGGCAATGCTAAGCTTGTTTTGGAGCGTATTAAAAAAAATACGGCTCCCAAAATTGAAAGATTAAAACCTAAAAAGTTTAAAGTAAACGATAAGGTGCGTATAAGTAAATACAAAGGGGTTTTCAGTAAGAGATATCTACCAAACTGGACTAACGAAGTATTTACAATCTACAAGGTGCAGCCGACAATACCAGAAACGTACATTTTAAAGGACAACAAAGGTGAACTACTTCAAGGCGGATTCTATGGGCATGAACTATTGAAATCAACAGTTGGCGATGTATATCTTGTCGAAAAGGTTTTACAAAGAAAAAAGGATAAAGTTAAAGTCCGTTGGTTGGGATTTGACAAGAGTGAAGATTCTTGGATTCCTACAAAAGACTTGGTATAATACTTTGATAACTCATTATGTGTTCAACCTTTAAACAAGATGGATATTGTACAGCAAAAGGAACGATTTAATATTAATAACATAGATGAATTGACAGTGGATAGTGACAAGTTAAACCGTGGTAAACATGGGGAATTACTACCGAACTCCATAAGATGTTTAATAACCGGTCCTTCAAATTGTGGAAAAACAAATGTTGTTTTTAACCTTATAACTAATCCAAAAGGACTACGTTTTAACAATATATACATTTTTTCAAAATCTTTGCAACAACCTAAATACCAGTTGTTGGATAAAGTATTAGCGAGTGTACCAGAAGTAAATTTCTACAAGTTTAATGCCAGTGAAACAATTATGCAACCAAACGAAGCTAAACCATTTTCTGTATTTATATTTGACGATGTATCATGTGAGAATCACGACACAATCAGAAGTTATTTCGCAATGGGAAGACATCATAATATTGACAGTATTTATATTGGTCAAACCTACAGTAAAATTCCAAAACAACTTATAAGGGATAATGCTAACTTGCTGATAATATTCAAGCAAGATGAAACAAATTTAAAACACGTATATAACGATCATGTCAATGCGGATATGACATTTGATAAATTTAAAGAGATGTGCGGCAAAGCGTGGGCTGAAAAGTACGGCTTTCTCGTAATTATGAAAGATGAAGCTATAAAAGATGGAAGATATCGGATAGGGTTGGACAAATTTGTATTAATCCATTGATTGAACGGCGGTACGTCTAGTAATGAATCAGACTTCACAGTGTAAACATGGTGAATCAGGAAAAACTATTGAAAGAAATAAAATCACTCAACGATTCTATTAGGATGAAGAATCGCGCATTAAGGATGGGTTTAAGTGAACGAGAAGAATTTCTGGAGACTACATTTAAACCTATTACGGAACCATTAAAACAGATATCAGAGACCATTGGTAAACCTCGTTATGAAGGAGATGTTTTACTACCAGTTTCTAAACAAGAAGTACAAGCTTTAAAAAAAGACGACGATGATTCATATACAAGTGCTAGTGAATTTTCGCAAGAAGAAACAAAAGAAGAAGAAGAACCAATTATTAAAAAAGAAGAAGAAGAAGAAGAACACCCAATACCTGAAGCAGAACAATCCATTCCAAATCTAACTCAATTGAGTAGCGATATATTACAACATGGACCTCTTGGAAGGAAATACATAATGAAAATGTTACATGACATGAAAGCTAACCCTAATTTAAGCAAATCACACGTATACGGAGCAAGGATTGATGGGAATGAATTGAAAATCGGTGATTCAAAGCTTGAAATAACTCAGGACGATTACATCATTATCGGCGAGCATAAATATAAAGGAACAAAAGGGTTGTATGAATTAATTTTTAAAAACATACCACTAGGTATTCAATCAAAGATTTAAATGTTTTTAAAGAATTCTACAAAATACCAACGCTCATAAAAGGAATTACTCAAAGGATGCGATGATTAATCGTTCACGTGCAACGAAATATAACATCGTTATTAAAAAGCTATTTCCACCACGAAAATTGCCAACATTGCGTACCGCACCGGCGCTAAAACAACCCGCTAAAAAGAAAATCTTTATCACTTATGGATTTATCACTTCTTGAACAACATGGGAAAAAGAGTAAAGGAGATACTTCAACATCTGGTAAAGGACTTATGAAAAATCTGTACAACACAAATGTGATCTACTACAGAGACATCAATAAATTGGTTGACAGGATGAGACTATTACATGAAGCCATGGAAGCCGGTCATACGGGATTAAATAATGAATGGGTGGCTCTGGTTGATGAACTTAGGAATCGCGGCATAGTCGTATAATTGCCCGCGGATATAAAAGAGTTGCAAGCGTATAATGTATCAGTTCTAACATGAGTGTCGACAAGTTCGGACGGTACTCCGCGTTAGGGGTGCAAGTCGGAGAAGACAGAAAAAGAGGCGGTTTACCACAAACTCCTGAAGGTGACTATAACATAAGTAATAAACGTTTAAAACTAGTTAAAGATCCAGAAGAAGATACTGATGGAGCAAATTTAAAAACAGTTAAAGAAGCTACTTCTACATCATTGAAATTAGACAAGAATACTTACGATATCAAATCGCATAGAATAATTAATGTTGGTAAACCAACTGATAGTTCTGATGCAATTAATAAAGAGTATTTATCATCTGAACTTTCAAATACTTTAAAATTGCAGTGGGGTAATAATTTAAAAGATGGACAGACATATGATGCTGGGAATCATAGGATAACAAACGTGGCAAATCCAAAAAATAATAAAGATTCAGTTAATAAAGAATATTTACATTCTATAATACCGGAAAAGACTCAACGCGGATTTTCTTTTTATAAATTTATAATAAATGACATTGGATACCCAAAGGAAGACGGCGATGCTGTAAACCTGAAATACATCAAGGACAACTGTATTTTACAAGATGGTGATGAAATCGATTGTCATGGGAAAGTGTTGTCAAATGTAAAGTTCGCTTCTCAACCAAAAGACGCTGTTACTATGGAACAATTATCTAAAGAATTAAAAAGGGGAACATCAAATTTTGTAAAACATGAAGATGCCGTGCTAAAGCGAGGAGATACATTTATACATGGAAATGAAAAGTTTGATTTAATGCAAGGAAATAATGATGAATGGGATGCAGGACATAAAACAATAACAAATGGAAGATTTGGTATAAAAGATACAGATGTACCTCTAATGGTGCAAACATTAATTGCGAGTGTGGTACATTAGGTACATACAATGGTCGTAATAGAAGAATAAAAGATATTTATCCTGGTTATGAAGATGATGATTGTGTTACATTAAGACAAACAATAACTTAGGATAAACACTTTGGGACCAAATATGATGCAAAGATGAAGAAAATAATTAATATTTTACCAGGAGAAGATTTAAATGATGCTGCTACTATTGGACAAGTCATAACAACGTCGAAAAGTGATTCGACCTGCTTACACGTGTAATGATAAACGTATTATGCAGTTACACGATCCCCAACATCCAAAAGATGCTGTAACTTTAGACTGTTTAATAAGAATAGTGGGCAATTTACTTATCGATACCACAATCATATAGCTAGTACAACGAGTCATGTGATGATTCAACCCGATGAACGAGAAGCTTGGATTAAAAATAGAATCATAAATCAGTATATAATTAATTTGAATAATTAAGTATTTAAATATGAAAATTGTGCACGAGTTATTCATTCGTGTAAAGCATCTCGTAGAGTAAACACGCCGCTATATAAGACGACACAATGAAGACCGCACCGCTCAGTCGTCGTCAAGACAGCGTCAAGAAAGGACGTGGTATAACATCAGCCGCGTTATCCCTGCTCAGACGGATTCCTGTTGGTGCTGTTCTAAATCGAGCGATAGACGCTCTACCATACGAATTTCATCTGCCCGGAGGTTATCAATATTGTGGACCCGGAACTAAGTTGGCAAAACGTTTAGCAAGAGGGGATCCTGGAATTAATAAATTGGATCAAGCCTGCCAAAGAACACGATATAGCGTATTCCAAGTTTGCAGATTCAACGAATAGATCGATAGCGGATAGAGTGTTAGCGGAAAAAGCTTGGCAAAGAGTGAAATCAAGTGACGCAAGTATTGCAGAAAAAGCAGCCGCTTGGGCAGTTACTACAGCCATGAAGGGTAAAACAAAATTTGGTGGCGGGAAACGTTTTCGTAGAGGACGGCCTGCAAAGAGAAGAGCTCCCAAAAGAGGTGGAAACATTAAGAAAAGACGTCGTAGGACTCGTAAAGCAAAGGCGAAGAAAACTTCCGTTTGGTCGATGGTAAAAAACG
Organism: Neoaliturus tenellus; assembly: GCA_030545055.2. Lineage (NCBI taxonomy): Eukaryota > Metazoa > Arthropoda > Insecta > Hemiptera > Cicadellidae > Neoaliturus > Neoaliturus tenellus. The sequence goes on along the minus strand of CM061533.1, from coordinate 188,063,546 downwards.
GAGCAGGTCTATACCTAAGACCGTACCGTGTATACTAAATAAGAACAATCAATTGATAATTCCAAATAAAGCCTTGACAAATTATCAATTATCAAATTATGTGAAATGTTTAAGAATACCATTTTTTAGAGGAGTTTTTATGAAAGACGCATTACCAAATGAAATATGGAAAAATGAAACTGGAATAGTAAATTTGGATTCCACTCATGGTCCAGGAACTCATTGGGTATGCTATAAAAAACTCGGACAGAACGTTTACTACTTTGACAGTTTTGGCAATCTACCACCGCCGAAAGAACTTCAACACTATTTTCGGAACTCCGAAAATATATTTTACAATTACAAAAGAGAACAACCCAACAATACAGAAATATGTGGACATTTATGTTTGGAGTTTTTAGCGAAAAGCGTCAGTCAACTTTGAGATGTCATCGTATACAGTGTCACTGAGTGGAAATTCATCCACACTGAAAAGCACTCTTTTCCCGGCACTACGTTTATCCAAGGATAGACTGTGGGAAGCTGCACTATTGGATTTTACTACGTACAATTCAATTCCCAACGTCACGGGAGGGAAAAAACAATTTACTACATTATTACGAGAGTAAAGATGAAAAAGGAAATTATTCGCAATTGAAGGTAATAACTTTATCTACCGGATCGTATGAAATAGACGATATAAACCAAGTATTACAGAAGCAGCTAGGAGAAGAAAATATCAGTATAAAAGGAAATAACAATACTTTAAAAGCGGAAATCACTTCAAAGTATTATATAGATTTAAGTTTAGAAAATTCAATCGGTAGTTTACTGGGATTTTCAGATAAGAAAAGAAAAATCTTAGATCCCGGACCTACTCATACAGGTGATACCACAGTAACAATATTAAAGGTTAATAGTATTGATATAACATGCAATATCATACACGGATCGTATAGAGACGGGGTAAACCAACATATTTTACATACATTTTATCCAACAGTGGCTCCCGGTTTTAAAATAGTTGAGAAACCACAAAACCTGATATACCTACCATTGAACACCAGTTTCATTTCGGACATCGTACTGAACATATCGGATCAGGACGGTAACAGTGTTGACTTTAGAGGAGAAACCATTACAATACGGTTACACATAAAAGCGGTGTCATAAGTTCAACATGGGATTGACATTTAAACCGCAACGGAAGAGCCGAGACCTCAGTAGCTCTTCAACATTGGACGAGTTAACACCGGACAACATTCGTTTCCTGCAAAAGATCGGACTAAGACTTACCAACGATGGATATCCTGGATATATCTCAAGGGCCGACGTTCGACGAAACACTATGGGAGAAGGAATATCACACGCACAACCCTTACACTTCATCAAATTAAACAATAACGATGAAATAAGGATCCCCATTCAACAACAGGACATTTACACGTTACCGTGTGAAAGTTACTTGTACATCGAAGGACGGGTATTAAAATTGGATGGAAAAACCGCTTCAGAGGTTCCTTTTATAAATAACCCGATGGCATATCTTTTTGATGAAATAGATATGAAATATCAGGAGTGACGGTTGATTCGACAAAAAAGGTCGGTCTAACAACGACGCTGAAAGGATTAACATCATTAACACCGCATGAGAAAAATTCAATAGTCACCGCCGGATGGGTTGCTCCCGATAAAGACACTATAACACCGGATTCCAATGGTCATTTTGACTTTCATGTCCCTTTACGTTTGCTTTTGGGATTCGCTGAAGATTACAGACGGATAATAATAAATGTCAAACAAGAATTGGTATTACTCAGATCTTCAACTAACAAGGACTTGATACTTGCAGACCCTGGAACTACGGAAGCCAAACTGGAATGGCAGCTACAGTTGGATAAAGTCGTGTGGAGAGTACCGCATGTCAGATTAGCCGATGAACACAGAATCGTATTGTTGAGAAAGTTGAAATCTGACCGTGATATCGTCATGCCGTTTAGAAGTTGGGAATTCCATGAATATCCCACACTACCTCAAACAGAGCGTCAAACATGGACTGTCAAGACGTCCACTTATCTAGAACGGGCACGGTACGTAATACTCGGTTTCCAGACTAAACGAAAAGATGTTATAACTTCGCACGCCGGTCAATTTGACCATTGCAAAATAAAGAATTGTAAAGTTTTTCTAAACTCTCAATTCTTTCCTTATGACAATCTAAATGTCATGTTTAGTAAAAAACGCTATTCAATCTTGTACGATATGTATGCGAGGTTTCAATCGTCATATTACGGGAAGACAAATACACCGCTATTATCGCCGGAACAGTTTTTCTCCAAAGCCCCCAATAGTCGTTATCGATTGTTCAAAACAAAACGAATCCGTGAAATCGTCCAGTGTGGATATAAAAATCGAAATGGAGTTTGAAGAAGCAATACCGGACGGAACTTCGGCATACTGTTTAATTATACATGACAAGATAGTGACTTACACTCCATTAACAGGAATTGTTAAAAATGTGTTGAAAAAAACCTGTTTTTTTTGCGGTCGACGCAAATGTTATAAAAGGGGGGAAAGAGAATGAAAATCTCATTGTATTTCTGACCGTCGTATGGGAAGCATCGTCCGCAAGATGAGCTCTCCTACTGCAAATACTAACGAAGAAGAAACTACTCCTCCCATGGGTGACAATAGTTTGGATATAGAAAAACAAGTCGAACAAGAAATGGACGAGTTCCTCAAGTTTTAAACATAAGAAAAAAGAAGAGAAGTTGAAAAAGGAGTAAAAAGAAGAAAGATCGATGACACCATCTCCACCAATATTTTGACAGAAGTATTTCTCAGGATCTACTATCCCATCTCTTCTTGTATGACAAAGAGCGTGTCCGCCGGAGTTATAAAATCATTGGATTATTCGCCAACTGTTATTTTAAATCACGGATCTAAAATGGTGGCCTTCACTGAAATTTCCTGGAATCGTTTAGAAAACATCTACATCTTTTGGAATGTTATTTGAGTAACAACACATTTGGAAGAAGGACAAAATTAAGACTGCTGGAATCCAATATCGAAATCGATATAGTAAAACATCGAGGTGGACAAATCGTCCGCTTTCGAGATTTAACCAAGCATGAGATGAAGATACACCTGACAAAAGATGAATTCTACAGTCTAAGTTGTGCTACCGGTCCTGTCACAAGATATCTAAAACAGCTAATATTTTCAAGTGCAATTATAAAAGAGTATCTAACCGATACATTGGATAGGCAACCGTATGTGCCGATTCTGTACGGTCCCGTAGATACGTCCATCTTCAATAGGATACCTCATGAAGTTGACATGTGGAGACAGTTGCACAACTATCAGACTAACTACAGTATAGATGAGCAAGCCCAAGAGGTGAACGAAGAAGGCTCATTCAATAATTGATAAGTGTAGACCCTCGGGTATAAAAGAGCGTGCACCGCGGTTTTGCAAACAGTCGTTTACCAACCTTCGTCATGAACAAACGAGTTTCGTTTTCTAACAAATCGGAAGTAATGGAAGTGAGACGAGGTATAATTGAATTCCAAGCGTTCCGCGGTAACGACGGAAGTTTTATCATAAAAGAGTTAGTAGTTTTAGATATGAACACATCTGTAGTTTATCACTATTTATTCCAACCGCCACTACCGTTTAACAGATTAACTACCAAAGCGAGAGTAACGAACAAGTGGTTGATGAAATACTTTCACAACTTGAGATGGGATGAAGGTTTTGTACACTACAGTATGATGCCGCAAATCATGAATCATTACTGTAAAGAATTTAAAATTATTTACACAAAAGGAGTGGAAAAAGCCAGTTGGATACAGAAGTTTACAAACCACGAAGTGTTAAATGTCCAGGTGGACAGGGATTTCCAATGTCATTTCGGCAACATTTGTATTTCATCGAAAAACTTTAAACATCGTCAATCGCAATGCGCCTTGAAGAACGCTTATCGCTTGAACGCGTATCTCCAACAGAGTGGTGGGGGATGGGAAGGGTATAAAAGCGAGGGGACAACCATGACCGGGCATGAGTATTACTCTAGCCACCGAGCAGTCAACACCTCACACGCAGATTCGCAAGACTAAGAATATTATCAACGAAAAAAGAAGAAGTAAAAAATGGCAAACGCAAACATTTTTACAATCGCTTGTCGATCAGTTCAACAAACATTCCAAGTCCACAATCCTACCCACTAAAAGATGTTCGGAATTGAAGGAAGAAAAGCATTACATCATCCACACCATCAAGAAGATGGAAACAACTGTCGGAGACGCCATCAACTGCACGCTGAGTGAAGCGCCCTACTCGCCTGGTGATGAACCGAAGTTTCAAATCTTTCTTCCCAAACGCTTCGTCCAACTTCTGCAGAACGAAGATCTACGCCTCATCCATCCCGGAGCTCTCTACTTGGCGTCCCACGGTCCGAGCGGAAGTAATTCTACAGAGCTCACGCTTCACGTCATGCCTAACGCCAACAGTTAATCTGTAATTTCATATTGTTCTTGTAAACTTTTGTAAAATATTTCTAAATAAATGAATAACAATAAAAAAAAAAAAAAAAAAAAAAAAACAAATATAAAGCAGCATATCGGTATGTGTTTGTACACATATCGGTATGCTGCTTTATATAAAAAAACAATTTCGGGTGACCTTGACCTAGTTTCAAAAACTATATAAATGGAGCAATGTCCGTAAGAATTCCCTCAGTCTACGACTACCTTCAGTGCTGTACACATCTCCGTTGGTGATTGCACAATGTCTCTCAAGATCAAGTGTGCATCATACGATACCTCCACTATTACAACTTTTGAACAGCTCGACAATTTCACTAATGAATTGCGAGTGCTTCTTGCCGGTGGTTATCACTTGAACGTTGACACCTATGTAACAAACAAGAGGATGTTCTCCAAACAGAAGTAGTGTAAAATTGCGGCCGCTGGCCCAGTTCAAGTCACCTGAGGGATGACGTCATCGAGGTCAATGACCTCACCGATGACGTCATCGATGACGTCATCGATGACGCAATCGATGACGTCATCACTAATGACGTCATTTCGATGACGTCACACCCATGACGTCACAGAAATGACGTGCTGATGACGTCATCACCCCTTACGTCATCAAAACGACGTCACCGACGCCACTAAGGTCAAGGTCACGCAGAAACTTAAAATTTTTTAGCACTTTTGCCGTTTCTCGCACTACGCTCCGAGTTTCAGTCAGAGTCCCCGTGACCTTGACCACTTGGAGCGAATTTTCGACAAGAAACGGCAAAAGTGCCAAGTTAAACTCGAGTTTCTGACATGACTCTGCCTAAATGGGCAATCGGTTATCCCTCAGGTGACCTTGAACCAGTACAACGCCCGCAATTTTATGTTACTGTGACCTTGAACACTTAACAACGGAGCGCCGACACCGATGCGCACCCCACGACAGCCATCGAGTGACTGACTGTCAGGCTCTGTGTACTCTAGGTATATGGGGAAGTGGAGGGGGAAATCTCAAGGTCATCCAAATGGAGTTTTAAAAAAGTTGAAGAGTAGAAAGACTACTCTTGTGCTTCCTGGGCGACCTCGTCAATTTCCAACGGATCTGTAAACCAATCCGATCTGTAGCGGCAGGAGTCCAGAAAACAGGTGCACCACCCATCAGGTTGTCCGTAGCACTTCCGACAATTGGTAAGATTGGAGAAGTGAAATTTAATACACCGCTGCGGACAACAAGTATAAAAGTATATGGATTTGTAGATTTTGAAAGTTTGTAGTACCGGTGGTGGCAGCTGTTGGTTCTTGCATCTACACCTGCAACATCCGAAGCATTCACATTGCCGGCAGGCCAGCCCATCCACTTGCCACTTTGGTAAGAGGAAACACTTATCCTCACAGCAATAGGTTGTCCCGTCTCTTCCTCCCAACGCTTCTTTGCACAATATGTGACGCCTTGTATCTCCAAACACCTATGCTCGCAACATGAGATGCGCTTACTTTCCATAGTTGATGTTGCTTTGACGAGGGAGCACGATGAAGTGATGCTGTGGTCAGTGGGAATGGGGTTTATATAAACTAAGGTGAGTGGAGGGGGAAAGGTCAAGGTCATCCAAATGGAGTTTTAAAAAAGAAAAGAGTAGAAAGACTACTCTTGTGTATCTATAGCGATTTCATTGATAGTGAGTGCTTCTGTATGCCAAGTTGATCTGTACTGACAGGCTCCTAAATAATGTTTGCAAAAACCTGCAAAATGATTGTTGCACAATTTGCAGCCAGTTAGCTGTTTTAGTGTGAATTCAATGCAACGTTCAGGGCAACAAGTGTACTTATGCCCTCTCATCTGGTACACATGGAATGTCTTTAACTCCGGTTTCGGCTTCTTCCAAGACTTGCACTTACACATGCATTGACCAAAAGCTTCACATTTTCTACACGCCAGGCCATCCGCAACATCAATGTCATTTGGCCATGAAAAACATTTCTGTTCGCAACAGTAGTTGAGTCGACTCTCCATGTTGCTGTGGTGAAGGTGCGCGATGAAATGATGCTGCAGTCATTGAGAGTGCACCTTAAATAAAGTCAGTGGAGGGGGAAAGGTCAAGGCCATCCAAACGGAGTTTTAAAAAAGATAACTAGTCGTCCTCCTCCTCCTCGTCCGTTGTACTTAGAGAGCTGTCAGACGAAGAGCCCCGTGCAGGTGCTCCCCAGATGAAAAACAAATCAATTTTAAAACGAAGACCAGGATCTTGCATCATCAATTCCTTTAATTTGTCACATACTAAGTCGACCTTGTGTAAGGTGTCAACAACAAGCTTCCAATTCGTTGGCTCAATATAACTTGTAGTAGAGTCTGCCTCGCTGATAACCACATCCTCCGGCCGTATTGGAGTGTAAAGATGTGTAAAGTTCTTCGGCTGTAGCTGAGGTTCAGGCTGGCTGGAAGTGGAAGGTTGAGTGTGGACCCCTGTCGCATCGAAATCCATAGTCATTCTACATTCAATGTTGGGGTTTTCGTTTAATACATACACCAATTTCTCATGCAACATATCCACTTCTGCCGAGTCTTGCAGATGAACATTCCAGGAAAATGGCCATTCTTCATCCGTAGTGGAGTCAACTCGAGAAAGAGTGCTGTCCGCCATGATAGCTAAGCAAGGAATGATGTGAGCTACAGACTGTGGTAACAGTATTGAAAAGTAGAGGGGTAAACCAAAAGTATGTGGAGGGGGTATTTTCAAGGTCATTTAATTTGGGTTTTAAAAAGGAAATAGTGGAGGGGGGAATTCTCAAGGTCATCCAATTTAGGTTTTAAAAAAAAAGGAATGAAGCTTACTCCTCTTCAGCCTCGTTGTCCCCTGCATCTTCATCAGCCTCATCTTCATCGACGTCAGACTCGCCGTAAGGATAGATCGGGGACATGGGCGAATATTGTGGAGATTGTTGACCGTTGTTGTCGTCCCCTTGCATTCTAACTTGGGACCAATCATAATTTAAATTCATTTGTATTATGATCCCAGGGTTGTCCCGCAGTATTTCCTTCATACGTTCGCAAATTGACTCCAAATAGTGTACACTATCGATCGACAGTGTCCAACCCGTACTTGTACCGATATCAGTAGTGGAGTCAGCTTGGCTGATGGTGTTGTTGTCTGCCATGGTTGCTTGTCGGACAAGGAATGACGGTTGATGTGATGCTCATGCAGGAACATGGTGAAGTGGTGGGGGGTGTGGTGGAGTAGTGGGGGAATTTTTCAAGGTCATCCAAACGGAGTTTTAAAAAAAAGGAAAACTTACAAAGTAACATTGAAACTTTCCAATTGATGGTGGCGAGCGTTTTCTTCTGCAACCTTGCCGACACATGTGACTATGCCGTACAGTATGAAAAGTACAACCATAATAAGGCCGAACAATAAAAGATAACCGTTGACTATCATGATATTTTCTGAGTGGATCTGTTTTCTTCTTATCGCCCTCTCCTGCATCCTCTTCTCCAACTCGTGGACGAAGTCACAATATGCGTGAGGACATCTTTCATCTGTTGGTAGGTTTGCCATTGTTGATGTTGTCGGTGTGGCTGTTGAAGATGGAATGAGGTTTCCAATTGCGATGTGCCATGTACACCAATAGTCAAGTGGTGGGGGTAACAAAGCAGTGGAGGGGGAAGTTTCAAGGTCATCCAAAATTGTGTTTTAAAAAACCTATCTTGTTACTGAGCTTATATGTCAGTAACAAGATAGGTGTTTTTGCTCTTTTACTTCTTTAATATAATGAAAAAATATACATATTCTACAATGGTTAGGACAAGAAATACAACTGCTAGTCAGCTGAAGTAGTCCAAGTTGTCTGGCTCGGTCTTCATGGACGCTGGTGAGGAAGCCGTCGAGGAGTGTCCAGGCTCTTCCTTTGACTGCCGGGTGTTCCGTATATTGCAAGCGTAAACTTGCACATTTATACGGTAGCCTCGTGCCACCATCAGCTGCAACTCCTTGTATAAGTCGTTTAGCTCCTGCTGAGTCTTGATGCTCACCTCCTCGTAACTTGCGCAACTGACGTTGAGAGACATCCTGATGTTGCTAGGTTGGCTGCTGGAGTAGAAATGAAGCCGAGGCACAGCGTTTGGAGGTACATGGAAAAGTGGTGGGGGTGATGGTGGTGGGGGTATGGAAGATGTAATTAAACACTTCTAAACTTTTTCCATTGATACAAAGGGATGGAACAAATAGCACAGGTGTCCTTGTAGTTTTCAAATCTAAACATGGTGCTAGAAATCCAAACTGTTTTCTACCACCTTCCTGTACGAACCGTCGAAGGTCTCTGACGGCAGCATTGCCACAAGGCCTACAAAACTTTTCCCCGTCTTGGAACCTATACCAGGAGTATCCCGAATACCCTCTATTATCTTTCTTGTACTCCTCGATATCCTGCTTTACTGTTATAGGGATATTATCTCGTAAAGCCGTCTGGAATAAAGATGCGTCAGTTATAACTCGTTGTAAGCAAAGCTCGTACAAGGTGCTCATCGTTTGCTAGTTGGCAACAGACTGACCGTTTTTCGCATCCAAGCAGGTTTGAATCCTAGTGCGGTAGTGGGGGTAATTACGGTAGTGGGGGTAATTGTGAAATGCAAAGGTCAAAGGTCAAGGTCACCCGCGAAGTTTAAAAAAAATGCAACATATCAATACGTGAAGTCTGTCACATATTGATATGTTGCATTTTTTGTTTTTTTTTATTTTTTTTGTCTTTATGATTCGTTTATTTATAAAACATTACAACAACAACATATGTACAACATTAAAACTTAAATCTAACACTGCTGCTTGTCAGCGATGTGGATGGTCAACTCTGTAGAATTGCTACCCGTGCAGCCGTGGGACACCAGGTATAGACACCCGGGTTGAATAGAGCGAAGATCCTCGTTTTGTAGAAGATGGACGAATCTCTTGGGCAGGTACACCTGGAACTTTGGTTCATCCCCCGGAGTAAACGGTGCCTCGCTGAGACTGCAGCAGATGGCCTCCCCAACTGTAGTCTCCATCTTCTTCATAGCATGGATTATGTAGTGCTTCTCGTCTTTAGTTCCGAGCACTTCTTTACAGGTAATATTGTTGACTTGGAGTGAGCATTGAACTGCTCGACCAAAGTCTGAAGGAACTGGTGAGATGCCATGGTCAGGTTACAGATCGTCTTCTTGCTCGGAGATGTTGTCGTCTCGGAATCTCGAGTAATACTCATGCCAGGTCCCTGTCTGCTCCCCACTTATATACTCTCCGTTACCCCCACCACTCCCCAATTCCCCACTTTGAAGGTAAGAGGCGAGTTTATAGGCATTTTTCAAAGCGCAATGTCTATCTTTATCATGTTCTGGGCTTTTTGTACAAATACATATGGTTTCCAGCATGTATTGATAATTCTTATCCAATTCCACATCATTAACCGGAACATGAGTAAATCCTTCGATCCATCTTTTCTTTTCCAGCCCCTTTGTGTAAATATTGGTAAACTTGTCTGAAAAGTGATGCATAATGTGATACAAGTCCGTGTAACTTGTAAAACCATCATACCAATCGATATGATGGAAGTGTTTTGAAATCCATCTGTTGGTAGTAGCGGCTTTACTAGTTAAAGACGAATAAGAACATGGTGGTTTAGAACATGGTGGCGAATAAGGAACACTTGTATTCATGTCCAAAAACACAAGTTCTTTTATAATGAATCTATCATCATTACCACGAAACGCTTGAAACTCAATAATACCAGGCTTGGACTTTACTTGTTGTTCTTCTCCCTTGTCCATTTTGAAGGTCACACGTCTGCTCATTACGAAGTCAGGAGGTCAACTGATTTCCACACCACGGTAGGTACTACTTTTATACCAGGCCGTACAGTTGTTGGCGCGTTGGTGTATATTTAACGTGGGCACCGTCCCCAATAGGAATAACCCCACAAAATGTTGGTTATTGTTTTAAAAACTAACCATTGTCATTTAAGTTTCCATCTTTATATTTTCCTTATTTTCATTTTCATCACTAACACTTGATTCTTCTCCTCCATCTTCCTCTTCTTCCTGTTTTACTGATTTCTTATGTAGTTGAGCGTACTTTTCCAATTGTCTCCACATCTGTACTTCATGAGGAACTCTATTAAATATAGAAGTATCCACAGGTCCGTATAATATAGGTGCGTCCGGTTGTTTGTCCAAAGTGTCTTCCAGATAATCTTTAATAATCGAACTTGAAAACACCAGTTGTCTCAAGTATCTTGTTATAGGTTCAGTAGCACAAGTTAAAATAAAAAACTCCTCTCGATTAAGTTGAATTTTGTTATCATGTCTTGTTGTGTCTCTAAACCGTAGCTGATGATCACCACGTTGTTTAATGATATCAATTTCCACATTTGAATCCAAAAGTCCTACTCTTGTCTTTCTTCCAAACATGTTACTACTTAAATAGCATTCTAGTAGATGCAAATGTTTCATAAACGATTCCCAAGCACTGTCCGTAAACAAAATCATTTTGGGTCCATGAGTTAAAATTACAGTAGGGGAATAATCTGTAGATTTCATAACACCGATTAAAACACTTTTATCCAAACTGGAAGAGATTGGGTAAAATATTCGCAAAAATACCTCACTCAATATGTTTGGAGAAATATTATCTTCAATATCCCTTTTTCTCTTTTGTATAGTCTTTCTTCTTTTACCTTTTTCTTCAACATTATTACTGGCGTGAAGTTGTCCGCAAACGTTTTGTTCACCTCCTTCCTGGTGACCTTGAGGATCTAAAAACTCAGATATCTCCTTCTCAATATCTACCACATTTTCAGGTGTACCACTAGGAGAAGCCATATTGAATACGATGCTACCCATACAACAGTAGGCAACAAACTGATGAGGAGCGGTCTGTACGCTCTGCTTTTATACTCGCGGAATGAAACAAAACCGGTTCTTACAATACATTTTTAACAATTCCAGTTAAAGGTGTGTATGTTACGATTTTATCATGTAGAATTAAACAGTATGCAGTTGTATTAGCCGGTATAGCATCGTTGAATTCCATTTCTATTTTTATATCCACACTTGAAGACTTTACTGATTCATTTTGTTTAGAACAATCGATTACAACTATTGGGTAGGCATCGAAATATTTGTCAGGTGGTAATAAAGGTGTATTTGTTTTACCGTAATATGAACTTTGGAATCTCGCGTACATATCGTACAATATACTGTATTTCTTCTTAGTGAATGACACATTTAAATTGTCGTATGGAAAGAATTGTGAATTTAAATAAACTTTAATATTTTTCAAGTCACAATGATCAAATTGTCCTGCATGTTTAGTAATGGCGTCTCTTCTACCTGTTTGTAAACCAAATATAATATACCTGGCTCGTTCTACATAATTCGATGTTTTAACAGTCCAAGTGTGTCGATCCGTAGTAGGTAAACTGGGATGCTCATGAAATTCCCAACTTCTAAATGGAATAACAATATCACGATCGGCTTTTAATTTTCTTAAAAGTAGCATTCTATGCTCGTCAGCCAATTTAACATGTGGAACTCTCCATACAATTTTGTCTAATTTTAATTTCCATTCTAAAGTCGCATCTGTAGTAGCATCTGCAGCTTTAATAATGTCTTTATCGTTAGAAGATCTCAACAAAACTAATTCTTGTTTAACGTTTAATATTATTTTCCTATAATCTTCAGCAAAACCAAGCAGCAAACGTAATGGAATATGAAAATCAAAATATCCATTTGGATTTGGAGTGATCGTGTCAATTGTAGGTAATACCCATCCGGCAGGTTTAAGTAAATTGGTTTCATTGGGTGTTATAGATGTTAATCCTTTTAAAGTTGTCGTAATACCTACTTTTTTAGTGGAATCAACTGTTACACCTGATATTTCATATCTAATTTCATCAAATAGGAAAGCCATAGGATTATTTATAAATGGAACTGTTGTACCAACAGTAGTACCGTCCTTTTTAGTAACTTGTCCTTCAATATATAAGTAACTTTCACATGGTAGTGTGTAAATGTCTTGATTTTGTATGGGAATACGAATTTCATCGTTATTGTTTAATGTCGATGAAGTGTAAGGGTTGTGGGTGTGATATTCTTTTTCCCATAGGGTTTCGTCGAATGTTGGACCCTGCGCTATATCCAGTATATCCATACTCGGTTAATTTTAATCCAATTCTCTCTAAGAAACGAATGTTCTCGCGTGTTAACTCCTCCACAGCTGAAGAGCTACTAATGCGGTTTCCCGTAGGTTGTTCGCTTTTAAATGTTAAACCCATGGTTTTGTATTAAAGTGTCGATTTTAAATGTAATCTAATCGTAATAGGCTCTTCTCTGAAGTCTACCAAGTTACCGTCTTGATCCAATACGCTCAACACGATGTCTGAAATGAAAGTGGTGTTCAACGGTAGATATACCAGGTTTTGTGGCTTTTCAACAATTTTAAATCCAGGTGGTACACTTGGGTAAAAAGTATGTATGATGTGGGTGTTAGCCCCATCCCTGTAAGCACCTTGTATAATGTTACAAGTTATGTCTATACTATTGACTTTTAATATTGTTACTGTCTTCTTACCGGAATGTGTTACATCTGGTTCTAAAACAGGCTCATCGTTGGAAAATCCTAATAAATCACCAATTGAGTTTGGTTGAGTGAAATCTATATAATATTTGGAAGTAATTTCAGCTTTCATCGTATTATTATTACCTTTTAATGTTATATTGTCTTTTCCCATTTTAGTTTGCAAAAATTCATTTATATGATCAATTTCATAAGAACCTGTGGGTAACCTGCACTCTTGTAAGTCTGTAAATTTTCCACTGGCATCCTTTCCCTTATAATAATGCAATACGTTATTTTTACCTTCCGTAACATTGGGGATAGAGTTGTAAGTTGTAAAATCCAATAGTGCCGCCTCCCAAAACCTTCCTTTTTGCAAGCGTAACGCTGGAAAAAGGATACTTCGTAAAGTGGAAGATTTTCCTGTTAATGATACCATATAGGAAGACATCTCAATAGTGACTGATACTTTTAGCTAGAAATTCCAAACATAAATGGCCGCATATTGAAGTATTATCAGGTTGTTCTCTTTTATAGTTATAATATATGTTTTTAGCAGATTTAAAGTAATTTTGAAGTTCTTTTGGTGGTGGCAAATTACCGAAACTATCAAAATAATATACATTGTTATTTAGTTTCTTATAACAAACCCAATGGGTGCCAGGCCCTTCAGTATTATCCAAATTTACAATTCCAGTCTCATTTTGCCACATTTTCTTTGGTAAACTGTCTTTCATAAACACACCGCGGAAAAATGGTATTTTTAAACAGGAAATATATTTAAATAATTCAATATTGGTTAATGCTTTATGTGGTATGACCAATTGATTTCTTTCATTTAATATGCACGATAAGGTCTTAGGTAAAGACCTGCCCCGTTTTTTACCATTGACCACACGGTGGGCTTCTTCCTGCCTTTTCTTGTAGATCGTCGTCTTCTTTTTATATTTCCTCCATGTTTTCTTGTGGTTGACCTCCTTTTTACTCTCCTTCTCCTCCTTCTTCCACCTCCTACTGCTGTTTTAGCCTTCATACCTGCTGTTACTGCTAAAGCTGCTGCTTTTTCTGCTATGCTAGCGTCACTTGATTTTACTCGTTGCCAAGCTATGTCCGCAAGCTTTTTGTCAGCTATTGATCTATTTTTTGAATCGGCAAACGTGGAATATGCGATATCGTGTTCTTTACAAGCCTGATCTAACTTGTTTATGCCAGGATCGCCTCTTTCCAGTCGTTTTTTCAATTTAGTTCCTGGTCCGCAATACTGATAACCTCCCGGTATATGAAATTCGTATGGTAATGCGTCTATTGCTCTATTTACTATGGATCCTACTGGAATTCGTTTTAAAGCTTTACTTAACAGAGAAACCGCTGTGGACGTGATCCCACCTCCTCTCCTTACAGTGTCTCTATATGGACTGATGTACTGGAACGTCATTATTGTCCTTTTATAATCGCAATGTACAACTTATGTGTTACCTCTATGACAAGTTGGACATAAATGAAGTCGTTTATTGTGTTCTTTTATTAAATATCAAAATCACCCCAATCCGATGATCTAAACTTTTTTGTACGAGGGTTGATAAAATAGTTTTGAACAATTTCCCGTTTAATCCAAGTACCTCTCTCAGATTCCAACAAAGGAGTACGACCTGAATGAATACCAATAAGATTGTATACATCAAATAATGCATTTCCTAAAACTTTTACAAGAAAATTAACAGTGACAGCATTATCCACATGTTCAGGGTCTTTAAGGTCTGTTATACGTTTATTATTACAAGTATACACTTTGCTATCCATTTGTGATAATGTGATAGCCTGTCCTACAGTTGCAGCATCATTTGCTTCTCTTCCTTGCGCCATGTTTGTTAATTTTTTATTACTACATATAAAAAACGCATAGTAATTATTTGGATCTAGATGTACTGTTTGTCCTAAGGCAGCCGCGTCTTTATCTGCATGACCCCATGACACATTTGATAACCTTCCATGCCTGCAATCCCAATAAGCGTTTTTGTATGTCAATAAACGAAATTTTTCATTACCTTGAATAAAGTCATCCCCTTGCTTTGATAATACTTCATCTCGTTTTGCAAATCCAGTTGTTTCTTGTTTTAAAGTCTCTTTCATTTGACCCACTGTTGCACCATCAGATGGTGCTGAACCATCTTTTACATTCGCCAAACAATTGCCAAGACAATCGATAACTCCCACATCACGTATGACACAATGATCTTTTATATATTTGAGATTTACAGCATCATTTTCATTTTTTGGATAACCTATATCGTTAATAACAAATTTATAAAAAGAAAATCCATCTTTTGTCTTTTCAGGTATCAAAGAATGTAAATAGCGTCTATTTACGCTGTCTTTTGCATCTTTAGGGTCATCTACGTTGGATATACGTTTATTGTTGGCACTATACGTTTTCCCATTGAATTTTAACGTATTTTTTAATTCAGATGACAAATAACCTTTGTTTATCGCATCACCGTTTTGATTTGGTTTACCAATGTTGATAATTCTATGATCTTCTGCGTCATATGTGTTATTTTGTAGTTTTAATGTTGGCGATATCTTTTCCTTTAATATTTTTAGATTTATTGCATCGTTTTCATCCGTAGGATCTTTTATGTTTTTTAACCTTTTATTACTCATATCATAATCTCCATCAGGTGTTTGTGGTAAACCAGCACTTCTTTTTAAACTATTGGCATAATATAACCCATCCGAGGAGTAACGTCCGAACTTGTCGACACTCATAGTGCAACTGAATAGTATTCTAGGGAGTAACGCATTTTTATGAGATTACCCCACGGTTTCGGAGTTCATCCACTAAAGCCACCCATTCGTTTTCCAATCCAGTATGACCCGCTTCTTTAGCTTCATGTATTAGTTTCATTCTATCCACCAATTTATTGATATTATTGTAATAAATCACATTTGTGTTATATAGTTTCTTCATTAAACCTGTACCCGTAACGGACTTACTTCTTTTTCTTCGTTCCTGAGCACTTACATCCAAAGTGGATGCCATAAATCTTCGTTTTACAGGTTTTCTTTGTGTTAACGGCATTGTTTGTCTTCTAGTTGGTATTAACTTGGATACAAATTCTTTATATTTTAAAGACTTAGATCTAAAAGGAGGCTGGTCAGGTAAATACTTTCTCCTATATGCATTTGTCTGTTCCAAAATATTTTTATATGCTTCCATGTCTTTTTCTTTCACTACCGATACTGAAGGCTTATTTTCAAATAATAATTCAAATAATCCTTTTGTGCCCTTATACCTTTGATCACCAATGACAATATTATCATGTTCGTCAACGTTTAACGGGCTATTACCTATCATTAAACCGTCTTCTGTTAATCTCGCTCCATAACTATGGTAATTCTTATTAGGAATTGTTCCGAGTAACATTTTTACCATGTATTTCCTTCCTAAAGGTCCTTTGTTATGAATGTTTTCACCCAATAAGCTTATGTTTGACGGACCTTCCCTTGTCTCTTCTTCTTTTTCCTCTTCACTAGCAGTTGATACAACTTCATGTCCTCTTTTGGCTTTTACTTCATATAAATCTTTTATTCCACTATAGTCCGGTGATTCTAGCTCTCTTTCGGGTTCTCCACCGGTAAAACCACTATACGTAGAGGATTCCAGGTCTTCATCACTAAAATCTTCTGATTTTACATTTTCTCTTTCAAACTTCGTAATAGGTGCAATCGCATCTCCTTCCAATACAGGTTTAGCAAATTTTTTGTTTAATTGTTTCAAGGGTTCAGTAATAGGTTTAAAAGTAGATTCAAGGAATTTCTCCCTCTCGCTAATACCTAGTTTCAATGCTCTGTTTTTAGCCCGAATAGAATCACTAAGTGATTTTATTTCTTTTACTAATTTTTCTTGGTTAACCATGTTTGTAGCAAGACGTGTTGTACAACAATGAATGTGTTATACCACGTTTAATGTATTAATATAAATTTATCAAATCCTATCCTGTATCGACCATTGTTTAGCGGTTGTTCCTTCATAATTGTTAGGAACCCATACTTTTCAGCCCAAGCCTTTCCACACAACTCTTTAAATCGTTCAAATGTCATATCCGCATTTACATGATCAAAATATATATGTTTTAGGTTGGTTTCGTCCTGTTTAAATACAATTAACATGTTTGCATTGTCTCTAATGAGTTGTTTAGGTATTTTGCTGTAAGTTTGGCCAATATAAATGCTATCTATGTTGTTATGTCGACCCATAGCGAAGTAATTCCTTATTGTGTTTTGGTTTTCACAAGATACATCGTCGAATATAAACACGGAGAATGGTTTAGCTTCTTGTGGCTGCATGACACTCTCGCTTGCATTAAACTTTAAATATTTAACTTCAGGCACATTAGTCAGTATTTTTTCCAATAATTGATACTTTGGTTGTTGTAGTGATTTTGAAAATACATATAGATTGTTAAATCGTAATCCTTTAGGGTTTGTAATCAAATTGAATACTACATTAGTTTTTCCACAGTTGGAAGGTCCGGTAACCAGACAACGAACGGTGTTTGGTAACAAATTGCCATGCTTCCCACTATTGAATTCTGAATTATCCACTGTGAGTTCATCTATATTATTAATAGTAAAACTCTCTTTTTGTGGTACTATCTCCATCCTTTGTAATGGTTCAACCTAAAATGATTCTCTATCGTTATATCAAATCCTTTTTAGGTATCCAAGAATCTTCCGTCTTATTAAATCCTAACCATCGTACTTTGACCTTATCTTTTTTCCGTTGCAACACCTTTTCAACTAAATATACATCGCCTACTGTTGATTTTAACATTTCATGTCCATAAAACCCTCCTTCAAGCAATTGTCCTTTATTATCTTTTAAAATATATGTCTCAGGTACTGTAGGTTGTACTTTGAATACAGTAAAAACCTCATTGGTCCAATTTGGCAGGTATCTTTTACTGAATACACCTTTATATTTACTTATTCGCACTTTATCACCCACATTAAATTTTTTAGGCTTTAGTTTTTCAACTTTTGGTTTAGTATTCGTTTTTATACGTTTTAATACAAGGTTTTCATTTTTACTAGTTACTTGGTTTGGTTTCATCCCGATAGTCCTATGAAATTTGTTATTGTAATCGTTTATAAGTTTTGGTAACATATCAATCCATATGTGCGATCCTCTGTTGGAAAACATTTTATACATTGCACTTTTTAAAGTTCTGTTGAATCTTTCTATTATTGAGGCTTTTACTTCTGAATTGGTTAAATAATGGTTTATATTGTGTCTTTTCATTAAATTTGCAAATTCCTTATTAAAATATTCTTTTCCATCATCTGTTTGTAAATGTTTAATAGTATGTTTGTCTCTTTGTATAGCTGTTTCCATTGCTTTTGTAACACTTTTGCCACTTTTATCTTTTAGTGGTAAAGCATCTGCCATTTTTGAAAAACAGTTAATAACAGTCAATATGTATTTATATCCTTTATTTTGTTTGCTATAAGGAATCATTTCGATTAAATCCGCTTGATATAAATCATTAATTCCTTTTATCACCGTATTTCTTCGTGGAAACTTTCTTCTTGCAGGTTTATGAAGTTCGTTGACAATTTGTTGCTTCAAGTCCTTCATATTGCAGGTTTCAATGTTTGTTGTATCACATGTATAATCACAATGAATGTTGTTTTAAATATTCACATCATTTATATGGGTCAAGGTCATCCAAACTTGTGTAAAAAAATGGGGAACACGGCGTTGGACTTGCCGTGTTCCCCATTTTTTTACGGAAGGAGAAAGGAATAAGGTCGTAGTTGTAGAAGGACGAAGAATAGGTTACTAGTTGATAGGGTTTAGAGAGTAGTGGCCAAAAGGAAGAGTGTGGATTTTGTCGGGCATAATGTATCTTTTATCATCCCGAGCTGACAACGCTTTTTTAATTTCGGTGACACTGTAGACTTGATGCTTGAAGCTTCGGATATTGTTGAATGTTGCTGATATCGTAGTATCTTCAAACAAACAAGTCTTGTAGTGGTCAAATGTCACGTGTTTTTTCAAATAAGATGTCTTCACTCCTTTTGCTTTCTTCACTGTCGGTGTGTTGTTCTCGTGGTACATCTTAAATGAATACAATTTCGCCATCAGCGCCACTATTTCTTCTAAAGGCATTCCATTTGCTTCATCTTTGAATTTTCCAATTACTTTTTTATATTTTTCATTAAAATTTGGATGGTTTTTCGGATAGTCAGAAAAATCGAAATCTTCTTTGTATGGAAAAGTCCTTAGGTCTTCATACATGTCCAAAGTCTTTATCCAGTAGATAAACGCGTCCGTATCCATGTATGCGACTCCAATGTTTTCCCTTCCGTAATGTTTAACCATTTTGTTATAATGGAAATCATACATCAGGGTTTTACTTATATCCAAAATCGACATACCTATGTATAACGGACGGTCCATGACTATTGTTGTTTTCTTCATACTGACAGCGACTAGATTTTCGTTTATAATCATGGATGTTCCGAAATTTGGTTTTTGCACTAATTTTTCCAATTTCCTAGGATCACTCACTAATTTTACATTTTTGTGTTTTCTTTTGTTCTCCAAGGTCTTCCCAAAGATGGCATTGTTCATTAATTTATAGAAGTCCTTTTCAAATGCTGTTGTCGCTGCAGCTCTTCTTGCAGTGTTGGAATCAATATATGGTTTCAACCAACAAGACTGGGTGAATTCAATTGCTCTATGAATTCTCACTATACGTAGACCCAATTCAAGAGCCTGTTGAACTACCCAGTAGTGAGCCACATAGCGATCCTTATTCTCCAAGGTCATCATCAATTTTGGCCATCTTCCTGTCGGTGAAACTTCAGTCTTGGCTAGGAGAGGCAAGTCGTAGTGATGGTCATGAAGGTGCTCTGGATATTCGAAATCACAGTCCAAAATATAGCCTTTTGGACCATTCTTTGGAATCTGTGAGATGTCTCCAATGGTGGCCGGGTCGATCCATTTGAAGTCAGCGTAGGGAAGCGGATTTGACATTGCCCAACCATAAAGGTTGTTTGCGTCAAAGTAGCCAAGGTAGACCGATGGTTGTTGCTCGTCGAAGCCGGGGATGTACTTGTTGTTGGCTTTGACATGACGTGTTACAGCTTGTGTCAAACCGCCCCGTACACCAGATTCCATCATGAGCACCATATCGATATCCGTTAGAAGTTCCAGTCGACAGTTGGTTGACTTTAGCATAGCTTGCCATGCTAATCCTGGAGATGTGTACGAGTGTAGAGGGTCCAGTCCATAGGCGGAGAAGCAGGTGTTTCGGAATTCTTCCATCACATCGCACAGCAGAGTTACGTCCAATTTTATATAAAAGTCAGAATATTCCCCTAAGGTTTGAATGTTTAGTTGGTTCCAAACATTACAAGCATGATTGTAGTCTTCAACGGAGATTTCACTTTCGTTTAATTTGCTGTTGAAGGCTTCGATCGGTGGTAGACTGGTTTCTTCAAATTTTTCTGTAGATGTTATGTAGTCGTAGGGGAATACTCCTTTACGTAATACTAAGTCCAATTTATCTTCAGGTACAATCTTGCTGGTTTCTTTTAGGTCTTCTCTTCGTAGATTCTCAGACAATCTGCTCAAACTAGATGGCATAAATCTATAAGAGTCTACAAAGCGAAGTTTAATTTTACCTACGGTTTTTGAGAAACTGATGTACTTTTCCAATGTTGTAGCAAGAACATCAATTTTACCATCATCTCTTCCTAACTCTGGAATAATGAAGTGGGAGTCGTAGCCGCTAAGATTGTGTAACACGACAGGGATAAAGTGGGGCAGTTTGTAATTTATATTGCATGAATTACAAGCAGCTCCTCTGTATAAACCTGTCAGGTGATCGTGATCTCTTACTTTTGGATTTTCTTCACTGAAGCTCTTCTCGCATAGATAACATCTTGATGCCATATTGTATTCTTCTTGTTGATTCTCATTCAAAGGTTCCATAGGTACGACATTACCATACAAGCGTTGTACCTTTTCAGCAATGTCATACAACTGGTCTACGAAATACTTAGCGGCTTCTTCACCACGGTAAAGTATTGGAGTGGATGTTAAACCATAGTTTTGCAATTGGTTTTCAGACAAGGTTGATTTCACTATTAGACAAAAACTGTTGGGTTGATGCAACTGATATTTTGTTCTTCTAGTCACTTCACCGTCCGGCAGCTCCTGTGGTACTAACGTAGATTCAAAATCTGCGTAGATGACTACTGGAATCCGATATTGGTGAACTGTTTTGTTAAATTGGATACACGCTCGAGATGGTGGTGGCAGACTAATCTTCACTTCATAATTTTCATTACAAAGTCTTTTGTGTTCTATCAACCACTCTAATCCTCCTTGTCTTATTTCTTTATATGTGAAACAAAAACATCTTTTACACACTGTTAACCTACGCCTCTGTTTTGATAATTGATTTCGAATCAAGGATGCAAAGTCCTTTATCCACACATAATGTGAAATTTCACCCTTAGTGATCAGTAGCAAATCAGTGTGGTTTCTTTGCTCAACTTTTACTACCCGCAAAGGATAAACGTTGTTCGAATCATCCAGACCGAAAACATTCACTGAAACGCCAGGATTTTTCTTTTCAAATTTGTCTATGTCTTTCAATGTAACTGGGTAGGTGAGGCCTTGAAAGTTGTAGCGGTGTTCATTTTCGTAATACTCTCTACCAACTCTTTCAGGATGATCTTTAACATACTTGGTTAACATTGCATACTTAAAACATTCATTACCTTCATTTTGCACATTCCTACACGATTTAGTGTTTTGGATTTTCTTTGGTAAAGGGATAAAACTACTACCCCTTAAACCATATCCATGCTTGTGAACCCTTACATCCATACCTTCAATTGATGACAAAGTCCATCCAGATCCTCTTCCTTCATGTTCTTGAAGTTTTGTTATAAGTTCTTCCAAGCATTCTTCAATAATATCATCGATGTTGGAGGTGAAGGTAAGGGTTCGGTTTTTGGTAATGAACGCTCTCAATGCTGTTTCACCATCAGTATTGTTAAACATAGCCTCTAACACCATTCCAAATTTAATAAAATTTAATCTTTGTAGTTCTTCCCTCAAGGTTCCACCAACAAGTTCCTTAGCCTGGGTTATAAATGTTTCCAGTTCCAATTGAACATTATTAATTTTAAAATGTGTTACAACTCGTCCTGGCAAGGCCGTGGTGCGCAGTTGTTTCACATCTTCTAGTTCTTCTTCAGTGTCCTCTTCTTCAGTGTCTTCTTCTTCAAAAGGTCTTCTAGCAGTAGATGGTCCAGCACCAGCAAATTGGATCACACTAGGTCTTCTTCTTTGCATTTGCTGTAGATAGCTGTCCCAGTAATCCGTCTGCTTCTGGTGCTCTTCCAAAAACCGGTCAATTGAGTCTAAGTCTATTTCATCCATGGTAATATCTTCTTTTCTATCTTCGTCTTCATGTAATTCTCTGTGTATGGTGAAAAGATCTTCGTCTTGAAAGATTTCCCCACAAATGTCGCAAAGAGCCATTTCAAACAGTTTGGCTTTGAATGCACACTCTGTGAATGTCCACGCAATAATGAGCAGCGCACTCCACCGGGACCCTTTATATCCGAGGCAGATAGGTGGGGAAAGTGACGTCATATGGAAACAGGTTATCACTCATGTGCTAAATTTAGCCTTTACACAACCGTTTGTAATACATTTATCAGTAGGCTTGATAAATTGATGATATTTGGTCTAGATTCAATAATTTGTACAAGTTTTTTCAAAGACGTCTGTTTGAGCAAGTTTATGTAGGTCAAGGTCATTTGGAATTATTATTTTGAGCGGGGGATAGAGCACTAAGCAGTATCATTTACTACAAAGTGCTCTATCCCCCGCTCACATTCTTTTTTTAACTTTTTGTTTAAACTTTTTACAAGGGTGAAACATCACCATCAGAGTCGGAATCATCCTCATCACGGAATAGGTAGCGATGACAATACATAATTCTTCTGGCAACTAACATCCTATCCATTGGACGATGGGGAGTGTCTTGTTCTTGTTCTTCTTCTTCTTCGATTTCCAATTGGAATTCCATTTCCGACTCAGATGACGACTCTAATGTTTCGTAGGCGTGCAAGTCCACCTCATTGTCCGTTGAACCAGCTTCGTCAGAGTCCGTTTCAATATCCATTATCTCTTCCTCCTCCTCTTCTTGATCAACCGCAGGTAGTTGGTCCTCTACTTCTATAATTTCTAGAGGTATTACCTCCAGAATAGAGACAATTCTGTTGCGATGGAACACGGTGTTGTCAAGTGGAGCCATGGTATGGAAGTGTTGTATCCATCCAATTTGCTTACCCTTTTTATACCCCCACCAACTATACAATTTATGTGGGTCAAGGTCACGTAAAGATACCCTTTGAGCGGGGGATAGACCACTAAGCAGCATGCTAGTCCATTGCCGCAAAGTGATCTATCCCCCGCTCTGTTCTACAAAACCTCAATCAAGTCCAAGTCCAAGTCCTGTTTAACACATTTTATTCTAATTCCATATCCAATTTAAAAATTTCAATTTCACATGGTTTACACTCCTGATGTATCAAACACTCCAGCTCCCTAAACATATCGTCCAGTTCGTCCAAATTATGATGTCCTACTTTTAACACATGAAGGTGGTTCATGCTTTGCATTGTAGCATGACCATCAACAAACAAGTTTCTTTTCCACGCTAACATAAACTGGCAGTTTTCTTGAAAGATTTTTCTCACCAAACAATCATACACAGCCGTCAACATGTCTCTACAATCTTCATAGTGTACCATCACAGAATACCTGTCCAAGTTAGCACCAAGCAGCGATCCACTCATTGTTTCTAGCGTTCCACTGGAAGGTCCAAAGCAGAATGAAGTCGAGATGTATAGACCCCCTCTTTTATACCAGTTAACCGGTTGTCCTTGCTGTAAAGTGGGTCAAGGTCATCCAATGCTACCCTTTGAGCGGGGGATAGACCACTAAGCAGCATGCTAGTCCATTGCCGCAAAGTAGTCTATCCCCCGCTCTGTATTCTACACACACACACATGTCCCTGTCCAAGTCTTTCATTACATACCCAATATATATTCAGTTCCTTCATCATCACTATCACTCATCACTGCTTCCACAAACTCCACAGGATTAAAGTTAAATTGTTTCAATTGTTCTTTTAAGTTTTCAATTTGTTGGTCCTTTACTTCTAAAACACTGTGAAGGTGTGATATGTAGTCCGCTGCCTCGTTGATGCTTGCTACTCTCGGATCGCCTAACTTCAAGCTGGGAACTACACCCTGCAGCCTGTAGTACGCCATACGCCTTTCTTGCTCCTGCCGTTGACCAGGACTGAGCAAGCCTTGCCCGTCTTGGCTCACCTCCAGCAAGGTCCGTAGCATTGGAGCTTTGCAGGCGTTTGCCCGAGCAACAGTTATGCTGTGGAATGGTCGAGCAGGTCCACGAGTAGCAGGCAGGACGTTGGCAGCACGCCTTCTTGAAGAAGAAGAGGAAGCCTGAGAAGTTTTGGAGTTGAAAGCCATGTTACAGTGCTGTATTCAGCTAAGCGGTACAAAGCAGAATAACCAAACTGCACGTTTATACCCGTATATATACACTTATCAGTGGTGGGGGTACTAGCTAGCCTTGGTAAAGTGGGTCAAGGCCATCCAAAAACATTACCAGAACGGGGGATAGATCACTAAGTGGCATGTTAGTCCAATGCCACAGAGTGATCTATCCCCCGCTCTGTATTCCGCATTCACACACACATTCATACAAACACACAAGTCCCAGTCCGAGTCTTTACCCACACACCTATCCACTCTCATCCTCACTAGCATCACTGTCCACTAAAAGATCTTGACACTTCATAATTAGTCTGTCATATTTTCTCAGGATTGAATTTGCCTCACGGATTACATTCTCTAACACCCTATCCTTTTCCTCTATAATTTCATTGTACGCTTCAAATACATTTGGTGGTGTCTGTGTAGATGCATTTGATGTGGTTGGTTGCGGGTTGGTAGGAGGCCGGGCCGAGCTGGAGGCTCCACTGCTGCAAAGCTCCTTCTTCACAGGGCCAAAGCCGGAAATCCGGACGCGACTCCTTACATACCAGGCTGATCTAGAGGCTCCACTGCTGCTGCACGGGTCCTTCTTCACAGGTCCAAAGCCAGAAAATCGGACTCGACTGCTTAACAGAAGGCTCGATCGGTTGGGCCCAACACTTGAGCTAGAAGCTGAAGAGTTTCCAGACATGGTGCGAGGTGTTCTGCTTAACGGATGCAAGCTGAATAAGCGGACATTGGATTACCACTCCTATATATACCTATTTGTAGTGGTAGGGGCGGGGTGGAGGAGGGGGTGGGGGAGGGGGTGGGGGAGGGAATGGGGAATTTGGGGGGGGGGGGGATAGCTTAAGGATTTCCACTAAATTTCCCTTACTCTTCCCGGTCATCGGTTTTACATACCTTTAGCAAACCCATCATTTTGGTTTCTTCAATAACTTTACACAGCTCAAAGACCCAAGCAAACAGCTCATCTATGTTGTTATAATTAATTTTTGTCCAGTGTTCATACTTATGAGTTTGGTTGTTTATAATACATAGATAAAATGTAGACCCATCTCGTCTTATACAGTGCTCAACTTCCATTCTATGCCGATTTAGCACTTCCCAAACATTGTGTGGATCTATCAAGAAGTCACCACCTTTGTAATTGTACCGTGACATGTTTACACGGAGTACAGAAACGGACTGAAGCAAATGAACGGCTCATACAAGCTTAGTAAGAGCATTAGAGTGGGGGGTATCACGTGATACACGACATTAGTTGTAAGGTTAGCACTTTACTTTAAACAGTAATTTATATGGGTCAAGGTCATTCAAACTTTGAAAAATTTTTACCTCCAAACACTTGTAGCAAGCTACAAGTGTTTGGAGGTAAGTTTTTATTTGTTAAAGATTTTCGTAACTTAGTCTTCACCCTCAAGGACACGGTTTGAGATTGTCCCAGTGACTTTACATCACCGCCAGGTTAAAGTATCATACAAGTCAAGTTTTTTTTTTATTATTTGACTTGTGTAATACTCCTCTCCCTTACTTTAAGAGGGTTAGGACTAAATTTGGAAAAAATAATTTGGAAGAAGAATTTTTGTTTTTTTAAATATCGTCCAACACAACCTAACAATTTAGAATTTCTTTTGGTAGGCCTACATCCTAATCCATTTCCCACACAGATTGGCATCCTTCCCTTCGTATTAGATAGCCTTTTTTATGGATGAAAAATTGTCTTTGTACCATCCGAACGGGTACTTTCATTGTATGAAGGCTGCCATCACCTTTTACAATGATTTCTACTTTGGCATCAAAAGCTCCATAAATTTGAGCAATAAAATAATATTTTTCATCCATTTTAAGTCTTCTAATATCAAGCGGTTGCGGACTGTGGGGATGTCTGGGTTGGGATGTTTTAGACCTAATCTTGTTAAGACTGTAGGGTCTTACTCTCGGAAGATTGATGTTTTTGTTCAAGTGCGTTTGGCAACGGTCTTTATCTAAAACAGCAAACTTCTGACAGCAAAGAATCCCAAAGTCTTTTGACATCCAAACGTAATCGCATTTATTACCCTTGCCAGCAGGGAGTTTAACACGCTTACGTTTTTGTGTTGGACGCTTTACTGGAGTGTTTTGGAGCTTGTCAGGTTTAGGCTGGCTAGAAGGAATGGGGGTGGGAGGTGAAGGTTTAAGTAGGTCAAAAGGTAGGCTGCAGACAATTTTGGGTGGGGTAGGTGAACGGGTTAGGTCGATTGAGGGAAGTTCGGGGGAGAAGATTGATTTACGGGGTGGTTTGGTTGGTGTAGGTGGCATGGGGGATATGGGTGAGGGACATTGGGATTTGGTGTAGGATAGGATTTTCTTAGTTCGACTGTAGGGGGTTATCCTCGACCTTGGCGCCTCTTCGAACACCGCAGACTCCGATCCCGAGTCCGATAGCAGAGAGAGTGCTGGAGAGGCTATCAGGACTCGTCCGCTGGGGTTCTTTGAAGATGCCGCAGGTGCGCCAGCCTCTTCCGAAGCCGAAGGTGCGCCAACCTCTTCCAATGTTGGTGGCAATGGTGACAGGCTGGGCATCGAGGCAGGCTGCGGTGGCGGCGGCGGTGGCGGCATCGTCAGGCAGCTCAGAATCTGCGCTGTCATGAGGTATTCTAGGATCGGAGCGGACGACGATGAGGGCTGAGGCGTGTTGGCCGAGGTTGAAGAAGCTGGTGGGTAATTCTTGAGCTTAAGACCCATCTTGATGAAGCGAATAAATGAAGAGTAAATATGAAAAGAGTAAATATGAAAAGAAGATTGAAATAAGTAAATAAAATCTCAGGAGCGAGAGAGGACCGTCCGGTACGGGAACCTGGACAGGAATGAGAAGTGCATGCCACCCGGCCGCCTTATATCCCCGCCGGGGCTGCCACGCCCAGGATATCAGGGGTGGGGGTGGGGGTGGGGGTGGGGGTGGGGGTGGGGGTGGGGGTGGGGGTGGGGGTGGGGGTGGGGGGGGGGTTCGCACTTTTTGTCGGGGGGGGGGGGGTTCGCACTTTTTGTCGGGGGGGGGGGGGGGGTCAATTTAAAACAATAAGCCTCACTTAAGGCGTTTATGTTAACATCGCTGAAGCCTCCAAAAAAGACACACTTATAGACGAGTCAAACCTTGTGTGTTACTTGACTTGTACATTTTTTTTTTAAAAGAGCTTAATATATTTACCTTGTTAATAAGACCTGACTGTTAAAGAATTTTGAAAACTTTTATATATTTAGGTCAAGGTCACGGTAAAACTTTAAAAAATTAAGCCCCACACCCCCGATGGGGGTGTGGGGCACTTGGGTTGTCATCGCTGTAGCCTCCAAAGAGACCCAACTATGACAACAAGGCAACATCCAATGTCGTGTTCCCTTCGCCACGCAAGACTTGTAAACATTTACTGCATTGTCTTTTCAATAGCTAACAAAACATTTACTTAATTTTGAGAGAGGTTGAGGACAGCCCTAGTGGCTTACGCCCTCGGTCCGAGTGCAGGGGCCACCGCAAATTGGCCACAGCTGTGGTCTGCATGTCAGCATACAAACGGACCGAGTCCCAAACCCAGCCGCAATATTGCATGCCTGAGAGGACCCATGCTAAAATTGGTTTAAAATTGTTTTACACGGGGGTCTACTCCCGTACCCTACCTTTACTATTTAACTTTATCAATGCAGTAAATTTTTATAAATCTTTGTGGGTCAAGGCCACACGGACATTAAAAAAATTTCGGCCCCCGTACATCCATGGCGAACCACGAATGTTCGGGGGCCTTGGGGACTAAAAACACAAATAGCTAACAAAGATTCATTTACATAATTTTGAGTTTCCAGAAGGGAAACAAGAGGTTGAGGACAGCCCTAGTGGCTTACGCCCTCGGTCCGAGTGCAGAGGCCACCGCAAATTGGCCACAGCTGTGGTCTGCATGTCAGCATACAAACGGACCGAGTCCCAAACCCAGCCGCAATATTGCATGCCTGAGAGGACTCATGCTAACGTTGGTATAAAATGCTTTTACACGGGGGCCTACTCCCGTTCCCTGACTTTACAATTTACTTTGAGCATTGAAAAAGCTCAAGGGGGGATTGCTAAAACAAGCGTATACACTTTACAAACATATAACACACTTACAACACACAATTGAGCTCAACGTAGTCAATGCTGGAACAAGCACATACACATTAAACACATATAACAAACAAGACACAAAGGATAAAAGACACAGGAGACATAGGGTACAAGTAAAACACTCTCATATAAATCAATTCCCAATACCCAAACGCAAGCGCAATATCTTACAACTAATACAAGTCTTAAAGTTAGAGTAGACTTCGCTAAACACTGAAGGCGCCATTCAATGTTTAGTGATGCCTATGGCGGTCCGTCCCGGTCGTTCACGTTCAACGCGCGGGAGCGGACTGCGAGCCGGCTCTGGCTGGACCCCCTTATATCCCCGCCGAGGCTGCCACGCCCAGGATATCAGGGGTGGGGGTGGGGGTGGGGGTGGGGGTGGGGGTGGGGGGGGGGGGCACTTTTTGTCGGGGGGGGGGGGTTCGCACTTTTTGTCCGGGGGGGGGGGGTTTGCATTTTTTGTCGGGGGGGGGGGGGGGTTCGCACTTTTTGTCGGGGGGGGGGGGGTTTGCATTTTTTGTCGGGGGGGGGGGGTTCGCACTTTTTGTCGGGGGGGGGGGGGGTCAGGTAAGTTAAGTGGGTCAAGGTCACCCACAACACTTGTACTCTAAGTGTTGGCTATACCCCCACCACAACTGGGTCCCTAGGCTGCACAACACCGCTTCGCCAGTATGTCTCCGGCTTCCATGCGGTGCGTCTCGCTGTTCTCTAGCTCTCTATATGTAAGTAATTTTACAAGTTCTGAATGTAGGTCACTACACTTTAACTCTGGGACGATATCGACTTGTAGTGTTTCAGTGTTTTGACTCAAGGTCATCACACTTTAACTCTAGCACATCGGTTATCGTACCAGAGGTGCTCAATAACCTAACTTGTAATGTTTAGGGTGGCGTTTGCACGCCACGTTGTATCGCCATGAGTGTCCAGTCCAAGTTTTAAGTTAAATTAATTTTACTGTAATCTTTTCCATTTCCGCTTCGTTTTGCCAAAGTATAAGGTGTCGCTTAATAAAGTGGTATTTCTCTAAAGTTATAGGAGATTGCAGGGATACAATTAGTTTATTTAGGAGACTCTTCATCTTGGAGTTTAACACAATTTCCACTTTGACTTTGCTTCCTCGGCTCTCACAGCCTAAGCTGTACAGAAATGTTTCTTCTAGTGCCAACTCGGGCCAAGAGAACAGTGTGTTGACTGTAGGACAGCTCATGGTGAAGTGATGCGATACTCCAGCGTACCACCTCACCTTCCCCCACCACTGTGACCTTCCCCCACTCCTGCTGTTTCCCCCACCTCTTTTCCCTTGACTCATGCGCTACAAGCAGTCTCTCAGTATTGTGCGGACTTTTGTGAGGGGAAGCCATGTCGCGGGACGCTTTAGGTAAGAAACTTAGCCGTGTTAAGACTTTGTTAGTTGCTCACTGTCCACCACTCAAAGTTAAAAGAGTTTCGACTTTAGCTAAGTGGCGCAAACTGTTGCGCGGACACCCTAAGTTTTATACAAAACAGACTAATGTCAGTTTTACTGATGAGGATTTGTTTAAAATATTGGATGAAATGACTTTTCCTTGCAAAATTCAGTTAGTTACTCCCATTCCTGACGGTTTAGAGTCTTAGTCTCTCAAGCCAATATACCTAGCATACACAGAGCCTGACAGTCAGTCACTCGATGGCTGTCGTGGGGTGCGCATCGGTGTCGGCGCTCCGTTGTTAAGTGTTCAAGGTCACAGTAACATAAAATTGCGGGCGTTGTACTGGTTCAAGGTCACCTGAGGGATAACCGATTGCCCATTTAGGCAGAGTCATGTCAGAAACTCGAGTTTAACTTGGCACTTTTGCCGTTTCTCGTCGAAAATTCGCTCCAAGTGGTCAAGGTCACGGGGACTCTGACTGAAACTCGGAGCGTAGTGCGAGAAACGGCAAAAGTGCTAAAAAATTTTAAGTTTCTGCGTGACCTTGACCTTAGTGGCGTCGGTGACGTCGTTTTGATGACGTAAGGGGTGATGACGTCATCAGCACGTCATTTCTGTGACGTCATGGGTGTGACGTCATCGAAATGACGTCATTAGTGATGACGTCATCGATTGCGTCATCGATGACGTCATCGATGACGTCATCGGTGAGGTCATTGACCTCGATGACGTCATCCCTCAGGTGACCTTGAACTGGGCCAGCGGCCGCAATTTTACACTACTAACAGAACTTCTGCGATGAAGAATTGTTCTTTCCCACACAGGCGGCGACAACATCCGCTCCATCTACTCAAACCAATGTCAAATTCCACAAATACTACTAAATGACAAAGCATGACGTCAACAAGGGTTCGCTGTAAAATTTCGCTATAAAACGAGGGATCAACTCCAACAGAATCATCATTTGCTCTCCTACGGTCGCAGCGATAACAACCACTGCCGCCATGTTATACCGAATGATGATTGAATTCAATGGAAAGATCTACGGAAAGGACTATAGAACCGTAGAAGAGATGAGCGCCGATCTCAGTGTATTGACTAGAGAAGGGTTCCAACCAAAACTGATCCTGAAGTTTCCAGAAGTGCACCCGCTATCCACTGAAGAACTCATCGCCATGGCTAGAGCGAACAAGCAGGAACAGGAACAGAATATTAAGAAAGAACCTAAAGAAGAAGAAGAAGAAAAGGACAAGCCAGCATCATAGATAAAAAAAAAAAAACATCTTACATTTGTAAGATGATCTTTTTTAAAACTCCATTTGGATGACCTTGAGATTACCCCCACCACTTTTATTGATCTATAAAACACGCTATCCTACACTGTACAACTTCATTTCTTGCCAACACTTGGAAGCGGCAACATGGAGGAGAAGAAAAACGAGGACGCACCGCGCTACTGTTGTGAACAGAAATGCACAGATTTAGGAAGATGGATGGTAGACGGATTAGCTTGTACAAAGTGCGAATTCTTCGGATCCTGTTACTGCAAGTGCAAGACAAAGCAACTACCGCCACCGGAATTGCGAACCTTCAAGATTTATAAATCACGATACTTCCACACTTGCTGTCCCCAGAGGTGTATCAAATTTCATCCGCAAAAACTTGCCACTTGTCGAAAGTGCAATGCATATTATAAAGACGACTTTTGTACATGCATCATAAGTGCGTGCAAGTACAGATCAGATTGGTCTTCTGATCCTGTTGAAGCTTCAGATGTATAGCTGTAGTCACTGACTGCAGCCCTTTTTTAAAACTCCATTTGATTGACCTTGAGATTACCCCCACCACTTTTTTTACAACATATATTCTACGGATCATTCCATACGCTTCTCATTCTTATTTCATTACTCGCACTGACAACAACATGGATGATAAATTCATTTCCTTTCAACATTTAATTACCAACAGAGAAGAGATGGAAGAACTATTCCAAAACTTACTCACACTCATTGATAGCTATCCTTTAAGATGGATCAACATCACGGTGCAATATGTCAATCCTACCACAATATTTTCATCCTCGTCATCTTCTCCTGGCACCTCCATGTCTTCATCGTCGCAAAGTGCAGAGGAAGAGGAACAGACTACTAATGGTGTTAAAATTGTTGAATTAAACAACGAGGAACAAGAAATGCAAGCTCTGGTTAAATATAAATTTAATATTTAATTTACAAACAAAGTATTACTATTTTCTACATTGTGTTACAGCTAGCGCTTATCTTCGTACGGCTCCCACAACCTATCCCGACGGCGTTTCGCGGCGAACTGCGATGACCGAAGTTCCCTCGTTCCCCACCCGGGCTTCGCCCCACCACTGTCCTCCCCCCACTCTTTTCTTCCCCCACCCGGGCTTCGCCCCACCGCTGTCCTCCCCCCACTCTTTTCTTCCCCCACCACGGTACCCCTACCCAATATAGGCGGCCGCCTCACCGCCGCTCGCCATTTGTTCGCCGACTCCCAAACGATGAGCGGCTTTCCTTTAGCGACAAGTACAAATACATTTACCGTAAAGTCGCAACAAGACTTGAAGGATATTTTTGAAACTTTGAGTGACGTAGTCAGCGCTCCCAACAACACCATCACCATGACTGTGGAGATCTCCTACAATTGTCCACAATGCGAGGAGATGGAGAGCGAGGACATCGAACCTGCAGGCAGCACTCCTCCACCTTCCGACACAGCTGACGATGAGGTTTAGTCGAAGACAACTGTTTTTTTTTTTCTTCACCCCCCACCACTCTACAATAAATATGCACCGCATTCGTCTTCGCTTCTCATTTCATCGCCGACTTTCCTACCGTCAACACCGCTCCCGTTTCTTCCTCCCACCACAAACTGAAAACACACGCACACACACACAGACATGATGGACGACGTTTCGCTCAGATCACGATTGGAGGAGGACAGACTCAGACTGGAGATCAACAGGCTGCAATTGGAAACGGCGAACCAACAAGGCATGGTCCGCCTGCTGCAACTGTTCAAATGCGTACTGTGCATGCTGTGCGTCTACCTCCTTTTCGCCATCACCTTCGGCGTCTACCACTGCGTCACCGGTGTACGACGCTCCAACGCCTCTCTGCACAACAACAACGACACGATTTTAATTTAAATTCATTAAAATAAATAAAAAGAAAAAAAAATAAAAAGAATAACCCTCCCTCGGCCCGCCCGCTCCGATCCGACCCGTCCCGAGTCCCCGCCCCGACTGAGCCCCTCGCGGCTCCGCTTTTTTAAAACTCCCTCCGGATGGCCTTGACCCACTTACAAAACACATCCATCACTGTCATCCACACCTGCCGGTTCGAACCGCTTGGCCTTGAAATGGGCCAGAACCGGCAAAACCCCACTACTTTGTTTATTTCCCATAAAAAACATAGGAAACAGATTTTTGAACTATCTACGCAATAGAGTGCTTAACTCATCAAACACTATGTTTTTATTCAAGTTAACTTTATTTTATTGCATTATTTGGTATACACTTGTAAAACATACAGCTCCATTATTTCGTATAGTATAAATACTTACATACAAGTAAAAAAAATGGTTTTTTATGTAAATTTTTACCGTGTGACATTTATTTCATTTATCACCAGTGTAAACCAATCGCTTATATTTAATCCATATAAAAATCCTATCCAGTGTGATGTAATGTCTTTATATGCCCTGATACTGGCATCTCAGCTAACATCATTAGCAATAACTAAATTCCTGAAGAAAGGAGAGTAATGTGCTGGGAAAAGAAATGTAACTGAGTCAAGATTAAAGCTCAGACGTCCCCATTAGTACTTCAATTACTTTCTCATTCGTTTTTTACAAGTAAATCCATATTTTGTTTTTTTAGGGAGTACGTCTTTTACAACAAATAGGTTATCTCATCTTTTAAATATAATGCTAAATTTAATTTTCATCCATTTTTATACAAATTATTTTCTGGAAGTTATACTTAAAATTACAAATGTATTTAGTAGTGGGGTTTGGCCGGTCCTGGCCCAGGTCAAGGTCAGGCGGTTGTAACTGTTGTAGGGGTTGCAGCGGCTGGGGTTTTTTGACAGTGATGGGTGGGTTTTGGAAGTGGGTCAAGGTCATCCGGAGGGGTTTTTAAAAAAGGTGAGCCCCGAGGGGTTAGATTGAAGGTGGGTAAAAATTTATTTAATCAAAGAAAAGTAGTGGTTTTATTTGAGGAGGTGTTGAAGTGTTGTTTACTGGTGATGGAGTGGTAGACGCCAAAGGTGATAGCGATGAGAAGATAAAAACATACTATCCACAGTACGCATTTGAATAGTCGTAAAAGCTGAATCATTTCTTGTTGATTCTTTATTTCTAATTGTAGTCTGTTGATTTCGAGTTTGAGTTTATCCTCTTCCAATTGTGACGTAAATGAAAAATCATCCATCATCTTCGTGTATTAAATGTGTGCAGGTAAAAATGGGAGCGGTGTTGATGGTGAGAAAGTTGGCGATGAAATGAGAAACAGAGATAGGGACAGGTTATATATTACTGTAAAAATGGTGGTGGTGGGGGGGGGGGGGGGGTAAAGAAAATAATTGTAGTCGACTAAACATCATTATTAGCTGTGTCGGGTGTTGCAGCTTTGGAAGATGGAAGACTATTATCTGGCAGCTGTAAAACTTCGACGTCTTCGCTTTCCATGTTTTCGTAATCAGAAGAATTGTAGGAAACTTCCACAGTGATAGTAATGGTGTTATTTGGAGTGATTATTAGATCACTTAAAATTTGAAAAATAGTTTGTAATTCTTCTTGTGATTGAATAAGAAAAGTACATTTACTTGTTGTTAAAGGAGAGGAGCTCATTGTTCGGAAGTTGGCAAACAAATGGTGAGCGATGGTCAGAGGGTCACTTATATGTGGGCAAAGGTGGTGGAGGGGGAAGTAGAGGAGTGGGGAAGGTAGAGTGGTGGGGGAAGGTTGATATACCCATATGCGAACCGGCGGCCAGAGCATTTTGCCGCAAAACCCCATTTGGGTAGGTCATGGGTGGTGTGTAGAAATAAGCATTAGCTGTAATATAAATTAGAAACACTAATAATTGTTTTAAATCAAATATTAAGTTTACTTTTAACCAGAGTTTGCATTTCTTGTTCCTCGTTGTCCAATTCAATAATTTTAATACCATGAGTTGTTTCTTCTTCTTCCCCTGCACTGTTTGAAGATGACGATGATGAAAATATTCTGGTAGGATCCACATATTTTACTTTGATTTTGATCCATCTTAAAGGATACTTATCCATAAGTGTGAGTAAGTTGTGAAATAGAGTTTCCATCTCATCTCTTTCGGTAATTAAATGTTCAAAAGAAATAAACCTGTCACCCATGATGTTGCCAGTCAGAGTAATGAAATCGGAATGAGAAATGTATTGAAGGATCTGTAGAATATATGTTGGTGGGGACAATTTCAAGGTCAACCGAATGAAATTTTAAAAAAGAGCTGCAGTCAGTGACTACAGCTATAGATCTGAAGCTTCAATAGGATGAGAAGACCAATCTGATCTGTATTTGCATGCATTTATGATGCATGTACAAAAGTCGTCTTTATAACATGCATTACACTCTCGGCAATTAACAATTTTTTCTGGATGAAATTTGATACATCTCTGGGGACAGCAAGTGTGGAAGTATCTTGATTTATAAATTTTAAAGGTTCGCAATTCTGGTGGTGGTAGTTGTTTTGTCTTGCATTTGCAGTAACAGGATCCGAAGAATTCACATTTTCTACAAGCTAATCCGTCTACCATCCATCTTCCTATATCGGTACATTTTTGTTCACAACAATAGCGTGGTTTGTACTCGTCTTTCTTGTTTTCCATGTTGATGCTTCTAAGTTTAGCCAAGAAATGAAGGTGTATAGTGTAGGATAGCATGTTTTATAGATTAGAAAAAGTGGTGGGGGTAATCTCAAGGTCATTCAAATGGAGTTTTAAAAAAGAACATCTTACAAGTGTAAGATGTATTTATTTAAGATAGTGAGTTTTCATCCTCTTTTTCTTTCTTTATATCTTGTTTGTATTTTTCTTTTTCTTCTTTAGCCATAGCAATGAGATCTTCAGTGGATAGTGGATGTACTTCTGGAAATTTTAGAATTAATTTTGGTTGGAATCCTTCTTTAGTCAATACTTGAAGATCGGATGTCATTTGTTCTACACTTTGATAATCTTTTCCGTAGATTTTTCCATTAAATTCAATCATCATTCTGTACAACATGGTAGTGGTAGTTGTTTTTGCTGCGTCAGTTGGGAAGCAAATGATGATTCTGTTTAGGTTACGCGTTCCTTTTATAGATGCCACAGCGACCACTCAATATTATTCAACATCAGTAATATTTCTGAAACTTAACATTACTTTGAGTAGATGGTGTTGTAGTTGAAGGTTGTGTGGAAACAAATACTTCTTCATTGCAGAATTTTTGTTTAGGAAACATCCTCATGTTGTTAGCGTAAACATCAATATTTAAACGATAACCACCGGCAAGTAATACTCGCAATTCATTAGTAAAATCGTCGAGTTCTTCAAAAGTTGTGATGGTGGTGGTATCATATGATGCATATTTCACCTTAAGAGACATGTTGTTATTTGTAATAACTGGAGAGCCAACAGAGATGCGTACAGCACGAAAGGTAGTCGGAGACTGATGAGATCCTCAAGAAAATTACGGCCTTTATATACCCTCGAAACTAGGTCAAGGTCACCCAAACGTGTTTTTAAAAAAGCAACATATCGATAGTGCAAAAACACTATCGATATGTTGCCTTTTTCTTATTTTTTTTTATTTTTTATTTATTTATAATCAGTTACACACATGTACAACAGTATATATATAAACTACAGATTAGTTGCTAGTAGGCATAACATGAAGTGTAAGTTCAGTAGAGTTGCTTCCGCTAGGACCGTGAGATGCTAAGTAGAGTGTGCCGGGGTGAATCAGTCGTAAATCTTCATTCTGCAGCAGTTGAACAAAGCGTTTGGGAAGAAATACTTGAAATTTTGGTTCATCACCAGGTGTGTAGGGTGCTTCACTTAATGTACAATTGATAGCGTCTCCAATTGATGTTTCCATTTTCTTAATAGTGTGAATAATATAATGTTTCTCTTCCTTCAATTCTGAACATTTTTTTGTCGGTAGTATAGTAGATTTAGAATGTTTGTTAAATTGATCAACAAGCGATTGTAGAAAATTTTGTGACGCCATTATCTTCTTCTTGCTATTGTTCGTCTTCTTCTTCTTGTGTTTGCGTGTCAGAGGTGTTGACTCCCCGGAGGTTCGAGTAATACTGATGCATTGTCATAGTGCCGCTCTCGCTTTTATACCCTTCGTTTCCCCCACCACTTTGCTGGAGATAGACATTTAAACGATATGCGTTTTTCAAAGCACATTGAGACTGTTGATGTTTAAAGTTTTTAGATGAAATACAGATGTTATCAAAGTAGCAATAAAAATCTTTCTCCATTTGCACATTTATTACTTCATGGTTTGTATATGTTTGTATCCAATTTGCTTTTTCCAATCCTCTTGTAAAAATAGTTTTGAACTTTTTGCAGAAATGATTCATAATGTGTGGCATCATATTGTAGGTTATAAAACCTTCATCCCATCTTAGATTATGAAAATGTTTCATCAACCATTTGTTTGTTACTTTAGCTTTGGTTGTTAATCTGTTGAATGGTAAAGGAGGCATAAATAAAAAGTGATAAACAACAGATGTTATCATATCTAGTACCACTAACTCTTTAATTATAAAATTTCCATCATTACCACGGAATGCTTGAAACTCTATGATACCTTGCTTTACTTCCATTAATTCTATCTTCTTAGAGAATGAAACTTGTTTATCCATGATGACGTTCAGTAGGCAACTGGTATGTTAATCCAGATTGACAACCTTTTATACCCCCAATATTCTTCTTTTTACTTACAATATTCTTTATTTGTTCAATTTGTTGCCGATTGTTGATTGTTGAAACTTGATTCGTTTTCCTTGGTTTCTTGCTTTTCTTCATCTAAATTAAAGTTGGTTTGATAGTGGTGTAACTGTCTCCACATATCTACTTCATGTGGTATCCTATTGAAGATTGAAGTATCTACTGGACCATATAGGATTGGAACATATGGTTGTTTATCCAATGCATCAATTAAATAGTCTTTGATAATTGCACTTGAGAATATTAGCTGTTTTAAATATCTTGTTATAGGACCAGTAGCACAAGTTAAAGTGTAAAACTCTTCTTTAGTCAAATGTATTTTTATATTATATTTAGTTAAATCTCTAAATCGAACTAGTTGTTGACCACGTTGTTTAACAATATCGATTTCAATATTTGATTCCAACAAACCTAGTTTTGTTTTTCTTCCAAATGTATTGTTACTCAGATAACATTCCAAAAGATGTATATGTTTCATAAAAGATTCCCAAGAAGTTTCAGTGAAGGTTACCATTTTAGATCCATGATTTAAAATAACAGTAGGAGAGTAATCCAATGATTTCATCACTCCAGCAGATACAGTCTTTGTCATACAAGAAGAAATAGGATAAAATATTCGAAGAAATACTTCCGTTAAGATGTTGGTGGAAATGTTATCTTCAATTTTTTTTTTCTTTGTTTCTTTTTCAACTTCCTCTTCTTCTGTCTTTTTATGTTTAAACTTGAGGAACTCATCCATTTCCTGTTCAACTTGTCTTTCTATATCCAAACTATTGTCAGCCATAAAAGGTGTAGTTTCTTCATTAGCAGTTGATGTAGTAGAACTCATCTTGCGGACGATGTTACCCATACGACAATCAAAGATGAAATGAATTTCCAGCTCTTTTTTCTCGCTTTTATACTCGCAGATGACCTAGATATCGTTGATTTTTTGTAAAAACCTTACAAATTGTGCAGATGTTGTATTAATCCTTCTTAAAGTACATTCTTCACGATTCCTGTTAGCGGTGTGTAAGTAACTATTTTGTCATGTAGAATTAAACAGTATGCTGAAGTTCCATCTGGTATTTTATCTTCAAATTCCATTTCAACTTTTATATCTACACTTGAAGATTTTACAGATTCATTTTGTTTTGAACAATCGATTACAACAATTGGAGCTTTTGAATAAAATTGTTCTGGTGATAAAAGTGGTGTATTCGTCTTACCATAATATGATGATTGAAATCTTGCATACATGTCATATAGAATGGAATAACGTTTCTTGTCAAATGAAACATTTAAACTGTCATATGGAAAGAACTGAGAGTTTAAAAAAACTTTGCAATTCTTTATCTTGCAATGGTCAAATTGACCAGCGTGCGCGGTTATAACATCTTTTCGTTTAGTCTGAAAACCGACTATTATGTACCTTGCCCGTTCTAAATAAGTAGAGGTTTTAACAGTCCATGTTTGTCTTTCTGTTTGAGGCAATATGGGGTATTCATGAAATTCCCAACTCCTAAATGGTATTACAATATCACGGTCAGATTTTAATTTTTTCAATAATATTACTCGATGTTCATCTGCCAATCTGACATGAGGTACTCTCCATACAACTTTATCCAATTGAAGTTGCCATTCCAAATCGGCATCTTTAGTTCCACTTGGCGCTTGTATTACATCCTTATTTGTTGAAGATCTGAGCAGTACCAGTTCTTGCTTTACATTTATTATTATTCTCTTGTAATCTTCTGCGAATCCCAAAAGCAATCGTAAAGGTACATTAAAATCAAAGTAACCTTTTGAATTAGGAGTAATAGTGTCTTTATCAGGAGTCACCCATCCAGCCGAGATTAAAGAATTTTTTTCATTGGGTGTTATTGAAGTCAATCCTTTTAAAGTTGTTGATATACCAACTTTTTTTGTTGAATCAATTGTTACTCCAGATATCTCATATCTAATTTCATCAAACAGATATGCCATAGGGTTATTTATAAAAGGAACAGTTGAACCAGACTTTCCATCCAATGTTGTTACTCTTCCTTCGATATATAAATAACTTTCACATGGTAATGTGTAGATATCTTGTTGTTGAATGGGAATTCTTATTTCATCATTATTATTTAATTTTGATGAAGTGTAAGGGTTGTGAGTGTGATATTCCTTCTCCCATAGGGTTTCGTCGAATGTCGGTCCTTGCGCTATATCCAGTATATCCATGGTTGGCAAGTTTTAGCCCGATCTTCTGTAGGAAGCGTATGTTGTCCGGTGTTAACTCGTCGAATGTTGAGGAGCTACTGAGCTCCCGACTCTTCCGTTGTGGTTTAAATGATAATCCCATGTTGACTTTATGTTGCCGCTCTGATATGTAACCGTATAGTTATTGTTTCTCCTCTAAAATCAACACTAATACCGTCTTGATCCAATATGTTCAGTACGATGTCTGAAATGAAACTGGTGTTTAACGGTAGGTATATCAGGTTTTGTGGCTTCTCAACTATTTTAAAACCAGGAGCTACTGTCGGGTAAAATGTGTGTAATATATGTTGATTTACTCCATCTCTATATGATCCGTGTATAATATTACACGTTACATCAATACTGTTCACCTTTAATATTGTTACTGTTGTATCGCCAGTATAATCATTTCCAGGAGCTAAAATTCCTTTCTTCTTTGAAAATCCGAGCAAATTGCCGATTGAGTGGTCTAAGCTAAAATCTATATAATACTTTGAAGTTATTTCTGCTTTTAATGTATTATTATTACCTTTTATAGAAATATTTTCTTCTCCAAGTTTCTTTTGTAATACTTGGTTTATATCGTCTATTTCATATGCTCCTGTAGATAATGGAATTATTTTTAATTGTGAATAATTTCCTTTTTCATCTTTACTCTCATAATAATGTAGTAAATTATTTTTTCCTTCTGTAACATTGGGAATTGAATTGTATGTAGTCAAATCTAATAATGCTGCTTCCCATAGTTTATCCGTAGATAAACGTAACGCTGGGAAAAGTGTACTTTTCAATGTTGACGAATTTCCACTCAGCGATACTGTATACGATGACATCTTAAAGCTGACTGACGCTCTTCGCTAGGAACTCTAAACATAAATGTCCGCATATTTCCGTATTGCTAGGTTGCTCTCTTTTGTAGTTGTAGAATATATTCTTGGAGTCCCGAAAATAATGTTGAAGTTCTTTTGGTGGCGGTAAATTTCCAAAACTATCAAAGTAGTAAACATTTTCTCCAAGTTTTTTATAACATACCCAATGAGTACCTGGTCCATAATTAGAGTCTAAATTTACTATTCCAGTTTCATTTTTCCACACTCTATTTGGTAATGTATCTTTCATAAAAACTCCTCTGAAGAATGGTATTCTTAAACATTTCACATATTTTGACAATTGATAGTTTGTTAATGCTTCATTTGGAATTATCAATTTATTTTTCTTATTTAATACACACGGTACGGTCTTAAGTAAAGACCCGATCCGTTTTTTACCATTGACCATATGGATGTTTTCTTGACTTTCCTTTTAGGGTTAGTGCGATGTCTTCTTTTGATGTTCCCACCTCTTTTTGCAGCTTCTTTTTTACTAGGTTTTTTCCCGCGTCGTCTGCCACCACCAAACTTAGCTTTCGTCTTCATGGCTGTTGTCACTGCCCAAGCTGCTGCTTTTTCCGCAATACTGGCG
The DNA here is from genome assembly GCA_030545055.2 of Neoaliturus tenellus. NCBI lineage: Eukaryota > Metazoa > Arthropoda > Insecta > Hemiptera > Cicadellidae > Neoaliturus > Neoaliturus tenellus. The sequence continues at coordinate 188,021,629 of CM061533.1, read as the reverse complement.
TCACTTGATTTAACCCTTTGCCAAGCTTTTTCCGCTAGCGCTCTATCCGCTATTGATCTATTTGTTGAATCTGCAAACTTGGAATACGCTATATCGTGTTCTTTGCAAGCTTGATCTAATTTATTAATTCCAGGATCTCCTCTTGCTAAACGTTTTGCCAACTTAGTTCCGGGTCCACAATATTGATAGCCTCCGGGCAGATGAAATTCGTATGGTAAAGCGTCTATTGCTCGATTTAGAACAGCACCAACAGGAATCCGTCTGAGCAGGGAAAACGCAGCTGATGTTATACCACGTCCTTTCTTAACGCTGTCTTGACGACGACTGAGCGGTGCGGTCTTCATTATGTCGTCTTATATAACCAGCGTGTTTACTCCACGAGCTGCTTTACATAAATGGATAACTCGTGCACAATGTTTTATATTTAAATATTTAATTATTCAAATTAATTATATACTGATTTATGATTCTATTTTAATCCAAGCTTCTCGTTCATCGGGTTGAATCATCACATGACTCGTTGTACTAGCTATATGATTGTGGGTATCGATAAGTAAATTGCCCACTATTCTTATTAAACAATCTAAAGTTACAGCATCTTTCGGATGTTGAGGATCATGTAACTGCATAATACGTTTATCATTACACGTGTAAGCGGTCGAATCACTTTTCGATGTTGTTATGACTTGTCCAATAGTAGCAGCATCATTTAAATCTTCTCCTGGTAAAATATTAATTATTTTCTTCATCTTTGCATCATATTTGGTCCCAAAGTGTTTATCCCAAGTTATTGTTTGTTTCATTGTAACACAATCATTTGCTTCGTAACCAGGATAAATATCTTTTATTCTTCTATTACGACCATTGTATGTACCTAATGTACCACCAGTAGCAATTAATGTTTGCACCATTAGAGGTACATCTGTATCTTTTATACCAAATCTTCCATTTGTTATTGTTTTACGTCCTGCATCCCATTCATCATTATTTCCTTGCATTAAATCAAACTTTTTATTTCCATGTATAAATGTATCTCCTCGCTTTAGCACGGCATCTTCATGTTTTACAAAATTCGATGTTCCCCTTTTTAATTCTTTAGATAATTGTTCCATAGTAACAGCGTCTTTTGGTTGAGAACCGAATTTTACATTTGACAATGCTTTTCCATGACAATCTATTTCATCAGCATCTTGTAAAATACAGTTGTCCTTGATGTATTTCAGGTTTACAGCATCACCGTCTTCCTTTGGGTATCCAATGTCATTTATAATAAACTTATAAAAAGAAAATCCTCGTTGAGTCTTTTCCGGTATTATAGAATGTAAATATTCTTTATTAACTGAATCTTTATCATTTTTTGGATTTGCCACATTGGTTATCCTATGATTTCCAGCATCATATGTTTGTCCATCTTTTAAATTGTTACCCCACTGCAATTTTAAAGTGTTGGAAAGTTCAGATGATAAATACTCTTTAGTAATTGCATCAGAACTGTCAGTTGGTTTACCAACATTAATTATTCTATGTGATTTAACATCGTAAGTATTCTTGTTTAATTTTAATGATGTTGAAGTTGCTTCTTTTACTGTTTTTAAATTTGCTCCATCAGTATCTTCTTCTGGGTCTTTAACAAATTTTAAACGTTTGTTACTCATATCATAGTCACCTTCAGGTGTTTGTGGCAATCCACTTCTTTTTCTGTTTTCTCCTCCTTGTACTCCTAGCCCGGAGTACCGTCCGAACTTGTCGACACTCATGATTGAACTGATCCACTGTATACTCACAGCTCTCTTATATATCCATAATGATTTATACAACTATTCCACGATTTCGAAGTTCGTCAACTAAAGCCACCCATTCATTATTTAAACCTGTATGACCAGCTTCCATGGCTTCATGTAATAGTCTCATTCTATCGACCAATTTGTTTATATCATTATAGTAAATCACATTTGTATTATATAGGTTTTTCATTAAACCTTTACCAGACGTAGAAGATTCTCCTTTTTTCTTTTTACCATATTCATCCATAAGTGATAAGTCCATAAGTGATAAAGATTTCCTCTTTAGCGGTTTCTTCAAAGCAGGCGCAGTTCGTAATGTTGGTAGTTTTCTCAGGGGAAACAATCTTTTTATTACAACTGAATATTTAGTTGCGCGTGTTCTATTTATCATTGAATCTTTGGAGTAATTCTTCTTATGAGCATTAGTATTTTGCAAAATTTCTTTAAAAGTATTTAAATCTTGTAGTGTATATTTTATAGGTATATTTTTAAAAATCAGTTCAAATAATCCTTTTGTTCCTTTATATTTATGCTCACCAATAACAATGTCATCATCTTCACTCAAATATACTTTTGAATCTCCTATTTTTAATTCATTTCCATCAATTCTCGCTCCATATACATGTGACTTGTGTAGTTTTGGGTTAGCTTTTATTTCATGTAACATCTTCATGATATACTTTCTTCCAAGAGGTCCTTGTTGCAATATATCACTACTTAATTTTGTTAGATTTGGAATTGATTGTTCTGCTTCAGGTATATGTTGTTCTTCTTCTTCTTCTTTTTGAACATTTATTTCTGGTTCTTCTTGTCTTGTTTCTTCTCCTTTTTGAGAAACTTCACTATCACTTGTGTAAGAATCATCATCTTCTTCCTTTTTTAAAGTCTTTACTTCAAATTTAGAAACAGGTAGTAAAACATCTCCTTCAAAATGAGGTTTACCAATTGTTTCTGTTATCTGTTTTAAAGGTTCTGTAATAGGCTTAAATGTAGTCTCCAGAAATTCTTCTCTTTCATTCAAACCCATTCTTAATGCTCGATTTTTAAGTCTAATCGAGTCACTCAGTGATTTTATTTCTTTTAATAGTTTTTCTTGGTTCACCATGTTTACGCAGCGAGGTCCAATCTATTACTAAACGTATCATCAATCGTTCAATGAATTAATACAAATTTATCCAATCCTATACGATATCTTCCATTTTTTATAGCTTCTTCTTTCATAATAACAAGAAATCCATATTTTTCAGCCCATGCTTTGCCACACATTTCTTTAAATTTATCAAATGACATGTCTGCATTCACATGATCATAATATATGTGCTTTAAATTTGTTTCATCTTGCTTAAAGATAATTAGTAGATTTGCATTATCTCTTATTAGTTGTTTTGGAATTTTACTGTAAGTTTGACCAATATAAATGCTATCAATATTGTAATGTCTTCCCATGGCAAAATAACTTCTAATAGTGTCGTGATTTTCACAAGATACATCATCAAATATAAATATAGAAAATGGTTTAGCCTCGTTTGGCTCCATTATAGTTTCACTAGCATTAAACTTGTAAAAATTAACTTCAGGCACACTTGCGAGTACCTTATCCAATAATTGGTATTTGGGTTGTTGCAAAGATTTGGAAAAGATATAAATGTTGTTGAAACGTAATCCCTTAGGATTTGTTATTAAATTAAAAACCACATTTGTCTTTCCACAATTTGATGGTCCAGTTATTAAACATCTTATTGTGTTTGGCAGTAATTCACCATGTTTTCCATGATTTAACTTGTCGTTGTCAACTGTTAACTCATCAATATTATCAATAAAAAATCGATCCTTTTGCTGCACAATCTCCATCTTGTGTAAAGGTTAAACATGTAATGACTTCATAAATTGCTACACTAAGTCTTTTGTAGGGATCCAAGAGTCTTCACTTTTATCAAATCCCAACCAACGTACTTTCACCTTATCCTTTTTTCTTTGTAAAATTTTTTCAACAAGATATACATCGCCAACTGATGATTTTAGCAATTCATGTCCGTAGAATCCACCTTCAAGCAATTCACCCTTGTTGTCCTTTAAAATGTAGGTTTCAGGTATTGTTGGTTGCACTTTATAGATTGTAAATACTTCATTAGTCCAGTTTGGCAGATACCTTTTGCTAAATACTCCTTTGTACTTACTTATACGAACTTTATCATCAACTTTAAATGTTTTGGGCTGCATTTTTTCACGTTTAGGAGTAGTATTATTTTTAATACGTTTTAATACCATTTTAGCATTGGCACTATTTACTTCATTAGGCTTCATACCAATGGTTCGATGATACTTATTGTTATATTCTTTTATAAGTTGTGGTAATATATCATACCAAATATATGATCCTCGTTTGGAAAATGTTTTATACATTGCTCCTTTTAACGTTCTGTTAAATCTTTCTATTATTGAAGCTTTAACTTCAGAATTTGTAGAATAATGATTTATTTTATACTTCTTCATTAAAGCTGCAAAGTCTTTGTTAAAATATTCTTTTCCATCATCAGTTTGTAGATGTTTGATGTTGAAATTATTTCTTAGTATAGCCATTTCCATAGCTTTTGTAACACTTTTACCAGTCTTGTCCTTTAGCGGTAAAGCATCAGCCACTTTAGTAAAACAGTCTATAATCGCTAAAATGTATTTGAATCCTTTATTTAATTTACTATGTGGTATCATTTCAATAAGATCGGCTTGGAAAAGATCATTCATTCCTTTTATAATTGTATTTCTTCTAGGAAATTTTCTTCTTGCCGGCTTATGAAGTTCATTTACAATCTTGTTCCTTAAATCTTCCATCTTCAGTTGTGTCTTCCACACCGCTTGTAAAAATACTGATCTCTAAAATGGTTTATCCTCTTTTATATGGTTAGATTATAGGTCAAGGCCATATTACATTGGTGTAAAAAAGAGGGAACATGACATTGAGCTTGTCATGTCCCCTCTTCTTTATGGAAAGGAAGAAGGTAAAGGACGAAGAATAGGTTTATTGGTCGATAGGGTATAAGGAGTAATGTCCAAATGGTAAAGTTTTTATATTATCTTCCAGGATGTACCTCTTATCATCCTTACAACTCAAAGCCCATTTGGTTTGCTTTACACTGAAGAGACGATGGTTGAAGCTTCTTATGGTGTTAAATGTTGCTGTTGTCTCAACATTTTCAAATAAGCATCTCTTGTATTCTTCAAACTGTACATTCTTCTTCAGGTATGAGGTTTTTATACCTTTGGCCTTCTTCACGATTTCATGTTCTCTTTTTTCATTTTTGTACAATTTAAATGAATACAATTTAGACATTAAAGCAACAACCTCTTCCATTGGCACGCTATTTGTTTCGTCTTTGAACTTTCCCAATACCTTTTTATTTTTACCATTGTCGTAGTTGGGATGGTCGTGTGGATAATCAGAAAAGTCAAAGTCGTTATTGTAGATAAAACAGCGTAGGTCTTCATACATATCTTCAGTTCTTATCCAATAAATAAAAGCGTCCGTATCCATGTATACAATGCCGATGTTTTCTCTTCCATAAAATTTAACCATCTTGTTGTAATGGAAGTCATACATGTGGGTCTTTGAAATATCTAGAATAGACATCCCCACATATAAAGGACGATCCATTGTAATTGAAATTTTGTTCATGGAAACAGCTACAAGATTTTCGTTGATTATTATGGATGATCCGAAGTTAGGTTTTTGTACCAGCTTTTGTAGTTTCACCGGATCACTAACTAGTTTCACATTCTTATGCTTTCTTTTGTTTTCCAGTGTCTTGCCAAATATCGCATTATTCATCAATTTAAAAAAGTCCTTTTGAAAATTAGATGTAGCTGCAGTTCTTCTTTTTGTGTTGTTGTCAATGTATGACTTTAACCAACAGGATTGAGAAAATTGTAAAGCTCTATTAATTTTTGTTATTCTTAATCCTAATTCTAGGGCTTGTTGTATTACCCAATAATGAGCAACATATCTTGATTTGTTGGTTAAAGTCATCATTAATTTAGGCCATCTACCGGTTGGTGATATTTCTGTCTTGGCCAGTAGAGGTAAATCATAATGGTGGTCATGCAAATGTTCAGGGTACTCAATATCTACATCCAAAATATAACCAGTATCTCCATGTTTTGCTATATCCATGATGTTTCCAATAGAATCAGGATCTACCCATTTAAATTCCCCAAACGGGAGAGGATTCGACATGGCCCATCCATAAAGGTTATTTGCATCAAAATAACCTAAATATGTACTTGGTTTTGTTGCATCAAAATTGGGCAAACATTTGTTATTTGCCTTTACATGTCGTGTTACGCTTTGAGTTAGCCCCCCTCGAACACCTGATTCCAACATCAGCACCATGTCTATATCTGTAAGAAGTTGGAGTTTACATTTTGTTTCCTTTAACATTGCTTGCCAAGCTAGTCCAGGTGATGTACAAGAATGCAGAGGGTCTAATCCATATGCCTTAAAACATGTATTTCTAAACTCTTCCATTATATCACAAAGTAAAGTTACATCTAGTTTTACATAAAAGTCTGAATATTCTCCAAGTGTTTTAAATCCTAATTCATTCCATACTCTACACGCATGTTCATAATCTTCATGGGATATATCTGTGTCATATAGTTTACTTTTGAATTCTTCTTTTGGTGGAAGGGATGTTTCATTAAATCTTTCTAAGCTATCTATATAATCATACGGGAAAACACCTTTGCGAAGAACTAAATTAACCTTGTCATTACTTACAATCTTCTTGGTTTCTATTAAATCTTCTGTTCTCAGGTTTTCAGAAAGCTTCATTAAACTAGATGGCATAAAACGGTAAGAGTCTAAAAACCGAAGCTTTATATTTCCAACTTTTTTAGTAAAACTTATGAACTTCTCCGTGGTTTCAGCTATGACATCAATTTCTCCATTATCTCTTCCTAATTCCGGAATGATAAAATGCGCATCATAACCACTAAGGTTATGTAATATTACAGGTATATTTGCAGGGATCTTGTAGTTGATATTACAGCTGTTACATGCAGCACCTCTATAATACCCTGTCAGATGGTCATGATCATGAACCTTGTGATTTTCCACAGTAAATTCATTTCTACATAAATAACAATAAGTCGCATTTTCATGTTGAATCTCTTCTTCTTCATCCAAAGGTATCATCGGTATAATATCACTGTACAATCTTTCAACACTTTCCGCTATTATATACAACTGATCAAGGAATATTTTAGAAGCATTAACACCACGATAGACAATAGGTTTTAAAGTTAAATTAAATCTATTTAAATGTTCTTCAGAAAGAGTAGATTTAACCATTAAACAAAAACTGTTTGGATCATGTATCTGATACTTAACACTTTTCCTTGCTACATCGCCATCATTATTTTCAATAGGCACAAGTGTAGATTCAAAATCAGCATAAACAACAATAGGAATCCGGTATTGATGGGAGATTTTCTCGAATTTTAACTCTGCCTTACTTGAACACGGTAAGATAATTTTTGCTTCATAGTTGTTGTTACATAGTTTTTTATGCTCTTGTAACCATTCCTTTCCTCCTCTTCTTTCTTGTTGAAAATTAAAACATCGTTTACAAATTATCGTCTTATGTTCAGCTTTAAACAATTGATTATTAACAAGAGTTTCAAATTTTTTAATCCATACATAGTGGGAAACATCACCTTTTGTAAGTAGTAATAAGTCTGTATGATCTGGGAGTTCATTCTTCACCACACGCAATGGGTACACTTTATTCGAACTGTCCAAACCAAAAACATTAACAGATGTTCCAGGGTTTTGTTTTTCGAACTTTGGGATGTCCTTCAAAGCCACTGGGTAAGTCAATCCTTGGAAATTATATTTATATCTGTGTGTTTCATATTCTTCACTGGGTCTAACCGCATGGTGAGGTGGTACAAACTTTGCCGTCATTGCATATCTAAAACATTCCATATCTTCATTTTGAACATTTATACATGATTTGGTGTCTGAAATTTTCTTTGGGAGCGGAATATAACTGCTACCCCTTAATCCATAGCCGTGTTTATGAACTCTAACATCCATACCCTCAATACTAACCAAACTCCAACCAGATCCTCTTCCTTCATGTTCTTGAATTTTTGTTAATATTTCTTCCAAACAATCTTCAACTATTGAATTAATATCTGAACTTGCCATGATGGTCTGGTTTTTTGTCATGAATCCTCTTGGCGACATTTCTCCTTCTACATTAGTAAACATAGCATTTAATAATATGCCAAATTTAATAAAGTTTAGTCTTCTTAATTCTTCTGTGAGTGTTTTACTTACAATTGTTCTTACTTCTTTAAAAAACTGATCCAATTCCAAATTTTCATTTTGAATTTTGTGGTGCATTACTACTCTACCTTCTAAAGCAAATACTTTTAAACTCGGTATTTCACTAGATGGTCCTGCTAATGGTTCTTCTTCTTGTTGTTCTTCTTCATATAGTTTTAAATCTTCATATTCTGTTTCTGTTACATCTTCATTATTATTATGGAATAATTCTTTATGTATTTCTAGTAGAATATTATCATGAAAAGTTTCTGAGCAAATTTCACATTGATGCATCTTGTGTTCTTCTTGTTGTTCTTCTTGTTGTTCTTCTCCATATAGTTTTAAATCTTCATATTCGGTTTCTGTTACATCTTCATTATTATTATGGAATAACTCTTTATGTATTTCTAGTAGAATATTATCATGAAAAGTTTCTAAGCAAATTTCACATTGATGCATCGTGTTGATGTTTACTCTTTGAAATTTAGCATGGAAATGAAATGCTTCTCTCTTCTATTCCCTTTATATAATGCTTCCCCCACCACATTTGTAAGGTTTTTTTGTTAGTGAAATGTTAGAATTAGTAGTTTAACACTAAAGCTGAAAAGTAATGATTAAAGCCTATATTTTCTTCCAATTGCAAATACTCCACATATGCCTCCGCCCACAGCCATAACAGATCTATGTTTCTCCAATATACACCAAAGGTGTGTCTATCATCTACCAAAATTGGAGATCCTATGTTTACTAATCTTCCATTTTCTATCCATGTCACAATTTCAATTAAAAACCTTCCTATAATATCCATTGGTAAATTCGGATCCACAAATATTCTTGTTACAACATTTTCACTTAACAAAGGCACTTCAATTTCTTCAATTTCTTCATCGTTTTCTTCATCCACCTCCAATACTTCTTCAACTTTTGTACATTTGTTATAAAATATTGAAGCATCTTGGGGAGACATGTTCACTCTAGCTATTATAGGTAAAGAATGTTCTCAACACAAACCACACCACTCTTATATCGACATGTCATTGAGTGGGGGGGGGGGGTATTCTTTTTATGGTACAATTTTAGTAAAAGAAAATAATACAATTCTGTCTTTACCACAATATTGCTCTTAATTAGAGCTTTTCATTGATGTATGACTTGCCTTATTCCGGCAAACCATTCTTGAGTTATTAGTCATTTTGTAATCCGGATTATTGTCGGGGGGGGGGGGGGGGGCTCGTCAAGTTCAAGTTCAAGGTCAAGGTCACCAAGGCCAAGTTCACTGTTGGGGGGGGGGGGGGGCTCGTCAAGTTCAAGTTCAAGGTCAAGGTCACCAAGGCCAAGTTCACTGTCGGGGGGGGGGGGGGGTCATTAACCTAATTGAGGTCAAGGTCACCAAAAAATTATAATTTACCAAAGTGATGGGGACGGCCGGAGCCATCCCCACCACTCTGTTTGCCTAACACTTCCCCAAATCCCAACCCGCTATAGTTACGTCTTGCAAGGGATCCCAATTTTTGGCCCGCACGCACGTGGCGATCCAGTTTGGTGGGCTGTGATACGGGCGGCCGGCCTCGGGCCTGGGCACTGGACCTGACCATTCCAATTTTACAATAGGGAGTCTGGAACAGTTAATGCAAGACGCAACTCTAACCTCCCACCCTTAATCTAAACCCACCCAAATATAATTATTTCCTAACAAAAAATTAAAAATTTTAAAAAAATAAAAATATGCGCTGCCTATGGCACAACACGCATGTCCCACCCATATTTAATGAAGTTCAACAGAACTTCTATAATTTAAATTTAAATTTAATCTACCCTCCTAACAGCTAGCTGTGAAAGGTTATTAGTACACACACACATACAATAATTATACCAAAACTCAACATCAAAAACACATTTTCCAAACATCAACAATACCATAACACCTTAATGCTAACATCGCAATGCGCAAATTAAAGCTTAAAATTAGCACAACTTAAAACTAAAAATAACATTTTGCACACACACTCACACACAACAAGTATTAATATTAAAACCCTAACAGCAAGAGTAACTCAAATATATATCGGCCGCTTATATATTTGAGGTACCCTTTGAGTTCGGAACAACCATCGCGTCCGACAAATTGTTCCGAACTAACTCAGCGATAGTCGCCAAAAAGGTTCTCGGCTCACAAAGTGGTGGGGCGGCTCACAAAGTGGTGGGGAGCGATAGGGGTTTAAGGGGATAGAACGTCCAACGTCAGTGGAAATTTCCAATGATCTATTCGTCACATGTAGGTCGCCGCTAATGCAGGTGGAGCGTTGTACCTTGCAATTAACGTTAGGCAACACCTGGTTTAATCCGCCGTTGAGCTTCACTGAGGCTTTCCCCATCGCGTAACACCATAATTGTTGCCTGTTATTATCTGAGTAATGGCAGAAAATTATCTGTCCTCTTTTGCCGCTTAACTATAGTTATTAAACTATTGGCAACATCAAAGCTAAATTGGTGTTATATAAATGTAACCACTATCAACCTAATTCATTTTGATGAGTTAAAGTGCCGGTGGGGGGGGGGGGGGTTAACATTTTTTCTTTTTTCTTGGGGGGGGGGGGGGGGGGTTCAACATAATTACTATCTATGCTTATATAAGCCGCAACGCGGTCGCGCGTCTGCCATTCACTCCCCAGGTACCGCAGCTGAAACAACTAATCTGTAAGTCTCTACCACCTAGTAATGTTACATATGCTTTGTTTTAACTTACACCTGTTAAGCTTGCTATTTTTTATGTAATTTATTTTTTCAACTATTTCTTAACATATAAAAAATACACTTTTTATTTTATATATAATATATCAAATAATCTCGCGTTACTATTTTTATTTTAGTTTATACTTATTATATAAGTTAACCCCTACAGAATAATTAACTAACTTCTGCTGCTAGACTAAACTACTTAGACTATAAACAGTTAACACCCATATATTAATATATAATTATTATACTGCAAGTTTTACCTGTACAAATGCTAGATGTAATTGCGATTAATCGTCTACGACACAGTTCTTAAACCCTTATAAAATAATTAATTAACTTCTACCACTAGCGGTAATTTTTAAAAATTTTACAAAAATTTATTAACTATTTTTCCCCCTACTAGAACCTTTCGCTACGCTGCCGCCCCGACAAAGAACTGAAATCTCCAAAGTTCTTCCCTTTTATCTCATTCTCTTAGGGGAGGGGGTTAGGGGGGTTCACACAACCCTATATAAGCGGCATCGTTACCTCGCGCGTGCTCCATTATAATGGCGATAGGGCAACAGTAAACATCTATCCGTAAATCTCTAAGACTATCAAACATTTTTTAACTTACTCTTGTTACTCTAACATATGTTTGCGCTTATTATGCTAATTACTCTCTATATATTCAGACACACTCGCGGGCACCAATCATATACTCGCTGAATTTTGGAGAGTACACATCTCCCCTTTGAATATTATTATGGATTCGCACACTTTACATTTAAAACTTTTGCGTACAAAACACATTTTACAGAAACAATCTAACTCCACAATTTCAAAACCGCGTACTACATTGAGTAAGCTTAAAAAATACTTCAGTTTTCACCCGTTGTACTTTGTAAAATCTAACCTTTGTAATACTTGTTCTACTGATCCTATTTTACACTCTGTCTTAACTGAAATGCTGAAATATCACGATTTCAATCTTGTTACACCTATTGACGATCCTATCCAATTATTCTTATTCACTATATTACCAGGTTTATATGATCATTCTTCCTCAGACACATGTCTTGTTCTGCTCTATCAACTCGCACTGTAACCACCTAGGACCTCTCCTTTTTTGCAATTATGGACACACAGCAGGATTCACCCATACAAGCACTGACTCCCATCCCATACAGAGTAATAAAATAACTATTACTGCTACAAATGATGACAAAGCAATTTTCCAATCACTGATGAGTTTTTATTAAATAAATATATTTTTAAAAACCCCCTCTGGATGACCTTGACCCACTTCCAAAACCCACCCATCACTGTCAAAAAACCCCAGCCGCTGCAACCCCTACAACAGTTACAACCGCCTGACCTTGACCTGGGCCAGGACCGGCCAAACCCCACTACTGTATTTAGTCTACTAAGCCACTTCATAATTTTTATCTCTAGCAGGAATCCAAACAAAAGTAGTTGAAGCCACATTTTAGGTAACATTATACGAATCCAAGAAATGTTGTACATTACTACAGTTCAACCCGGTCATTTTAGAATTATTATGTGACTAAGGGATTTAGGTGCAAATTGGTTTCATTTTTAATGCAATGTAACTATAAACAAAAGTCATAAGCGAGTAAATAAGTTTAGTATCATACTAATATTTAACATAATAAGCAAATTATCATAGGTTTTATTAACACTTTATCAAAATTTATCCTGGTATGTAAATCCGATCAGAGCCACCATATGGGGTTTATTAGTAAATATAACTTAAACTCTACCTAGTAAATGTACATACCAAATTTTATCAAGCTACGGTTTTTTTTTACAATTTTCCCATAACGTCTACTTTCCCCTTGTAGGCTACTCTATCGTACTACAGTTGTCGTAGCAAAAGTTTATATCATGTTTGAACTTTTGCTTGATTCAATTGTAGCTTTAAATGTTGAACATTTTTTCTTGTAAACTTTAATTTTGATTTTGCATTACTTAAAATCGAATCTGTTGGGCACGCAGTGTCGCAAACCCATCGAACAATTGGCCCGACGGCTTTCCCATTTATGTAAGGGTTTCCTGTGTACAATGGTTATACACTTCAAATATGAAAAGAAAACTGCATATATGGCAATAAAATATCATTGGCATATTATTTATAGAACCTAAACCGTAAATACCACAAGTTTTAGCTCAGTAAAGTAATTTAATGTGTTATGATTTTTTTTAATATACCGTAATCATCTAAATTATCTTTTAGCAAATTTCCTTATAGGGAATACGCTATTATTTTACTAGACATCACAAAACCAAGTAGATAGGAAATTAGACAGCGCCCTCCAAACCCTTCCACGTGTTAAATAAATGGCAAACGATGTTTACCCAGTCAATTTCCCATGAAATACTGTCTTGTTTTTCAGCAAACCGAGCAACTATATTCATCCATCTACGTCTAAATCGTTATGGTGATGGGACGTTAAACGAGATTGCATGATTGTTTTTACTTCTAACTCGCAGTAATTTCCAGTCGAAGTTACTCGTTGATAATTTTAACAGTATAAATGCATTAGTGCAATTACACAATTTCATAAATTACATTGTGCCGGTTGTCAACATAACGAAATATATTTTTGTTTTCAGTGGTTTAAAACATGTAGTTTCTTAAATAATACAATTATTAGGTATACTAATATTTGCACTATTTTTAATACTGCCATGAATCTCTACAAAGTAATAAAACATTTAATGTAGGACCTAGGACATTTTTTTTATTTTAAGGCTGAAGTTACCTTCATAACTTAAGAGCTTAGGGGTGAAAGTTGAGCCCTATACAACAAAGACAATGCATTTTTAAATTAACTTTTCGGAGTTATTTCCAAAGTTAGTACAAACTCAACAGTTGAACTTTTTAAATTATGCATTATCTTCCAGTATCGGTAATTAATGCACTGTAAACTTTACCTAATTGATACAGACCGCCAAAGTTATCAACTTGGTTTCTATGTTTTTTTCCCTCACTCCTTTGGAACATAAATCTTTGGTCCAATATCCGTTGTGAGCACTGCTCCACTGCTGAGTAAATATAAGACAAGCTCGGCTGTTTTCTTACAGAATTCAATTACTGTAATTAAGAAACGTAAATATTAATTATTCGACCAACGATTTTTAACATTAGAGTTAGGATCATGCTACACAAATCTTGTATTATAAAAATGTACTTGTACGTTAAAATGTATTTTTAGCGAATTTCCCTATAAGGAATGCACTATTACGGTAGTAGATATGGTAAGACCTATGCATAATCGGGTTATGGGATCGGGGTTTTATGGAGTTTAAAATGGGTAAAAAATGGGTTTTTGTTTTTACTTTAGTTTTAAAATTTTCAAAATTTAACTTTGACCATTTAAAAGAACTTAAAAAACAAACAGTTTATTGGTATTTGTATTTTTTATAGCTTGCTTATATGGTTATGGAAAAAAATAAGATATGTGTTTCCCATGTTGTTCTTATGAGGAGTAAACATAAAACTCTATCTTGCTTATTTATTAAAATAAAATGATAACATGTGGTTTCAAGATTCACTATGAACTTATATTTGTTAACAAAATCGGTAGCAATTTTTCAACTCTATTTTTAGTCTTAGTTTTAGCTATAGCTTCTGATGTATATTTGATGATTTTATTAAAATTGAGTTTTCTTGTTGTTTATAATTAGTCTTGAGTTTTAGTTCTGTAAGTTAGTTTTAGCTAGTTTCCAAAGTGAAATGTTTTTTAAGAATTTTATACAATGTGCATCAAGCACTATATATGAACTCTTTCCCCGAACACGGACTTATAGTCTATTCGGGTAAATAATTTCCTTGTAATTGTTTATCACTGATAATTGTAATTTGTATTTTTTTTTTTCAAATAAACGAAAAAGTTTTAATGTCATATGGTCCAGGAATAAGTTGTGTTTATAAATTATGAAAAGGAGTTTTCAGAGGAAAGTTTCATAAATTTTTTGTGACCATTGTAACTTATAAAACATTCATGAATAATAATCATAAATATTACCCTTCATTTTTGACGGGCTGTTGCTATTAGAATAGAATAGGTTTTATTTTCTCAAACCAGTACCAAAATTTAGAACACCATTAATTTTACTAAAAAAATGTGATTTTCAAAATCAGTTTTAATTATTGGTCTGTTATTCGATCATGTTGTTTCCTGTCCATTAGTCCGGCACAGCCTAGGCGAGAGTAGGCTACTGGATATTTTCTAAATTTTAATACAATCTTGGCTTACAGAAAACTCACCAAACCACTACCGGAGTTGTTTGATTAAGGACTGACTATTGCAGGGGTGTCGAGGGTGGTAGGGAGGGGGGTGGGGAGAGGCTGATGATAGCTATTTGAGTTGCTAATTCACAGTCTATGTCACCAGACGTCGTCTGTGTCTGTCTGTCTGTGTCAGATGGTGATGGTGGAAGTGTCTGTGGAGCAGCTTACCGTCAATACCGCTTCAGCTGGGTCTAGAATGGATCAATTTTACCTCTAAAGCCTATTTAATAGAAAAATGCACTCACTTTATTTAAAGTCATTTCTAAAACGTCGATTCAGTTCAATCTTTTGCATTTAAAATACTATATATTCTCCACGTTTTAAATAAAATCCTACAACTTACTTAAATATAAATTGTACTGTAATAATAAACTCTAATGTTCATTTCAAGGGGCCTCATTTGAAACAGACATTGACTTTAAATGATATTCACACCATTGCAAAAGTGAGTTATTATGTTTTATGTTGCGCGTACCATTGGAAATACCAATGTGCTAATTATTTTTATGTTAATTATTTATGATGTAATCTGTTAACAGATTCATTCTTTATTATGATACAAACCACAATTTTACACTGACTTTGAATTTTTTGTATTTGAAAATTCTTATTTTTGGGGGGAAATTATGAACCATAACCAATAACCACAAACATTATTTTTCTTTTTACATGATTGTATTGCAATTGATAATTATTTAAAAACGTTACTGCAGGTGGCGGAGTAAACCCATTAGTTTCCGCATAGTTTAGACTGAGGAGGAATCTGTCTAAATTACAGGCACAACTGAGAGTAACTTTTCCAGCTAACGCTGTCGAACATTGGTGAAAGTTCGTTAAAGCAGGATCAGAATTATCTCTGGAGCTTAAAATAGTTCACACGTATGGATGTTATTTTTTAAAGGGATTAGATTAGTAAATTTACTTATTTATCTCAGGTAGGGTCTTTTGCCAAAAATTATAAATTATTTTTTTAAATTAAATAGCCTAAAGGTGAATATAATTATAAAATACACCTGACGCAGCAGACCTGTGTAATAAGTTATATTTTAATCATAAATTCTATTTCTTAAGGTATTTACAAAACAACAAACATTAACAGCTACAAATTAAATAAAAATAACTTATTCTGAAAAATAACATACCTAACTAATAAAATTGGTTCCACTCAAGGAAGCTAGAAATACACAATGTGTCTTTCTAGATTCTAGAAGAAATCTAGATTCTAGAATAATAATGACATATCATGTCATTATTATTCTAGAATCTAGATTCCTTCATTAGCCGTACCTATTCTATTCATCATTCCCAGAAGATTCGAACCAATTTGTTGATTTGAATATCTAGAAGCTGCCGTTCAAAGAACGACATAACGGTACTTCTTCAGTGTTACCAACCAAACAAAATCACAGGCCCATTATTAACCAATCAGTGTTACCTGCAGTATTAGAATATATCCTCCTTGGTAACATGAGGATTCTGATTATTTAGTAAACAGCTGTTTTCACCATTCTTACCTGTAAAAAAATGGTAGGCCTACTTTAGCTTGTTTAAAACAATGACTTTTGTTTTAAATTATTAAAATGCAATTCTACATATAGTTGTTTTATTATAGTTTTATTCATCTAAAAATTCATAATCAGCAGAATGAGGTACGAATTCAAAAATATTTATCATACACCATTTATAATTTTGTAAGTTACTGGCTACCATGCAAAACCAATTGTTGATACTGGAACGTGGTATGCACTTTGACAGTTGAGTCAGCTGTTTTTATTATTTATTAATTTATTTTTTATTTTTAACTCCATCAGACCAATGTTAAAATAACTTAAATTTCAATTAAAGATTATAAAGAAATCAGATTTTTCCTGGCATAGAGACGTGAGATTATATTATTTTTATTACAGAACTAAGTTATTTACAACGTTTGAAAAAAATCGTTCTAACCGTTTTTAAGATCCGTATGCAAACATACATACATACATATATACCTTACTCGAATTAGAATACATATAGGATAGATTTACATTGTTGTAGGTAACAATATGTTTAGAATTTGTTTGTTTGCTTTCTTAAACGAAAAGCCGAATAAAAAACTTAGGATACAAAATAAAAATCTATAATCATAAAAATTATTAAAAGAATCAATTTATGTGATTCATTAGAAAATTTGGAACAAATCTATATAAATTTAAAACAGTAATGTAAAAAACACCTTTGGACAGTTGGTCTGAGACTTCTACTGGGCTGATTTACATGGGGTTTTACAAAAATAAACCTTTTCGGTCCTATATTAACAGATTTTATTTGTATTTCAAAAATATTTTTGTTATATTGGTCGAAATTGAAAAATTAACTTTTCTTAAGGAGATTTAACATGAGGAATAAGTATAAACTTTTTTTCAATCATTAAGAAATTTACATGCAGTTTGTACCAAATAAAAGCTAAACGATTCTATATTAGCAGGTTTTAATTTTTTTTTTTTTAATGTTACTTTACTTTCTTGAATTACAAAAATCTATATTTTGAAACCTCTGCAATAAATTTATTTTACAGGCTTTCAATCAGCTGATTGTATTACATACAAGATATGAAGTCTAAAATAGTAGAAGAGCAAAGTAATAATTTAGTTTTGATGGGTAAGTAAAAAAGTGCAAAATTATAATTAATTATAATTTAAATGCAAAGAAAAAATAACAATTAATCTTATACTATCCAAACTGTAAAGTTTTTATAGTTGGTGCGGATAAAAAAGAAATAAATAAGTTTTGGTTGTTAATTGTTTAGAACTATACTTTGAGTTACCGGTACTTATTAACCCCATAAATCAGATGATCAATTGAAAGGAAATAGCAATTTAATAAGTACATTTTATAAATATTTTGCACCATCTTAATCAACACGGATGAAGCTGTTTCCGTCGAGTTTCGACAGGCAACGACAAGTAATCATTGAGGGACATAAACTAACAAAAATGTATCAATGGCTTAATGTTTTGTATTTGGTATCAAAGGGTAATAAGTTGTTGTAAATATTCTAAAATCTTTTTTGTAAACAAGGACACTTAATTGTTTAAGATTTTTTTTTATTATTATTGCAAATGCTAACATTATTATTATGTTTATTTTTTAAGTTTTATTTTAAACAAAATTCTGCCAAATTTGATCCATGAAATTTTAAATTTCATATATTTGTATATTCTTGATATAAAATTAATATTGGTAAGTTACAACGATTTAGATTTTTATGTGTGAAACTTATTTTAAGTCTCCTTCAGTAAAATAATTGTTACTGATGAAAAAGTTAGGAATTGACCAAAATATGCATAAAATATACCGTGGCAAGTATTTCTTTCATTTTAGAATTTAAAATCACCAGAAATACGGCTCACGTATTTCCGCCCCAAGTCGGATTAGTTTCATCTTAGGTCGACAGATGTCGTCGCTAATGTCTTCTGGAAATGGCTCAAGTTTGATGTCGCCCTCCCTAACTTACTTTCCTCACAATGTTGGCACCTAATATTCTAAAAAAAGCAGACTTTCACATAATGCTTGAAATTTATTTACATTATTGTCTTTACCTAAATATATACATTTTTTATTAAGTGATAATTTGTCAAAGAATATATTGAACAATGGAATGAGGAATATGAAACAAATAGGCTATAATTTGTTTCCTTTAGGTAAAACACCTACATAGAACTGATTTCCAGTGTGTTTTTGTAAACCATTTTTAAATGTTTATTTTACTAAAAATAACGTCTAATTACATCATTCTAATTACATTACTTACTGTGTCTAATTACATTGACAATATCCAACAAAGCAAATATGAAATGACATTTTTATAGCTCATTTGCAGGGCCGGCTCTACCATATAGGCAAACTAGGCAACCGCCTAGGGCGCCGATGAACGAGAGGCCATCGCGGCGGAGACTAGCGCCCCTGATTTGCCGTAAAGAGTGTTCCCGATCAGCGGTAAAAAGCGCCCTGACCGGCGGTAAATAGCACCCCTGATCGGCGGTAAAGAGCGCCCTCAAAAGATGGTTAGTAACCCCTGAATTGGCGGTAAAAAGCGCCCCCGATAGTCATAAATAGCGTCACTAAACAGCGCTTCCTATAGAAAAAAATACATGTGATTAGAGTTGAATTGCGTCGTCAATCGGCGGTAAAAAGCGTCCCTTACTGACAGCAAACATTTCTTTCTAATCGACGGTAAATTGCGTCTCCGATCATGGTTAAATTGCGTCCCCAACCGGCGTTCAACAGCATCTCTCACATTGGTAAATACCCCCCCGTCGCAGCAGACCTGCGTACTCAGCGAATTTCCAAATTAATTAGTAATATTACTTTTGACCACATAAAACTGTAAACCAAATAAAATCACATATGCTCATAAATAGGGATATAAATGTTTATTCTCCTTATGATAAATATAGGGAAAGAGTATGCAGGTATGCTGCCATGGGGAACACTAAAAGTAGGTTTTTATCATAAAAAAAATTTATTTTGACCACATGAGTAGAGGGAAAAAGCCACTTCTAAACCGGAAGTGACGTCAGCTGCCAGGGCAGCTGCAGGGGTCAGATGGTGTCAGCTGCCAGGGCAGCTGCAGGGTGCAGATGGCGAGAGCATATGCCCTGAATTTGAAGTAGAATTGGGCATGAATTAAGAGTTAGTTGAAAAGTAAAATTCAACTGTGTTAACTAAACTCTAAAAGTTGAACAAAAATTAAGAGTAAGATCAAAACTGAAATTCAACAGTTATAACTGGGGGCCTGGAAAGTATGTCAAGGTCATCCAGAGTAAGTTTTAAAAAAGCCTACCCAACTACCACCAGAAATAGTTCAAAGTTGAACTAGTTGGTGATAGTGGGATAATTCATTCGTGCCATGGGAGAGGTGTTTATTGTTTGAAAGTTGGCGATTGAATGAGAAGCGCCGCCTAGGGAGAGGGCTTATAAAATGGCAACCTTCTCCCCACCACCCCTTCCCCCACTCCTTTAGACCAATAACCGGTCGCCGACTCTATGTGGTGAAACTGAACTAGACATGGCGGCCGCCATGGATAAGTCTAACCTCAAACCTTAGCTTAGCTGAAGAGAATAGAGGAGCATGAAGTAGGAATTGTGGTGACAGCGCTTATATGAGGAATAGTAGGGGTAAAATAAAAAAACTTGTTGAACACAGTCGATAGGTGTAACAAGTTCAAAGTTGTTGAATTGTAACATAGAATGCAAAATGTTGTAAATAACATTATCATCAACATTAACCTGCGAAGTCTTTGAGTATAATGGGTTAAAACTGTACTTCTTTCTAACTCTATTTAAATTAGTTTTACACTTTGAAATTGAAGGTTTAGAAGTACTTCGTAATATGTGTTGTGTTCGCAAAAGCTTTAATTTTAAACATTGTGCAGTCATCATAACCGATGTGTTAAGTTCAGAAGTTAAAATAAGACTGAGATATAAAATGAAGTGTAAAAGAAATTGAAACAGAAAGCCAGAGTAGTAATTTTATAGGTTAGAATTTACGAAGGCTATTCCATGGATAATTCTAACCTCAAACCTAGTAAGTGAAGTAGTCATAACATAAAACTAACGAGAAATGATGACCGAGCGGATGCGAGGCAATGAATGTTTGTAGCGCGATAAACTACCCACCTTTATAGAGGCAATAACTCCAGCCAGATGGCGGCAGATGGCAAGCAAATGACTGGTTGACCGACTTTCACCTGAGTAGTAAGAGAAGTAGGGTTCTGTGTCTATCCCTACTCCTTGGGGTCAATGACCGACCGGAAAGGTCAATGACCTCCCCCCCCCCCCCGAAAAAATGGAGCCCCCCCCACACTCCTTCCCCCACTCCTTCCCCCACTCCTCCAGGTCAATGGCCGGTCACCACCGGTTGTTGACTTTATGTGGTGAAACCAGACTAAATATGGCAGCTGCCATGGATAATTCTAACCTCAAACCTGCTGCGCATGCAACAAGTTCTTCGGATCGGAATGAGTCTATGCTATGCGCATGCGCCTAGTCCTGTATTACTCACTTTAGCACTACTGCACATGGATAATTCTAACCTCAAACCTTGGTTTTGTGTTGTTGCGCATGCGCCGCTCCCCACTCCTTTGCCTTTCTTTTACACTGCTGCGAATTGGACTGGATTGAACACTGTACTGTAGTGAAACAACTTCCCCCACTACTCGAGAATCCGAGGAGCGATACGAGCCTGATCTTAGCGTCAGTCGTCAACAAACTTTCATAGCGAAAGGTTGTTGGCGACTCAGCAAGAGGTTTCAAATATATAGTAGGCCTATATATATTTGAACTTCTTCTACTACGTTGCGTTTTTTAATGCAATGTAGTATGTGTGTGTGTGTGTGTGTTTAGTTTTAAGTTGTATTAAATTTAAGAAATAATTTGCGCATTGCGATGTTAGTTATAAGTTGGGTTTAGCATTAAGGTGTATTAATTTTAAGAGGTATTTAGCATTAAGGTGTATTAATTTTAAGAATAATGATGGTATTTGGTTGTGTTGAATTATTTGGTTTTTTAATAATGATGTGTTGTTAGTTTTAAGTGTTGGTAATACTAATTAATGTTGTTTTGCCTTACAGCTAGATGTTAGGGGGTAGATTAAATGTAAATTCAGAAGTTCAGTTGAACTTCACTTAGAAGTGGTGGGACATCCGCAAAATGCGGACTAGGTTTTTGCATTTTTGTTTAGGAATATAATGGGTGGGATTAGTTTGGGTGGGGTTAGAGTTGCGTTTCTGCATTAGGTGTTCCAGTTTCCCTTGGAATTCATGGTTACGGTAGACCCGGACCGGACCGTTACGGTAGACCCGGACGGTCCAAACAAAATTGCGTCGATGTCCCTTGCAGAACGTAACTAGTGGGTTGGGAGTGGGAACCGTTAGGCAAACAGGGTGGTGGGAACAGTATTACTGTTCCCATCACCTTGGATCATTATAAATCTTGAATGACCTTGACCCACTTTTGGAAGGGTCAATGACCCCCCCCCCTCCCCCCCCTTCCCCCCCCCCGAAAAAATGGAGTCGATTCCCCCCCCCTCCCCCCCCTCCCCCCCCCCGAAAAAATGGAGTCGATTCCCCCCCCCCCCTTCCCCCACTCCTACCCCCACTCCTTCCCCCACTCCTTCCCCCACTACTCCGGGTGAACGACCGGTCATGACCTGAAAAATTAAAATGGCTATAGCTTGATAACGGATTGACGGATTTGGACAAGCGATACATCATTGAAAAGGTCTATGTAAGACAAACATTTTGGTAAAAGAAGAATTTGGTTATCTTATTTTAGTCAAAAGTTATGCGAATTATTTTAAATAAATACCTTCTCTTTTCCCTTTTCCCCCACCTCCCAGGTCAATAATCAGTCTTGGCCAGCTGCTACCCCTCTCATTTGCATATTGTTATAAAAGACGCACCGACTGCGGCTAACATTTCATTCTGATTCCAGACGTTACGCTGCGAACTTGGAGCCACAACCATGTCATCTCTGCCAACTACAACTTCTACTTTAACTTCTACTTCAACTTCTACTACGGCTGTTACTGCACCAAAGAAAACTCTTCGTCTGAAAAATCCTCCTGACTGGTACAAGAAGCAACTTGGATCCCAACCTTCAACTTCTGGCACTATTCTTCCGCCTATCAAGACTTCTAAACTTCGAAGCATTTTTTCACCGCCTTCGCCTTCTACTTCGCTTTCAAACGACTCCACACCGCCATCAACCATCATGCCGCCTCCACAGAAGCCAGCTCCCCGTCTTAATACCCCTTCATTTGAAACTTTGCTTCATAGTCTTAGTACACCTATCATTCCACTGTCACCATTGCCTCCTACCCCACCACTTACTATGCCTGAAGACCACACCTATCATAAAACTAAATCCACTAAGCCTACTCCCAAACCTGCTCCTAAGCCTGCTCCTTCAGAGCAATTTCAATTATTACAAGAAGAGCGTCGTAGGGCATTTAGCCGTCCCACTACTTGCCCTGAAGTGCTCACTAGGGGAATTAAGAAAGGATCAGCTTGTGGGAGGAAATGTGTTAAAAATGAAAGTTTTTGCCGTGTACATATCGTGAAACATATTTCTGAACCACAACTGACAGAAATCCCCACCGTTGAAGACGATCCTAAAATAATATCCGTCAGAGGAGAGAGGCTTAAGAAAGGTTTGAAATATTTTTTTCTAAGTGTTGTTGACCACCAACACATTTTGGCAAATTGTAACGGCTTAAAATATAAAATTAGAGTTTGTGAGAATTTGTGTAAAGAGAAGAGATTTAACACTTTAGATTCTCAAGACTTTCTCCTCAGGGATAAAAAGGATCGTATTACAAGGTGGGGGCGTAAACAGTAAATTCACTTAGTTTTTTCCAAATTGTTGCTAAAAAAATAATGGGGGAGAAACACAATGCGTTATAGCGTTGTGTTTCTCCCCCATTATTTTTTAACACTCTAAGTCCCGTGACCTACTAACCTACTTCCATTTGAGTAGTAAGAAAAGTACTTCCCCCACTCCTTTGGGTCGATGACCGGTTAAGGTCAGCTCTTACCCCTCATTTGCATACTGTTATAAAAGCGGAGCGAGCGTTGGTCACTCCTTCATTTTGCTTCTACACGCCGCTCTTGTTGTTTCGTCTCTGCTGTTTACAATATTACCTACTTCAAAATGCCTCCTCATGTGAATGACCATATTAATTCTTCCAAAATTTCCGATGTTTTTCTACAACCTGAAGACATTTTAAATAATGATAGTGAGAGTGAGGATGATGATGATTATACTGTTGAACTTAGTGAAGAACGTAAGGTTATAGCAATTGATCCACAATTTCCATTTGATACAATAGAAAAGTTTATAGTTGAAGCTAATAAATGGTTAAATTTAGGATGTTATGTACGAATTGACTCTTTTATATTGTATGGTGATAGTCATTCTTTCCTTGTCACACCAAATGACAGAGACCGCATGTTGCAGTGGGCACAATCTATGATGGAGTGCTATGAACAAGGTGTGGACACTGGCGGCTATTTTCTTGCACAACTAGTGTAATAACAAATTACCCTTCCCCCCATGTAGTGAAAAAGGAAAAGAAATATTAGGAATCTAATTATAATACTTCCTTCCACATATAAAGAAGAGAGGGAAAGGAGTGGGGATTATAAAGTGGTGGGGGAATGTGTATAAATGCAGGTTGTTTGAAGAGACTTTTATTATTATTGTGGCTTTAGCAGAAACAACATGGAGTTTAAATCTGCAGCAAAAATAAGGAATAATATAATAAAGAAAGAAATTCGCAAGAAAGAAAAGATTGAACTTATAAAATTACAACTTATAATACCTTCCATTGAAATTGGATGTAGCAAACTAAAGACTTTGGTGAAAACTAACGAATATTTATTACAATTGCTAAAAACAATCGAAGAGTTGAAGAGAAAGAATGGACATTCTACATAGTAAAATTTGAACATTTTAATATAAATAAGTAAACTGAAAAAAGTAGATGTAGAATAGAGAGCGAGGAATAGATCACTTTGTGGTAATGGACTAACATGCCACTTAGTGCTCTATTCCTCGTTCTCGCGTTAAAATTGGATTACCTTGACCTATTTGTTCGACTGTTAGAATTTGGTTAACACTGTTGAATTTCAGTTTTGAACTAATGTTTATTCTTGTTCAAATGTTAGAGTTTCTTAACACTGTCGAATTTTAGTTTTGAACTAACTTTTAATTTATGCGAATTTTTAGTTCAACTCTAGTTAATTTATGTGCAAATTTAGTTCAACCAAGTGCCTGTGCTCTAGCCATTTCCACCCTAACATTTGTTCTTTCAACATCTGTCCCATAACATCTGTCCTAATAGATGTTTGGAGGGCAGGTGTTTGGTTTTAAAAGTAACTAAAATTAGTTGGGTGGGGGAAAGTTAGTTAAAGCTTGAATATAAAGAAGTATATACTAAAACTCCAATGGGAATAAAGAACACGAATGAACAATTAGTTTGTAGAAGGTTAATATTTTTATTTAAAAAGTTTGATTTCCTTGTATAGTGAAGAAGATGAAATAGTGGTGGGGGGACCGTTATAAAAGGAGGAACGCGAGAGCCCATTTCATTTCTTGGCAAAATTTCGAAGAGTAAACATCTCAACATGTATCGTTGCGATAAATGTTCGGAATCGTTTCACGATGAAATTCTATTAGACTGTCATAAAGAACTAATTCACAACAACCCAGAAGAAAAACAAGAACAACAAGAACAAGAACAACAAGAAGAACAAGAACAAGAACAAGAACAACAAGAAGAACAAGATGAAATAACAGCAACATCTTCAACTACTTTACCGAATCTACAAGTATTTGCATTACCCGGTAAAGTAGTAATGCATCATAAGATTCAAAATGAAAACTTGAAGCTAGAAGAATTTATTAGAGAAGCAAAACCAATCGTAAGTAAAATTTTAAAAGAAGAATTGAAAAGATTAAACTTTCTTAAATTTGGTTTACTACTAGAAGCTATGTTTATAAATGTACAAGAAGAATTATCACCAAGAGGATTCATAACAAAAAACCGAACCATTATGGAAAGTTCAAACATTGATTCAATAATAGAAAATTGTATAGAAGAAATATTAACAAAAATTCAGGAACACGAAGGAAGAGGATCCGGATGGAGTCTTACAAGTATTGAAGTATTAGATATAAGAGTTCACAAACATGGATATGGACTAATGGGATCTAGTTACATTCCTTTACCAAAAAGAATTGAAAATACAAAATCTTGTGTTAATGTTAAAAATGAAGACAATGAATGTTTTCGTTATGCAATGACAGCTAAATTTGTACCACCACTTCATGTGAATAGACCTAACCAAGAATATGAAAATCAAAGATTTAGATACAATTTTCAAGGAATCACTTATCCTGTATCACTGAAAGATATATCAAAATTTGAGAAGAAAAATCCTGGTACGTCTATCAATGTTTTTGCATTAGATAGTTCAAACAAAGTGTATCCTTTACGTATTGCAAAAGAAGAGCTACCAGATCATACGGATTTACTACTACTAACGCGAGGAGATGTGTCTCACTATGTGTACATAAAGCAATTTGATCGTCTTGTTAATAAGCAGCTTTCTAAAGATCGACACAGAAAGTTAATTTGCAAGAGATGTTTCAATTTTAAACGAGATGGGCTACACTCAAGAGAATGGTTACAAGAGCACAAAAGATTATGTAACAATAATTATGAAGCAAAGATTATTTTACCTTCGGAAAGCAGAGCATTTGTTACATTTGAAAAGGTTCATCATCAGTACCGTATTCCTCTAGTTGTGTATGCGGACTTTGAATCAACACTTGTTCCTGTTGAAGATGAAAATTGTGAAGCTAGAAAAAGTGTCAAGTATCAAATGCACAAACCAAACAGTTTTTGTTTAATGGTTAAATCAACATTATCAGAAGAACATTTAAACAGATATGGATTAACTTCAGAACCTCTAGTATATCGTGGTGAAAATGTAGAAAAAATATTTCTTGATCACTTATATTCAATAGCTGGAAATGCACAAAGATTATATACAAATATTGTACCAATGAAACCGATGGAGGAAGAAGAAGAAATTCAACATGAAAATGCAACTCGATGTTTCTTATGCAAAAATGATTTTACTATTGAGAATTATAAAGTTAAAGATCACGATCACCTCACAGGTTATTACAGGGGTGCTGCTTGTAATAAATGCAACTTAAGCTATCGTTTACCACTATTTATTCCTGTGGTTCTGCATAACCTCAGTGGGTACGATGCTCATTTTATAATACCTGAACTAGGAAGAGACGACGGTAAAATCGATGTGTTAGCTGAAACTTCAGAGAAGTTCATAAGTTTTTCCAAAGAAGTTGGAAACATGAAACTAAGATTCTTGGACTCCTACAGATTTATGCCGTCGAGTTTGTCCAAACTTTCAGAAAATTTAAGGAAACAAGATTTCATCGAAACAAAGAAGATTGTAAATAACGACAAACTGGATTTGGTACTTCGGAAAGGTGTGTTTCCATATGATTACATAGACAGTTTAGAAAGATTTAATGAAACATCACTTCCGGCTAAAGAAGAATTCAAAAGTAAACTTTATGACATGGACATATCTCAAGAGGACTATGATCATGCATGTAAAGTATGGAACGATTTAGGATTTAGAACATTGGGAGAATATTCAGATTTTTATGTTAAATTGGATGTAACTTTACTATGTGATATAATGGAAGAATTTAGAAATACATGTTTTGCAGCATATGGATTGGACCCTCTTCATTCGTACACTTCACCTGGATTAGCATGGCAAGCTATGTTGAAAGAAACAAATTGTAAAATACAACTTCTTACTGATATAGATATGGTTATGATGTTAGAGTCAGGAGTTCGAGGGGGATTGACGCAAAGCGTTACACGACATTTCAAGGCGAACAACAAGTATCTGCCCGATTATGATGCATCAAAACCAACAACATTCCTGGGTTATTTTGATGCAAATAACTTATACGGATGGGCAATGTCGAATCCCCTTCCATATGATAATTTTAAATGGATAGATCCAGAATCGATTGGAAACATAATGGATATACCGAAGCATGGTGAAACTGGTTACATTTTTGATGTTAATTTTGAATATCCTGAACATCTTCATGATCAACATTATGATTTACCACTTCTTCCTAAGACTGAAATTTCCCCTACTGGAAGATGGCCAAAATTAATGATGACTTTAACCGACAAGTCTCGATATGTTGGACACTACTGGATGATACAACAAGCTTTAGACTTAGGATTGAGAATTACAAAAATTAATCGAGTACTACAATTTTCTCAATCTTGTTGGTTAAAACCTTACATCGACAACAACACAAGAAGAAGAGCCACCGCTACATCAAGTTTTCAAAAAGATTTTTTCAAATTAATGAATAACGCAATATTTGGCAAGACTTTGGAAAACAAAAGGAAACATAAGGATATCAAATTGGTAACTGATCCAGTAAAATTACAGAAATTGGTGCAACAACCAAACTTTGGTTCATCTATAATTATTAATGAAAATCTAGTTGTTATTTCCATGAACAAGAAGTCAGTTACAATGGATCGTCCTTTGTATCTTGGAATGTCAATCTTGGATATTTCAAAAACACATATGTACGAGTTTCATTATAAGAAGATGGTTAACTATTATGGAAGAGAGAACATTGGTATTGCATATATGGACACGGATGCACTAATTTACTGGATTAAAACAAATGACATGTATGAAGATCTACGCACCTTTATATATAAAGATGATTTCGACTTTTCCGATTATCCTAAGGATCATCCAAATTACGACTATGACAGAAATAAGAAAGTATTGGGAAAATTTAAAGATGAAACAAATGGTGTGCCGATGATGGAAATTGTAGCATTAATGTCCAAACTGTATTCATTTCAACTGTACATAAACGAGAGGAACGAACATCAAGTCACGAAGAAGGCCAAAGGAATAAAAACTTCTTTCCTGAAGAAGAACGTACAGTTTGAACATTATAAAAGATGTTTGTTTGAAAATGTTGAAACAACTGCAACGTTCAACACTATTAGAAGTTATAATCATCAACTTTTTAGTGTCAAACAAACAAAGTGGGCATTAAGCTACAAAGATGACAAGCGCCATATTTTAGAAGATAAAATTAATACTTTACCATTCGGCCACTACTCTCTAAACCCTATCGACCAGTAAACCTATTCTTCGTCCTCTACCTTCTTCCTTTTTCCTTTCCGTAAAGAAGAGGGGACATGGCAAGCCCAATGCCATGTTCCCTCTTTTTTACACTAATATGAAATGGCCTTGACCTATATTCAAACTATATAAATGAGAATAAACTATTCTATGGATCAGTATTTTTACATGCAGTGTACAAGCAACATCTAAGATGGAAAGTGTGAAGGACAAGATTGTAAATGAACTACATAAACCAGCAAGAAGAAGATTTCCAAGAAGAAGTACAATCATTAAAGGAATGAATGATCTTTATCAAGCTGATCTCATTGAAATGATACCGCACAGTAAATTAAATAAAGGATTTAAATATATTTTAACAATTATAGACTGTTTTACTAAAATAGCTGACGCTTTACCAATGAAGGATAAGACTGGTAAAAGTGTTACAAAAGCTATGGAAACCACAATACAAAGAAATAAATTTAAAATTAAACATCTACAGACCGATGATGGAAAAGAATATTTTAATAAAGACTTTGGAGCTTTGATGAAGAAATATCAAATAAATCATTATTCTACAAATTCTGAAGTTAAAGCTTCAATAATTGAAAGATTCAATAGAACATTAAAAGGTGCGATGTATAAACAATTTTCAAAAAGAGGATCATACGTGTGGTATGACATATTACCACAACTTATAAAAGAGTATAACAACAAATATCATCGTACCATTGGAATGAAACCTATCCAGGTAAATAGTGCTAATGCCAAAATTGTATTACAACGCATTAAAAATAATACAACACCAAAATTGGAAAAATTGCAACCAAAGAAGTTCAAGGTCAACGATAAAGTTCGTATAAGCAAATACAAAGGTGTATTTAGTAAAAGATATCTACCAAATTGGACTAAAGAAGTATTTACAATTTATAAAGTGCAACCAACTATACCTGAAACCTATTTATTAAAGGATAACAAGGGTGAATTACTTCAAGGTGGATTTTACGGACACGAATTGTTGAAATCAACAGTCGGTGATGTATATCTTGTCGAGAAGATTTTACAAAGGAAAAAGGATATGGTTAAAGTCCGGTGGTTAGGGTTTGATAAAGTGAAGACTCTTGGATTCCTTCAAAAGACTTAGTATAGTTGTTTAATAGCTCATTGTGTGTTTAACCTTTATACAAGATGGAGATTGTACAACAAAAAGACCGATTTAATATCAATAACATTGATGAATTGACAGTTGACAATGATAAGTTAAATCATGGAAAACATGGTGAATTACTACCAAATACGATAAGATGTCTAATAACTGGTCCTTCAAATTGTGGAAAAACTAATGTTGTTTTTAACCTTATAACTAATCCTAAAGGATTGCGTTTTAATAATATATACATTTTTTCAAAATCATTGCAACAACCAAAATATCAATTATTGGATAAAGTACTTGCAAGTGTACCTGAAGTGAATTTTTACAAGTTTAATGCCAGTGAAACAATTATGCAACCAAATGAAGCAAAACCATTTTCTATTTTTATATTTGACGATGTTTCTTGTGAAAATCATGACACAATAAGGAATTATTTTGCTATGGGAAGACATCATAATATTGATAGCATTTATATTGGTCAAACATACAGTAAAATTCCAAAACAACTTATAAGAGACAATGCAAATATGTTGATCATCTTCAAGCAAGATGAAACAAATTTAAAGCATATATATAATGATCATGTAAATGCGGATATGCCATTTGAAAAATTTAAAGAGATGTGTGGCAAAGCATGGAATGAGAAATATAGCTTTCTCGTTATTATGAAGGAAGAAGATATTAAAAATGGTAGATATCGTATAGGGTTGGATAAATTTGTATTTATGCGTTGAACTACCGATGCTACATCTAGTTACACGTTGAACTTCACAGTGTAAACATGGTGAATCAAGAAAAACTATTGAAAGAAATAAAATCACTCAGTGATTCTATTAGGATGAAGAATCGTGCATTGAGGATGGGTTTAAGTGAAAGAGAAGAATTTCTAGAGACTACATTTAAACCTATTACGGAACCTTTAAAACAGATATCAGAAACTATTGGTAAACCTCGTTATGAAGGAGATGTTTTACTACCAGTTTCTAAACAAGAAGTACAAGCATTAAAAAAAGAAGAAGATGATGATTCATATACAAGTGCTAGTGAGCAAGAAGAAACAAAAGAAGAAGAACCAATTGTTGAAAAGGAAGAAGAACAGCCAATACCTGAAGCTGAACAATCTATTCCAAATTTAACTCAATTGAGTAGCGATATATTACAACATGGACCTCTTGGAAGAAAATATATAATGAAAATGCTACATGACATGAAATCAAACCCGAATTTGAGTAGATCACACGTATACGGAGCAAGAATTGATGGGAATGAATTGAAGATTGGCGATTCAAAGCTTGAAATAACACAAGACGATTACATCATTATTGGTGAGCATAGATATAAAGGAACAAAAGGATTATATGAATTAATTTTTAAAAACATACCACTAAGATATTCATCCAAAGATTTAAGTGTTTTTAAGGAGATTCTACAAAATACTAACGCTCATAAAAGAAACTACTTAAAGGATGGAATGATTAATCGTTCACGTGCAACAAAATATAACATCGTTATAAAAAAGTTGTTTCCTCCACGAAAATTGCCAACATTACGTACTGCACCAGCGGTAAGACAACCACTGAAAAGAAAATCTTTATCACTTATGGATTTATCACTTCTTGAACAACATGGTAAAAAGAGTAAAGGAGATACTTCAACATCTGGTAAAGGATTGATGAAAAATCTATACAATACAAATGTGATTTACTACAATGACATCAATAAATTGGTTGATAGAATGAGACTATTGCATGAAGCCATGGAAGCTGGTCATACAGGTTTAAATAATGAATGGGTAGCTCTGATTGATGAACTCAGGAATCGCGGCATAATCGTATAATTGTCCGCGGATATATAAGAGTTGCAGGTGTATAATGTGTCAGTTCTAACATGAGCGTCGACAAGTTCGGACGCTACTCCGCGTTAGGAGTGCAAGTTGGAGAAAACAGAAAAAGAAGTGGATTACCGCAAACACCCGAAGGTGACTATAACATAAATAATAAACGTTTAAAGTTTGTTAAGGATCCAGAAGAAGATGGAGATGCAACAAATTTAAAGACAGTAAAGGAGGAAACATCTACAAGTTTAAAACTCGACAACAACCAACTGTATGATGCAAAATCTCACAGGGTTATTAACGTTGCAAAACCAGTCAACAATGGAGATGTTGTTAATAAAGGCTATTTTCTATCTGCGATGGAATATGCTTTACTGTTGGAAAAGACTAAAAGTGGAAAAAAGTACAATGCTTTAAATTATAAAATAACTAATGTGGCAGATCCAACCGAGGATACAGATACAATTAATAAGCGTTATTTGCACTCTGTAATACCAGAAAAGAAAAAAGATGGATTTTCCTTCTATAAATATACTATAAACGATATTGGATATCCTAAAGAAGAAAGTGATGGTGTTAATATAAAATACATTAAAGATAATTGTATTTTATATAATAGTGCTGTTATTGATTGTCATGGAAAAGTGTTGTCCAATCTGGAAGATGGTTCAACTCCATCTGATGCTGCTACCATGAGACAAATGAATGAAAGCTTGAAAAAAGGAACATCCACTTTTGTTAAACAGAATCAGGTAGTGTCAAAGAAAGGTGATGAGTTTATGCAAGGCAGTGAAAAGTTTACCTTACTACAACTAAAAAATGACAAGTGGGATGGAAAAAATAAAAGGTTGTCAAATATAAGTTTAGGCACGGAAGAACATGATGCTGTTATTTTAACACAAGTACCACAACTATCAGCTACTGGTGTTAATTTTATATGTAAAGGTAGACGATTAACCCAAGTTAAATCTGGTAAAGATGATCAGGATTGTGTTGTTGTAAAACAAACTATAGTTTTAGATAAAATAAATAACGTATATGATGGAAAAAATAGAAGAATATCTAACATATCAGCAGGAATAGCTCCGAATGATGTTGCTACTATTAATCAAGTTATAGCAACCTCTAATAACGATCCATCTGCGTATACATGTAATGGTAAACGTATCACATATCTTGATAATCCTACACGTAACAAAGATGCTACTAATGTAGAGTATGTAATGAATCTTGTAGGTAATGTAGTTATTGATATGCATAATCATTTGATTAATGCATCGATGAAACACAATAAAATTGAAGATTCTCAGAGAAACCAATGGATTAAAGATGAAATCATTGATAGATACTAGTAAAACTTATGAATATTTAAGTATGGAATATACAAAAAAGGATTCATTATCATAAAGTATTTCATAGAGTGAAGACGTTGGTTACATAAAACAGCATAATGAAGACCGTATCGCTCAGTCGTCGTCAAGACAGCGGCAAGAGAGGACGTGGTTTAACATCAGCTGCATTATCCCTGCTCAGACGGATTCCAATTGGTGCTGTTGTGAATCGAGCGATAGACGCTTTACCATACGAATTACATCTGCCCGGAGGTTATCAATATTGTGGACCTGGAACTAAGTTGGCAAAACGTTTAGCAAGAGGAGATCCTGGAATTAATAAATTAGATCAAGCTTGCAAAGAACACGATATAGCATATTCAAAGTATAAAGATTCAACAAATAGATCAATAGCAGATAAAATTCTAGCAGAAAAAGCTTGGCAAAGAGTAAAATCAAGTGACGCAAGTATTGCAGAAAAAGCAGCGGCTTGGGCAGTAACTACAGCCATGAAGACGAAAGCAAAGTTAGGTGGTGGAAAACGTCGCAGAGGAAGACCTGCAAAGAGAGGCACACCCAAAAGAGGTGGAAACATTAAAAAAGGACGTCGTAGAACTCATAAAGCAAGTATAAAGAAGACTTCTGTTTGGCAAATGGTAAAAAACGGAGCAGGTTTATACCTAAGACCATACCGTGTGTACTAAATAAGAAGAATCAATTAATAATTCCAAATAAAGCCTTAACAAATCATCAGTTAAATGATTATGTAAAATGTTTGAAAATACCATTCTTTCGAGGAGTTTTTATGAAAGATGCATTACCAACTAAAATATGGAAAAATGAAACTGGAATAGTAAATTTGGATTCCACCTATGGTCCAGGTACTCATTGGGTATGCTATAAAAAGCTCGGACAAACCGTTTACTACTTTGACAGTTTTGGCAATCTACCACCGCCAAAAGAACTTCAACATTATTTTCGAAACTCAAAAAACATTTTTTACAATTACAAAAGAGAACAACCTAACAATACTGAAATATGTGGGCATTTATGTTTGGAGTTTCTAGCGAAAAGTGTCAGTCAGCTTTAAGATGTCATCGTATACAGTGTCATTGAGTGGAAATTCATCCACATTAAAAAGTACGCTGTTCCCAGCATTGCGTCTATCCAAGGAACGATTATGGGAAGCGGCATTACTTGATTTGACTACCTACAACTCAATTCCCAATGTTACGGAAGGGAAGAACAATTTACTACATTATTATGAAACTAAGGATGCTGCAGGAAAATACTCAGAATTGAAAATAATTACATTTCCTACTGGAGCTTATGAAATTGATGATATAAACCAATTATTACAGAAACAACTCGGAGAAGACAATATCACCGTTAAAGGAAACAATAATACTTTAAAAGCAGAAATAACTTCAAAATATTATTTTGATGTCAGCTTGGAACAGTCGATTGGCAGTTTACTTGGATTTACAGATACAAAAAAGAAAATCTTAACTCGTGGAACTACTCATTCAGGTGATTCAACTGTAACAATATTGAAAGTAAATAGTATTGATGTCACGTGCAACATTATACACGGATCGTATAGAGATGGAGTTAATCAACATATTTTACATACATTTTATCCAACAGTGGCTCCCGGTTTTAAAATTGTTGAGAAGCCACAAAACTTGATATACCTACCGTTAAACACCAGTTTCATTTCAGACATCGTACTGAACATATTGGATCAAGACGGTCATAGTGTTGACTTTAGAGGAGAAACAATTACTATACGGATACACATTAGAGCAGCGACATAAAAGTCAACATGGGATTATCATTTAAACCGCAACGGAAGAGTCGGGAGCTCAGTAGCTCCTCAACATTGGAAGAGTTAACATCGGACAACATTCGTTTTCTACAGAAGATTGGATTGAAACTTAACAGCGATGGATATCCTGGATATATCTCAAGGACCAACGTTCGACGAAACACTATGGGAAAAGGAATATCACACGCACAACCCTTACACTTCATCAAAATTAAACAATAACGATGAAATAAGGATCCCCATTCAACAACAAGATATTTACACTTTACCGTGTGAAAGTTACTTGTACATCGAAGGACGGGTATTAAAATTGGATGGAAAAACTGCTTCAACAGTTCCTTTTATAAATAACCCGATGGCATATCTT
This sequence comes from Neoaliturus tenellus, assembly GCA_030545055.2. Lineage (NCBI taxonomy): Eukaryota > Metazoa > Arthropoda > Insecta > Hemiptera > Cicadellidae > Neoaliturus > Neoaliturus tenellus. Next base: position 187,986,205 of record CM061533.1, on the reverse strand, counting down.
TTTGATGAAATAAGATATGAAATATCAGGGGTGACGGTTGATTCAACAAAAAAGGTTGGTTTAACAACGACATTGAAAGGATTAACATCATTAACACCACATGAGAAGAATTCAATAGTCACCGCCGGATGGGTTGCCCCCGATAAAGACACTATAACACCAGCTTCCAACGGTCACTTTGATTTTCATGTACCTTTACGATTGCTTTTGGGATTCGCTGAAGATTACAAACGGGTAATAATAAATGTCAAACAAGAATTAGTATTACTCAGATCTTCAACTAATAAGGACTTAATACTTGCAGACCCTGCAACTACGGAAGATAAACTGGAATGGCAACTACAATTGGATAAAGTTGTTTGGAGAGTACCCCATGTAAGATTGGCCGATGAACATAGAATCCTATTATTGAGAAAGTTAAAATCTGACCGTGATATTGTGATGCCATTCCGAAGTTGGGAATTTCATGAATACCCTACACTACCTCAGACAGAACGACAAACATGGACCGTCAAGACATCAACTTACTTGGAACGAGCAAGGTACATAATACTCGGTTTTCAAACTAAGCGAAAAGATGTTATCACTGCAAATGCTGGTCAATTTGATCACTGTAAAATAAAGAATTGTAAAGTTTTCCTAAACTCTCAATTCTTTCCCTATGACAATTTGAATGTCATGTTCAGCAAAAAACGTTTTTCCATTTTATACGATATGTATGCAAGATTTCAATCGTCATATTATGGAAAGACTAATACACCACTATTATCACCTGACCAGTATTATTCCAAGGCTCCAATAATTGTAATCGATTGTTCAAAACAAAATGAATCGGTAAAATCATCAAGTGTGGATATAAAAATTGAAATGGAATTTGAAGAACCAGTAGCGGATGGAACTTCGGCATACTGTCTAATTCTACATGATAAAATAGTTACTTACACACCGCTGACCGGAATTGTGAAGAATGTACTTTAAGAAGAATTGTACAACAACTGCAAATTTTTGAGGTTAGAATTATCTGCTTTAATTTTTGAGGTTAGAATTTCATTTGTGAAAGACAAGTTGAAAACAAACAATTATGTAATTGTATAAATTTCAAGGATTTTACGAAAAATATAAAAGCGAGAAAATAATTAGTAGAAACTTCATTCTATCTTCAACCGTCGTATGGGAAACATCATTCGCAAGATGAATTCTACTAACGGAGAAGAAAATACACCTCTAATGGATGATAATAGTTCAGATATAGAAAAACAAGTTGAACGAGAAATGGACGAGTTCCTAAAATTCAACAAACATAAGAAGAGAGAAGAAGAAAAAGCTGAAAAAGAAGTAAAAAGGAAGAAGGTTGAAGTTAACATTACAACCAATATTTTAACAGAAGTATTTCTTCGGATTATCTACCCAATTTCTTCATGCATGACAAAAAGTATATCAGTTGGAATTTTAAAATCAATGGATTATTCACCAATTGTTATTTTAAATCATGGAAACAAAATAGTTACTTTCAGTGAAACTACTTGGGAATCTCTCATGAAACATTTACATCTTTTAGAATGCTATTTAAGTAACAACACATTTGGAAGAAGAACAAGATTAAGTTTATTGGAATCAAATATTGAAGTTGATATAGTAAAACATCGTGGAGGACAAATTGTTCGCTTCAGAGATTTAACTACACATAATGTTAAATTATATTTCACTAAAGAAGAATTTTACACTTTAAGTTGTACTACCGGTCCCATCACCAGATATTTGAAACAACTAATATTTTCAAGTGCAATAATTAAAGACTATCTAATTGATACATTGGACAAATAACCTTTTGTTCCAATTTTATACGGTCCCGTGGATACTTCAATCTTTAATAGAATACCTCAAGAAGTTGAAATGTGGAGACAATTAAACAACTATCACACCAATTTTAATATTGATGAAGTAGCACAAGAAGTGAAAGAAGAAGAACAATCCTGTCTGTTATAAACATCGGCTCATTCAATTTTTAAGTCAGTTGTTAGTAAGACTTCATCATGAATAAACGGGTTTCGTTTTCTAATGCGCCACATATAATGGAAGTTAAAAGAGGTATAATTGAATTTCAAGCTTTCCGAGGAAATGATGGTAATTTTATTATTAAAGAATTAGTAATCTTGGACATGAACACATCAGTAGTTTATCATTATTTGTTCAAACCTCCAGTACCATTTAATAGACCAACAACTAAAGCGAAAGTTACAAACAAATGGTTGAACAAACATTTTCACAACTTAAGATGGGATGAAGGTTTCATTAATTATAACATGATGCCGCACATTATGAATCATTATTGCAAAGAGTTTAAAATTATCTACACAAGGGGATTGGAAAAAGCAAATTGGATACAATCATTTACAAGCAACGAAGTGATTAATGCAATAATTGATAAAGATTTCCAATGCTACTTCAACGAACTTTGTATTTCATCAAAAAGTTTTAAACATCGAAGGTCGCAGTGCGCTTTAAAGAATGCCTACCGCTTGAACAATTTCCTTCAACAAAGTGGTGGGTGTAGTGTCAGTAGTGGGGGTAGTGTCGATTATAAAAGCGAGAGCGCTACCATGACGCAGCATGAGTATTACTCTAACCTCCGAAGAGACAACATCTCCGACGGACATTCTTATTAACAAGAAGATTAACAACAACATCAAGATGGCATCACGGAACTTACTTCAAAGTTTAGTTGATCAGTTCAACGCTCATTCTAAATCATCAATTCTACCTACAAAGAAATGTTCTGAACTAAAAGAAGAAAAACACTACATCATTCATACGATTAAGAAAATGGAAACTTCAGTAGGTGATGCTATTAATTGCACATTGAGCGAGGCTCCATATACAGTTGGTGATGAACCAAAATTTCAGATCTTCCTACCAAGACGCTTTGTACAACTTCTTCAAAATGAAGATCTTCGTGTAGTTCAACCCGGCGCACTCTATTTGGTTTCGCACGGACCAAGTGGAAACAACTCAACTGAACTAACTATTCATGTAACACCTACTACTGATTAGTTTGTACATAACATTGTAACTATTTGTTTGTAATTGTTTTTCAATAAATATGATATAAAGAAAAAACAAAAAAATTAAAAGAAGCAACATATTGTGATGTCTTTGTACATTACAATATGTTGCTTTTTTTAAAAATTCCACAGGATGACCTTGACCCACTTTTGTGTGATTATAAAAGCGAAAATCTACTTGTAAAATTCATCAGTCTACGACTACCTTTCGTACCGTACACATCTCGCTCACTCTATCGTTTAATATAAAAACTAAAAGATGTCTCTCAAAGTCAAGTGTGCATCTTATGATACCAACACCATTACAACTTTTGAACAACTCGAAGATTTAACCAACGAAATGCGAGTTTTACTTACCGGTGGTTATCACTTAACTGTTGATGTTAGTGCTACTAATACAAGGATGTTCACTGAAACAAAATATTGCGATGATGAAATATTTATTTCTACACAACCTACAACTTCTTCATCGCCAACTGGTCAACATAACATCAAGTTCCAAAAGTATTACCAATGTTGAATAACTTTTGACAGACAAAACTACAACTAAAGAATCACATGATCAATGTGAGTTAATAAAAAGGATGTGATACTTGTATAAATAATCATTTGCTTCTCAGCTCTCACCACGACAAGACCTATTTAAGAAAATGTTGTACAGAATGATGATTCAACTTGATGGAAAAATCTATGGAAAAGACTACAACACCGTTGAACAAATGACCCAAGATTTAGATGTATTAACTAAAGAAGGATATCAAGCTAAATTAATTTTAAAATTTCCTCAAGTACATCCATTATCAACAGAAGAACTTGTTGCTATGGCTAAGGCGGAGAGAGAGAAAAAGTCTGAAGAAAACAAAGAGAAACAAACTTCCTAAATTTTAATAATCCTTACACTTGTAAGGTATAATTTTTTAAAACTCCATTTGGATGACCTTGAAACTACCCCCACCACTTTTCACAGTACATAAAACTCACTATTCAACACTATACACTCTTATTCTTTCACTAGACTCCGCAGCGTCAACATGGAAGAGCAAAAATACAAGTACAAACCTCGTTACTGTTGTGAACAACAGTGTACAGATTTAGGACCAATGATGGTGGATGGGTTAGCTTGTACTTAATGTGAATTCTTCGGATCTTGTTATTGCAAATGCAAAACAAAACAACTACCACCACCAGAATTGCGAACTTTCAAATTTTACAAATCAAGATATTTTCATACATGTTGTCCTCAAAGATGTTTCAAATTTCACCCTCTAGATCTTGCTCATTGTCAACGCACCAATTCTCATCAAGATGATTTTTGTACACATATGATAAAAAGATGTAAATACAGATCAGATTGGTATTCCGATCCTGTAGAACCATCAAATGTGTAATTTCAGTTTTACACTCTTTTTTAAAACTTCATTTGGATGACCTTGAGATTTCCCCCACCACTAGTTCTAATTTTTATATAATATTAAATCATTCCACTTCCAACACTCTAACTAACAACATGGAAAACAAATTTATCAAGTTTGAACATATAATAACTGACAGGGAAGAGATGGAAGAATTGTTTCAAAACTTACTTTCTATCATTGACGAATATCCTATAAGATGGTTCAGAATTGTAGTTCAATATTTAAATCCTGGTGAATTGTTTTCTTCATCGAGTGAAGAGGATGAAACAACTACTTCGGTTCAAATAATTGAATTAAAAGACGAAGAAGAAGAACTAAACATTTTATTCAATCATAAGCTCAAGGTTCCCCATATATAAAAGCCCCCTCCCTAGACAGCCCCCCTCCCTAGACGCCTGCTCAAGGTCGCCATTATATAAGCCCCCTCCCTATGTGCCGATCCTCATTCTATCCCCGACTCTTCAACGATGAACAACTCTCCTTTGGCCCGAATGAATTCTAGTTTTGAAATAAACTCTAAAGAAGAGTTACAAGACATTTTTAATATTTTACAAGAACTTGTAGATAATTTTACAACCATCAAAATGAATTTGGAAATAACATACGATTGTCCTATTTGTGATAAAGTTGAAAGTTCGGACGAAGACAGTTTACTAAATCTAACTCCTGCACCATCTGACACTACTGATGGTAATAATAAAGAACAAAATATTTCCCCCACCACTTCTTTATAATTCTTCGCTCCCCCCACCACTTCTTTATTTAACTAACATTTCTCGCTTTCACTTCTCATTCCTTCTTCGACTTTTCAACTATCAACATCACTTGTTTTAAAATTTCAAACACTAACACAATCATGATGGATATAATGGATGAAGTTCCCTTCATAACTAGAATGGAAGAGGATAAATTGAAATTGGAAATTAAACGATTAGAAATGGAACGGGAAAACCAACTCGAAATGTTACGTTTGTTCAAGCTTTTTAAATACATCATCTGGGGACTCTGCGTTTACCTTCTCATCGTCGTTGGTGTTTGCATTTACAACTCTGTAGTTCATCACAAAAGTTCAACTTGTTTAAACTCTGCTGTTGCACATTAATTGTATGTTCACAAATAAAATTCAAAAGTTACTTCAACCTATCCCACTATCACCAACTAGTTCAACTTTGAACTATTTCTGGTGGTAGTTGGGTAGGCTTTTTTAAAACTTACTCTGGATGACCTTGACATACTTTCCAGGCCCCCAGTTATAACTGTTGAATTTCAGTTTTGATCTTACTCTTAATTTTTGTTCAACTTTTAGAGTTTAGTTAACACAGTTGAATTTTACTTTTCAACTAACTCTTAATTCATGCCCAATTCTACTTCAAATTCAGGGCATATGCTCTCGCCATCTGCACCCTGCAGCTGCCCTGGCAGCTGACACCATCTGACCCCTGCAGCTGCCCTGGCAGCTGACGTCACTTCCGGTTTAGAAGTGGCTTTTTCCCTCTACTCACATGAAGCCATTTACTAAGTTTCGTCAAAATCTGTCCATTGCTAAAGAAGTTTGCCTATTCTCCATATGATTAACATGGGAAAAGAGTATGCAGGTTTGGTGCCATGATAAGCACAAAAAACCAAGATTTTTTACCATAAATGGATGAATCTCAACCAAATGAAGCTGAATTCCAAGTTTCATCGAATAATATTGGTTAAAAAGTGAAATATTAACACATCCCAATTCTCCATAAGATTAACATTGGAGCCCCAAAATACAATGTACTGTGTTTAGACTTTGTAATATCTCGGTAACCAATTGAGATAGAGCAAAGCTTCAAAATACTAAATTGTGTATTTTTTTGAGCTAAATCCAATGGTCAAAATAAAAATTTAAAATTTTTTAAATTTACATATGAAAAATGCAAAAAACCCATTTTTGGGGTACAAAACCCCCCAAAACTACCCCTTCCGGTAGGTCGATATGTCTGGTTTACGAACTCATCCGAATAAACGTAGGATTACACATCTCTACCAAATTTGGTCTCGATCGGACCATTTTTACGAGAGTTATCGTGTCTAGGGACACACACATATATACATATATATATATATATATATATATATATATATATATATATATATATATATATATATATATATATATATATATATATATATATATATATATAAAATTTTTAATGACTATTATTTTTGGTCTCTGGGTACCTAAAAACGAAAAAGTAACATGGTCCCGGGCTTAGGTCTTACCATGAGACCTACGGTAATAGCTTATTCCCTATGGGAAATTCGCTAAAAGTGTCCAAGATCGATTGTAAACAGTGCAACTGATTGGAGCTAAGCAGCATCCACCCAGCGATAAAAAGCGTCCATGACGAACGGTAATAGCGCTCTGAATATTACAGTTGTAAAGAGCGCCCCTGACCGGCGGTAAACATCCCCCCAATTTACGGTAAACAGCGTCCCTGAGCTGTAAAGCTATCCCTCGATCGGCGGCGTTAAAGGGTTAACAACGTTCCCAATATGGGTAAATAGCACCCACGATCTGTAGTAAAGAGAGTCTATGATCAGAGGTTAAGAGCGCCCCCACTTAACACTTCCCAATGAAATGAATCTTCGCATATTCGCAATGAATAAATAATTGTTGTTCAGATTTTGTTGAATAAACTATGAATAGATTTTCTTATTATAAGTGTTTAATCTGAAAATAAATATATTTTTTACTTTAAACGTTATGTTTTGTAATATGTTATAACTTCTAAAATAAATGGATCTAATGAATCCCGGAGGGGGGGGGGCGCCTATCGTCAATTTCGCCTAGGGCGCCAGAAAACCTAGGGCTGGCCCTGCATATTTGAGATATTTTTTGGTGTGTAAGGTTGTTATATACTCAAAGTAATCTCTTATTTGTTGAAATTATTTTATTTTAGCATTAACTATTATAAACTATGATTTAACTGGGGTTGGCTCCTACTTAGCCAAGCCCCACTAAGTGTTGTGGAAAAAAGTGTAGGCCTATTGATATATTTAATATTAAACGGAGAGCGAGCTTTCTTCCTTTGCTTACTCTCCTAGCACAACATTTTCTGTATAACAGTAAGAATACACCAGAAACATGAGTGCTCCATTATTTAATTTGAAATACAACTAGAATTATTACTAATAAGACTAGGGTGATTCTTTAGGGATTGTAAAAAGTGATAAGTTTCAACATTAATTAGGCTAAAACGTTAGTTATGAAATCTGTGAGTGTGATGTCTAAATCTCTATTGTGCTTCACCAGAATCAAATATTTCATAACAAATAATGAACTAAAAGAGTTAAAATAACTATTTTGCAAATTGCATATTTCAGTTATAGATTATTAAATTTTTTATGAACTTTTTAGACTGAATACGTTTGTGGGTTTTTCAGAATTAGAAGCCACTAAACGCCAATTCAGAAAGTATGGGTCAGAACTAGAGGCAGACTGCACTGCTAGTATATGTACTAGTATATGGAGAAAGTCTTGTTTATGTCGAAATTTTTATGTAACAATTATGTTTTTAACTGTTTACAGTATATATATTCATTGCATGTAACATCAATATGAAGGAAGATCTGTTGATCTGTTATTATTGTAGGTCTTTATATTACAATTGGTTAGGAAATTCAAAACTAAAGGGACTTCCAAGTGTTTGCAACAATTTTTTGGGTGGTTATGAAACGTAATGTATAATTCTGTTTTGGATCGGAATGAATAATACCACTAATAATAATAATAATGAATAAGCCATGAATAATACCACTGTTACTGGGGAGGTTCCAAGCTTTCTGAATATACCCATTTTAAATGGTGGAACGCAATTAAATTGGTTACTTTTAATAGGCAATAAAACATCTGGAACAAAACTGTTGTTATCTGCTCGCCTCGTAGACAACGGTATATATGTATTTTACGTGTTTATTGCAGTTAATTTACATTTTTAAAGTAAGTTTCATCAAGTTTATAACATTAAATATGAGTATTTACTTGTGTTTTCATCCGACGATGTAATTATTGGAAGGACAAATGGGACACAAGACCAGTCATGCGACTGCGGAGCGGAATATCAAACTATAGATCACATAGTCGCAGAGTGCCTAGCGAGTGCTTTCCTTGAAGGATTGATTGGTCTGCATAGCTCAAGTGAAGCTGGGCTGCAATATCTTAGCGCCCTGAATAAAAGAGAGCTCTCTATAAAAGAGAGATCAATATTTATATTTTAGGGTTTAGGTTTTTACATATACTGACTCAGGTGCTCTGCACTGCAGAATTCATTTTCTTATTCTTAAAACTTGGTGGCTGGCTAAATGAGCCATATAACATATATATTTTATAATAAAGAGTAAGGGTGACAATTTTTGCGTTGTTAAGTAGTCAATTTTATCTACTTTAATAATACCATATACAGGGTGAATCTCGTAAGGTGTCCTAAATGGATTACAGACAAACGCTTTTTCCTACAGTCTTCAAATAAAATTATTTTCCACTAAATCGACTCCAAGGAGTATTGTAAAAACATTTTTAACTATGTGAAAATACAGGTTATTCCAGAAACTAGGCCACATGTTCTAATCTCAGTATTTTCGATATGCCATGTTTTACATCATTTTAAAGGTATTTTTAAAATAAATATTTTGGTGAAAACAGAAGTTCAATATTTTCAAAATGCCCATTTCCTTAAAAAATTGTTACGGTATAGCCTGAATTTCCGTAATCAATGCGCCTGGAATCACTCTGATTCAAAATTTGCAATCCTTACTAACTGAGCTTTACCACAATATGTTATATGTAAAGTTTGTTTAAAAAATAAAATTCTAAAAAAATTAATTTGTTGAGATTTGTATTATTTGGTCAGATCTAAACATTTCAAATGGTAACATGCTAAGTAACATATAATTTTAAAGGTCTTTTGACATCTAACAACTTTCTAATTTACACTTATCCTGTATCTCTAATAGTGTTTGTGTTAATCAGCAAAATAAACTATTTTCCCATTTAAATACATGTTATTTTTTACAACACATTTTTGTAAAATTCAAGCCCTCACAACTAATGTGTTGTAAAAAATAACATGAAATGGAAAAATAGTATATTTTGCTGATTAACACGAAAACTATTAGAGATACAGGATAAGTTGTTAGAAATAAAAATACCTTTAAAATGATATTTTACTTAGCATATGTTACCATTAGAAATTTTTGAAATCTGACCAAATACAAATTTCAAAAATTTTTTAGAAATTTTATTTTTTTTTTAAATAAACTTTACATCTGACATATCGTGGTAAAGCTGAGTTAGTAAGGATTGCAAATTTTGAATGAAAGTGATTCCAGACGCACTGGTTACAAAAATGCAGGCTACACCGTAAAAATTGATATTTTTCTAAGAAATGGCCGCAATTTTGAAACTGTTGAAGGTATTTAACTTCTGTTTTCACAAAAATGTTTATTTTTACAATACCTTTAAAATAATGTACAACATGGCATAAGCATTGACTATGTACACTACCTACATGCAGGGGTGGACTGACACTATGAAAAGGGCGGTGGAATGGGTACTGGAGGGGCGCCATATATGGCATTCATATTATTATGCATATAATAAAGAACATACATATGTTTGGACTATCAAATAATTTTCTAGCATTTAAAATTGTAACCCTACAATATTAAAGAGTTTATAGTTTAGTTACTTGAAAATGACATAGTTGAAACATGTGACAAAAAATATACATGGATAGCCTACTTTGGTCTTTATTTCTAATGATAATAATAACAGAATCCCTTAAAATTCAAACAATTTACAATGTATCTAAAGAAGTATATTACTGTAGTTTGTAAAATAGTACTGTGTTAAAATAGTAACTTTTAAATTGTAAATAAACATTATAAACTGATATTAAAAATCGAACGAATGAAAGTAAAAATAACTTTACAATAAGCATTTGAAGGCTTTGTAGGCAAATATTAAACTTGAAAGCCGTAGTTTTTTATCTTTATCAAAACCAGCATATTTAATTTACATTACTGTTTGTTTATATTGCTGCCCATAAAAGTTAAGTCAACATACCAACAGTTTAAATACGTGAAGAAGTCTTCGTAATTGTTCACTCTTCTCACTCAGATTGTCGATTATCTAATAATGATTGATCTTGGCAAGAATATCTCCCTTCATGTTCATGAGAAATAAGGTCTGAAGGTGTTCATCAGTGAGTCGTGAACACTGAACGGAGCCTTGTTTTGATATATTTTGCAAAGGGCCAAGTGTCTTGGGTAATGTCAAGAGATATACTTAAAGTTGAAAACAAAAACATTGTACTCAAGTAAGACGTCGAATGCATAATTGAAGCAAAAGTATTGCATTTTTACCACTTTTACACTGAATATACTGCAAATCGTTTGGGTCTCTTTATTCGTCATCATTTAAGTTGGAAACCAATTCTTCTTCCTAGAGCTCACCTTCAAAATCATCGGTTGGTTCTGTTATGTTTACCGGCTTCGACAACTGGTGATGACACGGTGATTAAAATATACTAATTCCTCCTCGCAATCGGTAACTAATTCTATTATCCTTTGAAAGCTAGAAGAGTTAATGTCAATGCTGTTAAACCACTTGGGAACAAAATATTTTAAATCTAAGCATATACTTTGTTTTTCTAAAAACTTTTCGTTCATACATTTGACAGCTTAATCTGTAACACATTTAAAAACGCTTACTTCAAATCGGCGATTGCTGTCCTCAATTAGGCCACCTCACGTCTCCTGATGAAGTTTTCCCCGGCATTTTCTTTTTCTTCCTACTCTCACCCTAGGCAGTTTTGTTTCTATGATGATTTCTTCCATATTTGGAACTGTACCCGACAAGTGTCCGATTTTGTTCGTTATTTCAGTGACGAAGACCTCTGCAGCTTAGAAGACATCGGCAAACTTGGACCTAGCACCTTTTAAAACCTAAAGGCTACTTTTTTCCTAAGTGCAGCTTACTAGCCTCAATGCTTGAACATAGTCAAGATCCTTGGTTTGCAGGTAATCTGTAAGTGGAGTGGTGTGCTAAAAAATCATCAGGAAAGTCATTGCAACGAAGATTGCCTGGAAACTGCATATTTTCTGCAAAATGCAAATACAGCATCCGTTCCTAACCTGTTAAAATTGTCGATTTATTAAAATAATGGATTACAAGAGTCGTTTTAACACCTGTGTTTATATTCAAAATTGTACATATTCCAGAATAAATACAAATATACACTTTGTGTAAGGTTTAACAAAATCATCCCCCTGGGATTGACCGTTACTCGTACTACGTCGCAATGGTCGCGACCGCGATCAGGCTGACAGCTGTTTCGCCGCACAGGTTAGCCAACTATGTCGAGTCATTGCTACACGAAAGAGTTCCCAGTTGGAGCAATTCATCAAAGTTGAACATTCAATTTATAAGAAGATAAACGTATTATGTTCAAGTCATGAAGTGCAAACACATATTAATCGTTTTAGGAAAAATAAAAATTCACAAATATTGAACTTTCAAAATATATTTTACAATTCCTTATAATGAAAAAAACCTCGTCATAGGGGCGCCGGGGCGCCTTGATGGGAAGGGCGCACTGGGAATTTTCCCGGTGTCCCGGCGGCTCAGTCCACCCCTGCCTACATGTACATGTCATGCACATGTACATGACTTTGTACATGAGAAGACTTCTCATAGCGTAGGCGTGTTTGAAACATATTGACAGTGGTGTGATCTCGTTTGGCATACATGGAAGTACAAGAGTCATATGATAGGCAAGCCAGTGCTACCACTCTTCTCTATCAAGGATTAAATATTTTATAATGGAGGTTTTTGTTTATGTTGTGATGAAATGTTTTTGCAGCACTGTAAATTCAGCTAAATAATAACAACATCGATGGCAGCAACTTTGGTGCCGGCGTACACGAAACTTCCAAATTTTTGCCTCAAACTAAATACATTGGATGAGAAATCTATTCACGGTAGTGTACATGGTCAATGGCATAAGTTTGTATTTTAAAATACTGAGATTCAAACATGTGACCCCTAGTTTCTGGAATACCCTTTATTTATATGTAGTTAAAAATATTTTTATGATATTCCTTTGGGTTGATTTAGTGGAAAATAATTTTTCTTGAAGATTATAGGACCAAGCGTTTGTCTGTAATCCATTTAGGACACATTAGGAGATTCACCATGTATATATTTACAATCATAGGTTATGGAGAATATTTGTTTTTAATTAAAAAATCTGTAATACTTGGAGGTAGGGGTCTGAACATTGAGGTGCAACATGCGTCTAACAAGGTAACACCTAGAGGATTAAAATAACAACTCATATCACATTAGCAGCAAAAAGGTTTATTTAATTACCAAAAACCACTTTAACATATTAATTAACGGAATAAACTAATATTATATCACAAGATATCACTAAGTAGTTTAAACAGAGTTTTGGCAGAGTAAAAAAGATGTAATTAATCACAGAATATGCAGTATAATCAACAAATTAGGAAGTTTATTAGTTTTAAAATATATTTTTCTAAACTTGTTGAGACTGAGCATTGTTATGAGGAAGTGGGGAAGGACTAAGTAGTTTCGCTTCTCAGTTCACCCCTCCTCATTTCAGTAGTGGGTTTGCCACTAATTTATCATTCTGTATTTTGCATAATGCCCACAATTTCTCTTTCAGAGCATTCCCAAGGAATTATAAATCAGAACAATATTCTGAACTAGTTTAGCACCCTGCCATCAGTTTACTAAAAGTAGCTTGAAATATATACCCTGAAAAATTGATACTCGTCTCAATTACTGCAACATAAATTGGTAAAATAATTCAAAATTATCAAGCACATCATTAAGAAATGTGTGCAAAAATTATAACGAAAATCTGGCACCAACAATATGGACAAAATGAAATCATTTTATATCAACAGAAGATTTCAGGCACATACATCTTACAATAGCTATATCTAGAATTAGTATTAATTATTTGATATGTAAGTGAAAAGTAACTATCATTTCTAAGATACAAAATCTTCACAATATACAAATAATGAACAATGTATTCCGCACCATTGGATGAATTTTTACAGAATAGGACCTTGAATAATATACAATTTAAGATATAATGAAAATATAGTTACTTTAATATTCTTTTACTATAGTTTATACTTATTTTTAGCAAGCCCTTATAATGGACAGATTAATGCTTAGAAATAAAATATATAAACAGGAGCATAATGAACGTATAAAATATAAAATAGTTAGTAAATTATAGCTTCGGTTTATATTTAGAAAGCATATTGATATAAAGTTTTATTGGAACTCATCTCCATACTATCCTCTACATTGATTGATAAGTAGACAAAATATACTTATTTTCATTGGGCCTAGAATAACTAGTTTTAAAGCCTAAATCTAGTTTTATACAAGTTACATTCTACGATAGTAAAATTATTTTGGAAATGATATTTAAAAATACTGATAATAAAGGAAAGGAAAATATCTAAGGAACAATAGTATAGATGAATTTATAACCACATAAAATAAAACCAATAACCAAGAGGAGTTTTAAGTAAGACAGCTCTCGAGTTAAGTATAAAAGGTTGAATTAAAGTTACGTCACTTCTTAAAAAATACATAAAATAGGAAAATTATTAACCACCAGGGTCGTCAGAAGACTTTATTTTTTGAGGTTGGTTCAATGACCCATGTAATTAACTTAAATCATGTCCACCACTGTTAACAATTGTTTGAATTACAAAAGTAGATTCATCAACAGAAGTTGGCGGACTGCACTGATAGTTGGAAGTGAAATTCGCTTCAGTTCTAGAGTATGATGGATGTGACAGTCAAGATCTAGAGCATGGTGGGTATGACCGTTGAGTTCTAGAGCGTAGTTGTTGTGACAGTAGAGTTCTAAAGTGTGGTGGATGTGACAGTGGAGTTCTAGAGTGTGGTGGATGTGACAGCGCTGACGCCGTGCACCATGACGGTGGGGGGCAGGTCTGCCGTAAGCTCGGTCAAACACTGCAGGTACTGGCCACTGTTCTTCACCCGAGGTGGAGGCGGAAGGTACACGAACGTCAGCGCCGTTAGCTCTGACTGCTGCCGCATTATCTGGTTCACACTGAAAAATGCACCAGGGTCGTCAGAAGACTTTATTTTGAGGCTGGTTCAATGACCCATGTAGGATCAGGTCACCAAGAACCAACCAACCAATATAAATAAGTTAATTCCACAGGGGTTTTTCCAGTAATTGGCTTACTGTAAGAACCGGAAGTTACCACAGGTTTATGAAATAATTTTATGTAACCTAAAATGCCACCCACATATTTCGCTCACAAAACAACTTAATTTTTAACTAATAACATATTTAGTAATAAAATTTGTAAAATGAAAAATGGTTTGAAAACATAAAAAACCAATATTTCCAAATTATAGTCTTATTGTAATTTCTTTGGCTATAAATACTAGTGCACACTCTGTCCATGTGTTTCACACACATTGGTATTTAAATTTTACATAGGAGTTACTGGTTTTAATTAAAATAACCAAACTTCAGAAAATATCAGGACAGGAAAAAACTTTTGTAATGCAATAGACAAGGGATGTCTCATTAGCAAGTAAAAAGATGTACCCACTACGTCACTAAGCCTGATAACACAAATTAACAGCTGGGTAGGGTTACTCTTATGGACATAATCATGAATTATGTCACAGGCCTGAATCAGAAGCGGTATTTTTAATATCAAAAGAATTAGACAGCCCTTCTTAGGTTTATATTTTTCAGCACAGTCTGTGAAAAACACTGTTTTCATAGGAAATTGTGAAGTCAAGAGAAGAATTTTAGGACGACTTTCTTAGTGGACTTACTATATTTTCTTTCATTTTTTGTGGTAGTATATAACAGTATTTTGGATGTATCATAGGTGTCATGACATTTGTCAAACCTTAATAAGAATTAAAAAAAAATTCTCATCTGAATAAATTGTTGCTAAAGAAACAACACCGCCTAAGTGACGTTTTTAGCAAAATTGAGATTTTTATATCTCTATGGAAACGTCCTTGCAACGTAGTTTAGTGAAAGTTGTCTTGAACACAACATTTATTTATTTCTTTTATAAAGAAGACAAATTCTTCTTGATAAAAGAAATAATTATTCCCAACAATCAGAATCATATATTAGTGTTTAGGATTGATATGAATTGACAAGAAACTAATCACAAAATTGCCAATGGGCAGTGAGTTGGTTTTGATTGACACTTATATGTGTCTGGATTAGCCACTGTGGTAGGACGCCACAGTTTGATGGACTCTACCAATAAAATCTTGATAATTAGGACTCCACTCTCAAAGGACAATAACACCATCAGCAACCAGTGTTATGCAATCAGCCTTGCTTTGCATTATGCAGTGGGTTACAAGTACATGGTTCGAGCAGAGCTGTGTTTTCTCATGTATTTGTAAAGACAACAAAGCAGCAATAGAACAAATAAGATATAAAATCTGTATGAGTCTTACTTGAGTAGATAAGCCCTTGATATGTTATCAGCCACAACTTGAATGTCGTCCGTTGTCTGCAGAACACAGCCTCCGCGCAGAGATGCCAGCAGCCGAGACCATTCTGGCACCTACAGAACAGATAAAGTTTTCAGAAATAATCAATATCTACCTAATGTAGGGGGAAAATAGGCCTATATCTAAGTGTAATTGTGAACAAAATAATATTTCAATGATGTACAGGACACTCTTGTTCATCCGAACTAATAAGGCGGAATACTGGGCTCAGATGTTGAAAAATTTTAATGAAACAAAATTAGACAAAAGTTATCACACTAACAAAGTTACACTAACAATTATTAATGAGCTAATTAAATACAAGAGATTCTCTGAAAAAAGATAATGAAACTTCTTAAGTACTTAAGAGTAAAAAAATCACATGAAATATAGCTTCTAATTCTTTACTAAAGCATTTGCTCATTCTGTCCTCTTGTATTAACAAGCGAGAAAATTTATCAACAATCATATTGAGGGTCCCAAATTATTAAAATAGGGCCTGGCAATGCAAAATATGATACATTTGTAAACTGTGAGGATAGCAAATAAAAGAATAAAGGTGCTGAAATGCAAAAATCAATTTTTCTTTGTTCAAGAAACCCTAAATCATTAGTTTGAATGAAGTAGACTTCAGTAGTCGCCAAGCTGGACAAGGGAGTGTACTGTACTGAAATAGTCTAGAGGTTTGCAGCAAGAAAGTTATGGTTCTAGAAACAAAATCAACTTTCTTGGGGTTCATATATTCATATTATTATTATGTTTCTAAAGAAAATAACAGAATTTTTCCACAATGAGCAACAATGGTTGAATCCTTGCTTTTGTTTAGGAAACCTTAAATTACCAGTATTTTAATTATAAAATGGTTATAGTTCAGTTCAATCTATATATAGATTATAATATTTATCAGCTTCATGCATAAGATATTTTAACTTTAATATGGGCTGTTCCATGCAATGACAAATATATATTTGACACCAAACACATACTACTTAAGTAGTTATTTATACTGTAAACTGAAGGTCTGCTAAATTTATAAATCTGTATTTTAAAGTATGTATTTAATTTTCCAGCAATACCTGGTGTATAGAAGCAGATATCCGCAGAAGTTGGAGTTGCTGCTTGAATCTGAGTTCGTTACTTCTCTGATTTCGGAAGTCAGTCAAGTCTGTGATATGTGTCGTTCGACCATCACACAGAAATACCCTCAGCTTTAGGTGCTTCCAGCCTTGTACCTGAGACAAGTTCAAGTAGCATTTTACTCAGCATATGATAAGATACAAACTACTCAAAATGTAATTTGATGTTATAAAACAAAAACAGGTATAACTTACCATTTCATCAACACATTATTTGTCAACTAGCCTGTTACATTTAACGTGATGTGTACAGCCTATTGGGCCCGGCTCTCGGTGCTAGTAGGATGCGTCCGAGCCCGTTCGGGCATCGGGTGGAAGAGGGGACCTATTGTTCTAGTTTTGTGTCAGTTTCCATTTTCCGCCATTTTCTTCGGAGTAGTGACAGTCCTTGTATATGGCTATATTGTGTCGAGTGTGTGAATTATAGTTTCTAATCATGGAGGATGTTCTTGGGACTTATAACGATATTATTAGATGAAACAAGACACTTTTGATGGTGACATGATATTTCTAAGGTGGGTGCGGAGTACACTGATTCAGACAGTAGCAACAATGACATATGTGTACACGTATATATGTATGATTTTATACACACATATACATGTATAAATATATATATATATATATATATATATGAGTAATACAAATATCATTTATTAGTTTTATATAGATTTTTAGTGTTGTGGTTTGGATGCCAATACGAAGTCTTGCATGCTCGATTCTGACCGAAGCGGCCGTGCACAATCGGCCGCCAGATTTTTTTGCACTTTTTTAAATGCATTTTTTCATTATATTCAATTTATTTACCAGTAAAATAAGATAAATAATGTAAAAACATATTTCAGAACCTGAATAACCATACCGTCAAACCTCAGCCACAGCAAACGTGTTAATCTATACTTATTTATTACGCTGAAAAGTTTTTTTATATTTTTTTATTATTATTGGAACTTTTACAATTTTTTATACATTCTCAAGTTTTTACTGTTGATAGCGCTTGATCTGTAGGGCTTGAACTTCAGTTAGAGCAAGCTGCATGATGCAAGATGCATTATTAATGCATTGCACACTCCTAATAAAACTATAGAAGATAAAATGTGAACACATTAACATTTTAGTTCTAGAAGGCAAAAACTAGAAAACAACAAAATATGTTTCTAGGTTATATTAGAGGCAAAGCTCTACACAAAATGAAAATAACTAAGGGGATATTTATCTAATATTAGCCAAAACTAATTTATCTTCCAGTTTAACAAGAACTTATAGCAGCGAAGATAGACAGAATTTTTAGACATCAAATTTTTATGAGGGTCTTGATGAATTATACAACCCAACTCTTTAAATTTCTTATCTCCTATTGAAAAAATCACATTGATTACCATTTGGATGATGCATGCGAGTTGCAACATAAACAGACTGCTGGTATCAAATGGATCCTCAGAGTTAGGGTTGAAAAAGTTTACTGGCCACACATCTATGTACTTGTATCTGCCTTGCCTGTCAACAAACAACTTGGTTAGAGAAAAGCAAAGACTACAATTACTGGTTTAGACAGCCACAATAGAATATCAGGTTATATTTTGTATCATCAATGAGAAAATAGCTCAAAGTCTTACAATATCAAATGTCTTACAATCAACTCAGTCAAATTTAAAGTATACAATAGATGATCTTGTTGCCACTTCTTCAGTTAACATTAATATTTAGTTCCTCAAGTTATATCTCTCTAGTTAGTGGGTTCTATGTTTAGTACTAAATTTAAGATATTGGCTCCCAAGTAACTTATTTTCACTCAATTCACAATTAAGATACACCGAGAAGTTGTGATTGCATACCGGTTCCTCATTTAGCAGAAATACATTTGGACTCCACCTCTTTTCTGGACTCAATTTTACCCCTCCAAGCAGCAATGAATTAAAGTGGAAAGACAATCAAAAGCCAAGTATGACATCAGGAAATGGAGACTGATGTGTATAAAATATTCAGTAATTTTTACTGACACAATTGCCATTGATTTAGCATTGTACCATAGTTGCTACATTGAAAGAAACAAAAGTTCATTCTGACCATCATAAGGACACACAATATACTACATACACTACATATCTTAATTGAAACGCACAGTATACTGTCAAAGTTTTTTATAAAAGGCTGCTCTGACATAATTTAATGTAATTATATTATTCGTAAAATTTTGGTTGAGAATAATATGAGCTGGAGGCACTGAAAAAGGGTCCCTCTTAAAGTGAAGAGGTACCTTAAAAATAGGTTTGAAAATTTCTTTATCAGTCTCAATGATGTTAAAACTGTTAAAGATAAATGAGTAATACAACTATTAATCCATAATAAGTCTGAAATTATATATATATATATATATATATATATATATATATATATATATATATATATATATATATATATATATATATATATATGTAATTTCAGACTTATTATGTAAACACAAAGAACTTTTCATCACCAGATTAAAAATAAATAATACTCACTGAGCACCAGCAGTCTTGTCCAGATTGTGGAAGTGACGACACAGACAAACATTCTTTTTCATCCGCAAAACGTCGCTGATGAGGGAGATGTACTCGGAAGCTGAGAGTTGCTTCTCAGAGGCATCGTGGCGCAGCGGGAACAAACCACCTCCGTGGAACTCTTCTTGGAACATGTTGGTGCGGTACGGGGAGTCAGTGCTGCACAACAATAACAGACCTTTTGAAAACATATGTGCAGGAGATGAATCATTACATGCCATAACAAAATGCTGTAGACAATGAACTGGGTAATACTGAGATGAAATCAGCAAACCATGTTAAAGTTTCCAAGGATAAAACTGACAGTACACAAATACTATAGAGTAAAAACTGGGAAGAAAGATATGAACGTGTGACAAGTTAGATAAACAGTTTTTTAAATATATTTTGTTAACATTTACACTTGAGTCCGGCTAATCCGAACTAATTGGGGCCGAACGCTGTTCGGATCAGCTAATTGTTCGGATTATCCGAAATAATTCAATAAGGGAGAATGAAGCAATTTAAACAAGTTAACGTGTTGTAATATTAGTAAATAATACACAAAAACCAATTTAAACAGTGCTTTTACCCTCATATAAGCAAAAACAACAATTGCACAGCCCATAGCAGACAGCACAAAGGCCCACTGCACGTAATTTTAGGATGTGATCACAGAGCAGGCAAGCAGCGTGTGCTGCCTGTACGCATGGCGTGAAGATACTGTTCGCTCGCGCCCAGCGTTGCCAATCACTTTCAACAACTTACCCTAGAACCTTGACAAAATTACCCTCAAAAACACCAAAATATTGGAAAATCAATAATTTTACTAACAATCTAAGTTGTTAGTATACAAGGATGATTGATAAAAGTGTATCAGCTGTTCAATTGGTATTAGTTTTTCAATTGATATAAATCACTCTTGTATTAAATCTACTTTGGATTTCGACCCATTCCCGAAAATTCACACATTTTAGTAAAACTTGAAAATTTTAGTAAAATTATCCTTCAATCCTAAAAAAATCATTACCCTTGAAAATACCCTCGAAGGTCCAAAATACCTTCAACAGGGTAATTACCCTCGAATTGGCAACGCTGCTCACGCCTAGCGCCACGGACTGTATCCACTGCCCGCAGAGACTGTACTGCCACGTCCGCAGATGTGATGTTTATAAGAAAATGGTGGAACTACGCGGCAAAAAACAGACTGACTAAACTATGTTGGACTTTATGGTCAATGACAAATAAATTAATGTTACTTTTTATATGTTACTTTTTATATGTTTTTAATGTTTTAACAAATTAATGTTGTTTTTATATGTTAATCTACTACGTGTGCAATACTTTTTACAGGGTATACTGTATTTTTTTTATTGTTTACATTCTTTTGTTCACGTTGTGTAAATTTAGTCCAAACACAATAAACTAAATATTTGTAGAGTATATTCCTCAATGGAACACTTTGTTTTCATTTCTTTACCACAATTCTTTTCTTTTCCTCAAAAATTCTATTTTTATTACATTAATTATATTTTTACATTTTCAATGTTTTGCAAAATGCGTCCGGAGCTTGTTCGCATTAGGCGGACGTTTGGATTAACCGTGTTCGGACTAGCGGGACTCAAGTGTATTTAGGAATGATAATATAGTAATAAATAAAAGGTTACAAGTACCATCAGTTTTTGAGGAATTGATATTTTTAGGTGTGTTTCTATCGGTCTGTGTGAAAATTCACTACGGTATCTAAAAGTCTAAACAAGTTAGGGGCACCTAACCGCAGCTTAAATAATGAATAATAATCACACGTGAGATAAGACATTTGAAAAGCCTCATTATTTGTGGTGCGGAGGGTTGGAAAAACCATTCTTAAGTATTTGTAAATATGGTTTTAAAATTTTGGAATAAAAATAAGCTAAAAATTCTACAAAAGATCAATAATTGCTTAAAAAGAACTCAAACTGAAGTAAATTTTGTATACCTCTGGAAGAAATCTTTGGGTTGTTCGTCATCATAGAAGCCCAGGACGATGGTGTTGGGTTTCATGGCTCCCATTCCGGAGATCCTGATGAGATGGTGCATGCCTTCCCTCACACTGCGAGCTACAGTCAGCTCAATGAAGGCTTTTACCTGCGACAGACAAGTTATTGCTAGAGCATACAGAGTGTCTAGTTTATTTATCTTTCAAAATTCAAGGCTAACTCCAGAGTTTTTAAATTTTTTAAGACTCACATTATTCAACATTTAAATCCTGAAAAAATATTCTCCCTGTCTTTAATAAAGGGTTAATTTGTCTCCTAAGCAAGATAAGGGTTACTATGTCTCCCAAGGGAGTAAAAGGTTACTTTGTCTCCAGAGGGATTAAAAAGTTACTTTAACCCCAAGGGAGTGAAGGGTTACTTTTACTCCCAAGGCAGTAAAGAATTACTTTTACTCCCAAGTGAGAAAAGGTTTACTCTATCTTCCGAATGAGTAAAGGTTTACTTTATCTCTCAAGGAAGTAAAGGAATACTTTATCTCCAAAACGAGAATCCCTCACACTGGGAAACTTTGTTCATACCCTTAGTCATTAGCAGGGCCAAGGTTACTATGTCTCGCAAGGGAGTAAAGGTTTACTTCCTCTCCTAAGGGAGTAAAGAACCCTTTTTTAAACAAGGGAGAAAACGTCCCCCAAGAAAGTAAAAGGTTACTTTGTCCCGCAAGGGAGTAAAATAAAGTTAAACACAAAAAGGCTTACTTTATCTCCCAAGATAGAAAATTGTTACTTTTACTCCCAATGGTGTAAAGGGTTACTTCGTCTCCCAAGGGTGTAAAGTTTACTTCCACTCCCAAGGGTGAAAAAAGGTTCCTTTATCTCCTGAGCAAAAAAAGTTACTTTGTCTTGAAAGGGAGTAAAGTGTTACTTTCTCTCCCAAGGGAGTAAATTTCTTTCCAAAGGGAATAAATATTAGTGACATTCATTAACAATGATAACAGGGCCAAGTTTTACACATCTTTACTAACCTGATTACACCATGCTTTTTTAAGGAAAACTGTCTTAGGATTTGAAAATTTCACATTTTGAGCCCTAGACCAGAATACAAAACAGTGAGCCAGACGTTTAATAAAACAATCATCTGTATTTGTAACTTTTTTTATTTAATTTATTTCCTTTATTTATACAGTACACTCTCGTTCATCGGAACTAATGTGGCGGACGGCCGGTTCGGATGTCAAAAAATTCCGATGAAGCGGAGTCCATCATGAGTCATCATTTCCGCCCGTACGGTGACCTATCGTGATTGTATTCATCTTGTTTTTAAGATAACACAAGAGATTTTATGAAAATAAGGCACTCAAACTTTGAACATGGTAACAATGAACCTATAGGAATAAAAACAATGCAGGAAATAAAGATCCAAAATTTTTATTCTCTTATTTCATATTCATATTCCACTCATATTCCAGCAGACAACTGACTTCCACGTAACACAGGTGCAGTCGCGACACGAGACAGACTGAATGACAGTTTGGGACAAGGTCGAACCGGATGTTCACTTCCTGCTCCCTACCTCTTTCTATTTTTGTGCGAATACTCCACGGCCTCGTAAATCACATCGATGGGTACAGATTATGGAAAACGCCTGATGACGTTCTATGCAAAATGTGATACTTCACTGTTGTGCGGATAGAACGAATGAAAATTGAAGGCGCTAAAACGGAAAAACTATTTATTTCGTAAGAAAAAAAATAATAATATCCAGATTTTCAGTTCCGATGAAGCGGAGTTCCGATGTCGCCGAGTCCGATGAACGAGAGTGTACTGTATTTATATTGTTTATGTATATTCCTACTTCTTTGGATAAATATAAAAAATTAACATTCATTAGCAACTAAAAACTTCTCATCAACAAGATTTTGTCCCATCTTGGATAATAATGGTAATAGTAATTATCAGTCTGCTTCTCTTATTTCTCAGTTTCTTAAAGGGGAAATACAAAGCTTTAGAACTATTCATCTCTAGAACAGATGTCATTCTCATTATGTGATATAGAACATTTAAAAATAAATTTGGATTTGCTCTTGAATGCCAGATGTGATCCACCTCACCTTGAGATGGTCGACGAGTGACAGCCAGTGGCTGGTCTCCACAAGCGTGGGGTCAGTCTCAAGGTCGGCGAACTCTGCCCCAACCTTGACATGTCCCAGCACGTACAGGCCGCTCTTCTTGAGCACGTTGACAAAGTCAATGAGCGCGCACGATGACCGCGGGTTGACAACCATCAGCAGAATCTGCGGCCGCCAGAATTTAACGTGGTCTTTGCGTGAGTCGAGCATCAGCAGGTACTTCCTCACCTGCCACACATAAACATGTATAAGTGTTGTCAAAGTCAATGAGCATGCTCGACAACCATATTACCTTATTATTCCCTCCCACGACGTCAATGACCAGAATGTGTGGATAGACTGAGTAAAAAACAAACAAATATACAGGGTGGTTTTAAAGTCCCTTCCCCCCTAGTATTTTTCTACAATTTATATTAAAAGTGATTTTCAATGACGGGATTCATTGTATTGGTCCATACTCTAACTTTTGTAGTAATTTAAAATTTTGAGAGTTACCTGAGGTCTAAGATGTAGGAGTCAACTTCAAAATTCCTTATGAGAAGCTTGTCATGCGACATAACAAATAACACTGCCTTTTCCCCCTGAAAACGGTGGTGCAATCTAAATTCAAAAGGGTTATACCGTTTTCAAGATATCTGTAGGTCTAAGATGTAGGAGTCGACTTAAAAATTTTAACTAGATGCTAGTCATGCGACATGTCAAATAACACTGCCTTTCCCCCCGAAAACAGTGGTGCAATGATCGTGCAAAAGGGCAGTATTTTTGTACTGTAATACTTCATTAAATTAGAAGGTAAGTTTTTACTGGTTTCTTACTTTAAAAATGATTATCCTAATTGAAGTTTAATTAAAGGTAATTTTGATAGACAAATTAAAACTTACAAAAAATTAACCAATAATGATTTTTTTGCATAAATAGCAACAATAAATTATTAACCACCTACCTATTAATAACCTACAATAACTGTTCGAAGTGTTCTCCATTTACCTCTTGACAGTAATGCAATCTGTTTTTAAATTCTGCCCGAACATTGCGTAAGACCTTGGATACTCAGACAAAATATTCCGTACAAACCTTTTAAATTTAGATTGCACCACTGTTTTCAGGGGGAAAAAGCTGTGTTATTTGACATGTCGCATGACTAGCTTCTAGTTAAAATTTTTAAGTCGACTCCTACATCTTAGACCTACAGATATCTTGAAAACGGTATAACCCTTTTGAATTTAGATTGCACCACTGTTTTCAGGGGGAAAAGCAGTGTTATTTGACATGTCGCATGACTAGCTTCTCATAAGGAATTTTGAAGTTGACTCCTCAGGTAACTCTCAAAATTTTAAATTACGACAAAAGTTAGAGTATGTACCTATTCAATGAATCCCGTCATTGAAAATAACTTTTAATATAAATTGTAGAAAAATACTAGGGCGGAACACTAGGGTGGTTTTATAACCACCCTGTATACTATTTACATTATTTACAATTTGGGCAAGATGATTTTAGGCCTACATTTGGATCAACTCATCAAAGTCAACCGAATTTAGTGGCCTATCCAGAAGCAAGGATCGTTCAAAGACGGCAGGTTCATATGTATTGTAACGTGGTGGCAGAGCATTGTACATCTTCAGAGCTCTGATCAAGAAACAGTTTTGCTTCTTGGAGAGCCTGCAGTAAGGTACAGTGAGCTGGTCCCTGTTACAGAGATTATGGGTATGGTGATCTTCCCTTGTTGTCAACAGGTTCAAGTTGTTCCTCACATAACAGAGACTAAGTAGAACATACTGGCCAAAAATGGTGAGGAATTTTAGCCTCCTGAAGATAGGCTTGCCGTGATCAATATGACCCGTCGACGCAATGATCCTGACCTGCCCTTTTCTGAAATAGAAGAATCTCGTCACACCTTGAAGCGTTTCCGCAGAGAAGGAGTCCATACATGAGGTGAGAATGAAACAAGCCTTGGTAAGTGGTGACTAAATTATTTTCTGTTAACAGAGGCTTCAGTCTGCGGAGGAGATGGAGAACACGAGAAAGCCTTGTACAGACACCATTCACATGGCTGCTACAGGTGATCTTCAGGTCGATGCCGAATCTTAGCAACTTCACTTCAGTCAAAACGTCAGGCTAATCAGGCAATCCAAACTACACAAGATTACCTGTGTTTTGTCTTGGTTGAGACTCAGTCCATTAAACTGAAACCAAATCTTAGAAGATTCAAAAACCTCAATCGCCTTCTCTCTGACTAGGGCAGGAGTCGATTCTCTGGCGACAATTGTCATATCGTCAGTAAAAATTAAAACTAAACTGTAAACCGCAGGTTGACACCCATCAGCAGGATCTGAGGCTACCAGAACTTGACGTGGTCCTTGCGTGAGTCCTTGCAGGTACTTCCTCATTACCTGATACACACAAACATGTACAGGGTGTTGACAAAGTCGACGAGTATGCCCAACAAATGCTGGTTGTTAATCATCATTAGAATCTGCCACAATAAAGTGTTGAACAGATGAAGTAATTTTTTGTGGTTTATTTTTAGAGGTTTTTATTACAGTACATAAAAAAGTTTCATCAATGAGAATGTTGAGTTTTGCTTCCACTAATGAGAAAAAATATTGATTCAGTAGGCTGCTTTAACTTCATAAAAAATCACCCTTATTACTCATGAATTTACTTATAAGTTAGCAAAGTGACTTTTGATCCAATTCTATAGGCCCAGGATTTCACAAGAGATCCATAAAGCAATTTGATTTACTGATAACGTTATGCAGTAAACTAACCTGTCATCATTAATAAGTATGGGATTTAAATTATTGTTTTATCAGAACAAATAATTTTAACATGCTGCTAATATTAGTTACAGCACATATTTTAAAAATGAAAATAGAATTTTTTGTTCATTAGCCAATATTTTTTATAATTTTATTGGATATTATTATTTGATAGAGATGGGTCAATTGTTAAAGTCGGTTGACGGTTTTATCAGTTTTTTATGATTAAACCGATAACCGAGAAACAGGACATTTGATAACAAATGTCAGTTTATTGTTTTTTTTTTTTTTTTTTTACTTTCAGATAAAATATTAGCCCAGTATTGTATTTGGATAAGCATTTAATGTTTATATATTTTCTTGCAATGACTAACTGGTACATTAAAGATATAAAAGGCAGAAAATATAGCTCAGCCTAATTTAATATGGTAACCTTAAATTGTTTCATTTTTATTTTCTAAAATAACCAAAAAATTGACAACCGACAACGGATGCCAGAGAAAAACCGAACCGATACATTTTGCATGACTATTATTTAATAATAATAATCAAATAAAATTATAAAAAAATATTGGCTAACAAAAAAATTATTTTCATTTTTATATTATTAAAAATTGAAGCTCTAATGTGCAAACAAAGTACATATATTGTCTGCGATATTTCAGTACTGAATATGGCAAATAAATATTGAGTGTTGAGTGGTTTCAAGCAACATTGGAGTAATGGTTTGGTCTTTTTATCAGATGATATGACATCTGCTTAGCATTCTGGTTATATTTATTGGCCACGTTATCAGTAAGTAGCAACATGTTATAGCTTATTGACGTTTTGTATGAAAATATGCAACCTGTTCTAAATTAAGTTTAGAAAATGAGAAAATTTCAATTAAATTTTTCTTTTTACTATAATTATAATTTTCAAGATTTAACGATGGCTTTATTCTTAAAGAGCTTAACAAATAATTGAAATTTTCTTAGATGAACATAGAACAATTATATTTATACAATCGTACAAGAGACAAAATTTTCTTATTATATTCCGAGTTATTTTTTACAATCATTATTTTCTTTTACGTGCAAAACATCAAAATCCCTTTTTTTATTTTTTTGACAATGTTATAATTTTTTACTCTTTTTCATATAGTTCTAGTTTAATTATAAGTATATTTAATGTATAGAGATTTAAACTTGAAACTCAAAGGGTGAGTCGGTGGCGTAGTGGTTAGCGCGCCGGACTTCGGGACCATGGCAGCGATGTCGTGGGTTCGAATCCGCGTTCTGCCAGTGACTTTTATCAGTACCTTTCACCTTGCACTGTAGCGGCTCACCCCCTTACCTTGTCTAAAACGATCCACGCACAGATCAATAGTCTATGTGGACAGGGCAAAGTAAGGCAAATAGAGGTCCGCCAACCTCTTTAAAAAAAATATATATAAAAAAAAGTGTAACAACAAAAATAGTTCCCATCTATAGAAAATCTATTTAGTTTTCACATAGTAAAAGCTAGTACTGAACTTCACCTATTACTGTAACATCAAATACGAATTATAAACTTAGCTGAGGTTCATTTGCAAATCAAATCCATCACTGCTACACCCCTTCAACCCAGACCTCCATGGCTCTAGGCTTTAGCTGTAGACTGTTTCAGCCTCTGACCTGATGGAAGATGAGCGCCTGGGAGATGGAGCCCCATTCGGCACTGCGCGAGGGCGAGAACAGATGCAGCAGTAGGATCAGCAGCACACACAGCAAGATGCTGCTGAAGGCGTACAGCGGGTTGATGATGAACATCATGATCAGCGTTCCCACCAGCCCGAAGAACGCCGTGTACCAGGTGAAGAACTTGAATGAGGGCCTGATAACACAAAAATACAGGGTTAACCCATACCAGGTCCTACAGAAAAGAAGATGGTGATCAAAAAGTTTATGATTGCAATGCCATATTCCAGGGTGTTTACTGAACTCAAAACTAAAAATTCCTGGACAATTCCCATACATTTAAGGATATTTACAAAACATTTTTAAAAGGACATTTATGTTGGTTTAAAAAAATGTTAACCATAATAATTTAAAGTATTTTTTTAGTTACGTTTTTGTAGTTTGCTTTTACTGTAATCAGGTAACATTATGTGAGCTTTAACATAAGTTGGTAACATGAGCTAAATAGAACAGTGCACTTTCATCACTAGGGTTGTAAAAAAAAAACGTTATCTTTGGCAATTTGTAAAAATTCTAATAGTCTCATTAACAAGAAATAATAAATTAAAGAAACTAGTCCAATTGAATGTTTTAACAATTAGGTTGAGGATAATCCTCAAACACATCAAAACTGTTTAAGAAATCAAATGTGTATTTTTATCAAAAATCAGGGCATTTGGCAGTTCTTAAGGTAAAAAAAAATAAAATTATAAAAATGATGGTACGCTCTGGTCAAATCCAGTGGACCGACAGCACATATATGGGACGCAGTGACCGTTCAGTTAAGTGACTCGCCACCCCCATTTGGTATACTGAATCGATCTGTTTATCAGTCTATAGGAATGTGTGTCGCTTGGCCTCTGGGTATAACCTCAATTTTTTTTTTACAGATTTTCAAAGTTGTCCATCTTGTCTGCTCACATATTGCCACTAGTGTTTGTTCACTACACATTAAACATGGCGGTTTTTATTGTGTGACACATTGTCCTGTACATTTTAGTATTTTTTTGTGTAGTAAAACTATTTTTCATTTATTTCCCTGTCATCCAACTCATGACACGTATGTGGGATAGTCGGTCTATAGCAAACAAACATAATACAAAATATTACTAAAGACCGACGTCACACATACGTGACGCAATAAAAATGCCAAAATGTCACTGAAATAATATTTTATTGCAACATTCATGAGCAAATATATTACACTTCAAATTATATAAAAATACCGAAACAAAATTTTCGGTCTCTAGGTTAATGTTAGTCGCAATGCCTCGGTCTGTGGTGAGAGTTTCGAGTAATAGGCTCGGTCTGCTGGGAACTCCCGGATTCTCGATCGTCGGTAGCTAACGTGTTAACCTTTCACAAGTTTTGATATATACATATATATACCGGGTGTTCATAAAGTCTTGCCCTGATAAAGAAACCGAATATCATGAAAACAGATGATGGTAGAACAATTCTTTATTTTCAATTTTACCAATTGACTTCTTAAGTTTTGTTTACATACTGTATGTATAAACTCAATACACCTCTATGTGTGGGCCTTGGGTTGCCTGTAAATATTCTGGATGACTTTTTATTTCATCCCATGTTTTGATTAACATTTCTTGAGTAATGGATGTCATTCCATTTCTTATTCTCTCTCTTAATGTCTCTAAAATAAGGAACTGGGGTAGAATAAATTACGTCTTTGATAAACCCTCACATAAAAAGTTCAGAGGGGTTCTGTCTGGTGACCGAGCCAATTTAGGATCGAGGATTCTGTTGAAATGTTTGGCGTACAGCATCAACTGTGACTTCAGTGATGTGCAGACGTCCAGTTTGCTTCTTGTCAAACACACCACCCCTCTCATAAAAATATGCATACCTCCTCTTGATACTTCTTACATCAGGTTTAGTTAATCCAAATTGTCGCACAAAATTCTTTGGATAGTTATAGGGGACTGGGTTTCATGGAACCATAGGACACACTATGAGCCCAGTTCCTGCAGGCTAACCATTCCTGATTTGATTTTGTACAGCAGTTAAAGAAAACTGAAATTTGTCAAACAGCCGAGCGAAGGTGTTACCAACTTAATGTGAAAAAACTAGATTAAATTCTCTTTAAAAGAAAAGGTGTAAGAAGCGTGTGGCTCTAATGATTTCCATACAGCAAAGCTATTAAATCAGGGCAAGACTTTGTGGACACCCGATATTTGTTATAGAGGGCTGCTAGGAATATTATTACCACAAACATATTTTGAACAACATCACCCTTTTTATTTTAGGCAAGGTTTTATTAAGTTTTTTTACTTAGTAAAACTTAATAATAATAACTTAGATTTTTCTGCAGAATAACATTGATTTTGCATTATAATCAATAAAAATTTTGTAAAAAATCTCAATAACTCCATTATTTGTTGTCAGATCTTTACAAACTTGGTATCATTTATTAGATAATTTAATTTGTCAACTTTTTCGTCTCTTATAAAATTTTGAAATATAAATATAATTTATTTTATTTATTGAAATATAAAATAAATAAAATATATATAATTTATTTTTTAATTAAATTATGGACAAATTTTTACCTTATCTTACTTTTTTATTTGACAAGAATTAATATTTTTCATTTGTCTCGGAATATAAAATTTTTAAATCGATTTTACATTTTTCGGACCTTGATTTTACCTGACATTGATGTAACATCAACCCAAACTAATATATTTTAAATTGTACTGTGTTTTATCTACTTTCAGAAAATGTTTAACTTTATATTGACTTATTAAAGTTATGTTTGGGAGTGTTAAAGTGTATTTTCTAAGTCTGAGAAGAAGCCAACAAATGTGTGGCATAAGGGTGTTTACTAATAAGCACTTAGAGAGTTAAACAGATTCTTACACAACTCTCAACTCAGAATATATAATAAGTGACATGACATGATGGAGACGAAATAGTAAACTAACTGCTGATTAGGCCTATATAAACTAAGACATGAGCCCTCAAGCCAAACTTTAATAGTTTGCAAATCAGGAGTTTTTATTGCATTTAAGAGCTGGCAACAGACACATCATTGGCACAAAATTGCTTTAAAAATCTTAACAGCATAAACATTTTTCTGATGTCAAATTAATCAGAGAAGAAAGCATCACATCATCAATTTAGTAATTATCGATACTTTCAAAAACATTAAACTGCACAGATTTTAGCATTTCAAAAAAGATTTTCACTCCGAAAAAAGTGTATCTTTAAACTGGTTTATTAACATTTTCAAAGAAAAACAACACTAAAACAATTGCAAAGATTAAACATAGGGTTAAAAAGTATTTTAGCTACAGTTAATGATATATAGTATAGTAGTAAAAATTATATACAGTTGATTACCTAAAGTTGGGTGCAGAGGCGAGTTCTAGGCCGAGACACGCCAAGTTGGTGGCGAGATAAGAGAGAAGAAAGAGCACTGAGTTGATCTGCGCGATAGTGTTGAGGGAACCGATGAGCAGTATGACCTGCACCAGGGCCCAGGACGTGAACACAGCGACTATGGGGTTGCTGCGGTACACGCCTGCCGATACAAAGCTCAGGAGGCGGCCTGAAAACATGGGCACCAGGTTAAAGGCTCAGTGTCACACACCTGATGGAACCAATGAGCAGTATGACCTGCACCAGGGCCCAGGACGTGAACACAGCGACTATGGGGTTGCTGCGGTACACGCCTGCCGATACAAAGCTCAGGAGGCGGCCTGAAAACATGGGCACCAGGTTAAAGGCTCAGTGTCACACACCTGATGGAACCAATGAGCAGTATGACCTGCACCAGGGCCCAGGACGTGAACACAGCGACTATGGGGTTGCTGCGGTACACGCCTGCCGATACAAAGCTCAGGAGGCGGCCTGAAAACATGGGCTCCAGGTTAAAGGCTCAGTGTCACACACCTGATGGAACCAATGAGCAGTATGACCTGCACCAGGGCCCAGGACGTGAACACAGCGACTATGGGGTTGCTGCGGTACACGCCTGCCGATACAAAGCTCAGGAGGCGGCCTGAAAACATGGGCACCAGGTTAAAGGCTCAGTGTCACACACCTGATGGAACCAATGAGCAGTATGACCTGCACCAGGGCCCAGGACGTGAACACAGCGACTATGGGGTTGCTGCGGTACACGCCTGCCGATACAAAGCTCAGGAGGCGGCCTGAAAACATGGGCTCCAGGTTAAAGGCTCAGTGTCACACACCTGATGGAACCAATGAGCAATATGACCTGCACTAGGGCCCAGCACGTGAACACAGTGACTATTAGATCCCTGCGGTTCATGCCCGCCGACACAAAGCTCAGCAGCTGGTCTGCCAACATAGGCACAAGGTTAAAGGCTAAAGTACACACCTGGAGGATACCTATGGTGTACACTTTACTCAGGAGCCATTAAAAAGAGTGATTCTGGGACATGTTTAGTTTACCCGAGATCCATAGTACTCAATAATGGAAGTCAAGTTATGGTACTCGCTGATTTTAAGAGCACTAAAATGATGAATGAAGTGTAGTATGGTATATTTAGACAGAATAATGTAAGCTTTGAATGGCAAAGAAAATGAGCATGTATAAAAAATCTACACCCTCAGGAGTATATATTTCAATTACATGTCAAATCACCCGGAAGCAGGACATAGCTGTAGGGTTCATGAAACGGGCAAGAAAGATTTGTTGTGATGATTAGAACTTAATTACTGAAATAGATCGAAATAACAGCTGCCTAACAATAACGTTAAATAATATGAACTTTAAAAATTCCTCAAGCCACACTTTCATTTCTTATAAATCGAAAATTTCAATTGAGCACAGTCCATAAAGCTTAATAATGATGTATTTTTATAACTTTATAAAATGTCTTACTGTTTTATTTTAAACACTGGCCTCCTAAAAATAACTTTTAAAAAGTAATTCAAGTTCATCAGAAATGTCAAAATTAAAACAATTGCAAGAAGAATTACAATTGCAATTAAGTAATTCAATTTGGAGATGTTCCCCCTTGAAGCATTGAGGACTCATTTTACTCATTAGCAACACTACCCTTAGTTTTTATTGAGAGTCTGTTGGCCTACCGTAAATGTTATCCTTTGCCAGCGCCTCGAGCACCCGACTGGAGCCGATGAGGTTGCTGAGGCTGGCGGAAAAGGTCGCAGTCAGGATGCCAATGGTTATGAACGGCGGCCAAACGTTGACGGGCAGCATGAAAATGAAGTTGTTCTGCAGCAGGAAGCGGGAGCATGTGGCCGCAGTGAGAAGAGACACCACCACGTAGCACACCATAGTGAACAGCACGGCAGACAGCGTCCCCCGGGGGATGTTCTTGGCTGGGTCCTTCAACTCACCTGCAGGGGTGAAATTAATTCAAAATACGGATGTCATTTAATTTAAAATATCTTAAATCATGAAAATTTACCACCCGATTGACGCACCGGAGCAGCATCGATCGCCTCCTGCCTCAGCCAACCAATCAGAGCGCGGCTGCTTCAGCGCCAGCGCCCTGAGAATCCAATAATTCCTCTGGGCATTAGTTAAACTAAAAATTGCAAGACCATTATTATTGTTGAGTGGACATCTGGAGTTACTGCTGACGCTGACACATTCCAAGTCAAAATGACTGGTTGGAGACTGAACAAATGTCGATCTGAATACGTCTACACGCTGTAACATTACACCTGTCTTTCTTTTACTTGGCTATTGACGCTCTATTAAGCAAGTTATTTTTCATGATGAATTTGGGTGTGGCTGCTTGAGGCGAGATGATGCCCAAGTCATTGAGACAAGAAATAATTTAGGCTTCAATCATTGTAATTAAAAACAAATAAATACAGCACTTTTTCTGGGTGAGCTAGGCTTCGAAAACTGGGATGTTACATAATCTCTTGGTAGGGCTCATCAACGGCCATGGCATTGTGTATGTTTTTCTGACCTTAATATGAGAACCATAGATAAGATTCTATCAGGATCAGAAAAACAAATCCAATCCCATAACCATCGAGGAACCCTGTCAAATACACCAACTGATCTGTTCTTGGTGGCGTAAAATAACAAGATAAAAATGTTGTTTATCTGTTTCTCAACTGTTTCCATTGTACTTGTTTGGGTGGCATCTGATGACAAACAAAACCAAGCTGTATTGATATTCAGTTTGAAAATTATTTATTTTTCTTGCATTTGATATTTTCTAATGAAAACTTGAACAATGTATAGTCTAATCTAAAAGATGAAAACCAGGGATGGGTCGGTTGTTAAAGTCAGTTGTCGGTTTTATCGGTTTTAGATGAAAAAACCAATAACCAAGAATTGATATGATAGCACATGTTAGTTTTCAATTTATCATTTTTTTTACTAACTAAAGATAAAAAGTTGAACAGAAATCAATTCTTAACCAAATGCATTTCAATAACACATAATAGCTAGTAATTCTTAAAAAATTAGACATGCAATAACAAAACATTTCTTAATCCAGTTTGAGGGTGTTTCTAAACTTTTTTAAATGGTTGGATTTTATTCTACACTCCCACATATTTCATTAATTCCTACAAAAATACAATATTCAAAGATTTAATCTTTTGGTTTTAATTTTTAATTAAAATTGCAAATCTGCCCACTAAAATGGTTTTATTGCTTTTTGACTTCTTTCAGATAAAATATAAGGCCAGTTAGAGAGTAGGATACATGGGTGCAGAATATGTCCGATCCGGCGATCTAGAATCGGAATAAATTTCCAGGTGTCTGGGGAAGTTTTGCGGAAATTATTAATTTTTTCCCCGGGAGAAAAATTTTCAATAGCATCAAAATGCACGATTGTTTAAAGTGGTTCAAATACCTGCAAATTTGTAATCCAGGTGTTGCTAATGGCAACTAGTTTCGACCCCTATGGCGTCATCATCGGGTCCATGTCTACGTGTCCGTGTGTGAATGTGTAAATAACATCGACGATCTTCACTTGAAGAGAGAACCATTTTAATATCCTTGACGGCCCGATGATGACCCCATAGGGGTCGAAACTAGTTGCCATTAGCAACACCTGGATTACAAATTTGCAGGTATTTCAACCACTTTAGCGGAGGATAAAAACCACAAAAATGAGATTGTTTAAAAAATCATTATTTCACTGTCCTTTGTAAGCTGTTGAGTTTAAAGGCAAAGTCATATATAATATATACGTTGTGTATCTTTGGGGGAAGTGTTTGATCTGTAACAGTAGAATTTAGGGGAAATTTTAGGATTCAATATCTTCTCTGCACCCCTGGTAAGATAAACATTTAATATTTATGTATTTTCTTGCAATAACTAACTGGTCTTATTTAAAAAGCATAAATGTGTAAACGGCAGAAAATAGGCATCAGCCTAATTTTAGATGGTAACCTTGAGTTGTTTCATGTTTACATGTAAAATAAACCGAAAAACGACAATTGGTGCCAGGTGCCAGTGAAAAACCAAACTGAAACTGAACCGATAAATTTTGCAAAATTTTCTACTGAAAATATATATTTTTTTATCATAAACTACATTAACCACCCACCAGACATGTTAGCGCCTGCCATGATCCCTGTCACACCGCTGAACAACACTCCAAACACAGTAGAGAAGAAGATGGGGCTGCCATAGCTAGTGTAGTCGCGGCCATAGTCCGGGTACAAGTTGTCACGGAGGGTGTTGGCGCTGAGGCCAGTGAACGAGGCGTTCACCAGGTGTGTGCTGTTCTGGACCAGGGTGTTGCCCTCGGGTACTGGTACCTGGCAGTGACAACAGGACTGATAATACAGTAGATGGGGCTTCCGTAGCTAGTGTAGTCGCGGCTGTAATCCGGGTACAGGTTGTCACGGAGGGTGTTGGCGCTGAGGCTAGTGAACGAGGCGTTCACCAGGTGTGTGCTGTTCTGGACCACGGTGTTGCCCTCGGGTGCTGGTACCTGGCAGTGACAACAGACTGATAATACAGTAGATGGGGCTGCCATAGCTAGTGTAGTCGTGGCCGTAGTCCGGGTACAGGTTGTCACGGAGGGTGTCGGCGCTGAGGCCATTGAACCAAGTGTGTGCTGTTCTGGACCAGGGTGTTGCCCTCGGGTACTGGTACCTGGCAGTGACAACAGGACTGATAATACAGTAGATGGGGCTGCCGTAGCTAGTGTAGTCGTTGCCGTAATCCAGGTACAGGTTGTCACGGAGGGTGTTGGCGCTGAGGCCAGTGAACGAGGCGTTCACCAGGTGTGTGCTGTTCTGGACCAGGGTGTTGCCCTCGGGTGCTGGTACCTGGCAGTGACAACAGACTGATAATACAGTAGATGGGGCTGCCGTATCTAGTGTAGTCGCGGCCGTTGTCCGGGGACTTTTATTCACATAGGATGTCGGCATTTATAAACAAGTGTATGCTTTGTTAGGCCTACTGACTTTTACAGTCATAATTTACTTGCTCAGACTTTGTACTAGGGAGGATATTACAACTGAACAGCAGACAAGCGATGAAACTGTATTTGAATTGATACTAATATCTATTGAATCTTTTAACCTACTACCATCTGACAACAAAGGTGCTCACGTAGAAATGAGACCACAATGGTGGTGGAATATCTGTCTCATGACCGCAAACTCATCACTTCGGTGTAACACTGATGATCGGGCCCCGAAAAACCCCGTGTATAAACACACAACCAAATTTGCTATACGAGCACAGTATATCTTTCAGATTATAGTCTCAAACTGAATTGACAGGAATTCAGCAGTTGAACTGAGATTAGCAATTGAACATAGAAATAATTATGTTGTGTCTGTTTTAGTCGTGGGAATACCCGGGGCTGAATGTTTGATTTCCGGTAAACTGCGGCCTTTTTATCTGGTGGCCGAACTATCTGAGTCCCGATTAGAGGGCTTCTATTGCAATTTAACACATAGGAGCGATCATCATCAGTCAGTTGATTGATTGTTTAGTTTTCCCTTCAACAAGAGTTCAAAGAATTAACCACCATAATGGTTGGAATAACAATTAGATTGGGAACCCCTTTCCTGGACAGTAAAAAAAAAAATTATCTGTTTTTAGAACAGTCTCAAAAAAGTTCTTTTGATGTTGCAATTAGAAATAGTTGTAATAAGTTTATGGGAGATTTAGGAATCAGGCAACCATCATAACCACTGACAAGAAAACATTTAGAAAGAATTCTCCATAGGATCCTTAGGAACCGCCAATACTTTTTATCTAACCTGGGTTTAAGCAAAAAATCAAAGGAATAAATTATCAAAAAAGAATGGAGTATTTCAAGTTTCAATACTTATTTTTTAGATAACCTTTTCAATAAACATAATTCTGACCTCCATGGCAGGCTGTACGATGAAGCTGTAGAAAGTGGAGCCAAGAGAGACACAGACGGTGGCCAGGATGATGACGTTGGTCTTGGCGAACAATCCGGCCCCAATGAGGCAGACTAGCAGGTTCAGCACATTCAGCACCGAGCAGTAGAGGAACCTCCACCAGTGGCCGTCGGGCAGTGGCCCCGTGCCTTCCACCAGGATACCTACAGACACAACATGTGAGGCAGACCAGCAGGTTCAGCACATTCAGCACCAAGCAGTAGAGGAACCTCCACCAGTGGCCATCGGGCAGTCGCCCCGTGCCTTCCACCAGGATACCTACAGACCCAACACATGAGGCAGACCAGCAGGTTCAGCACATTCAGCACCGAGCAGTAGAGGAATCTCCACCAGTGTCCGTCGGGCAGTGGCCCCGTGCCTTCCACCAGGATACCTACAGACACAACATGTGAGGCAGACCAGCAGGTTCAGCACATTCAGCACCGAGCAGTAGAGGAACCTCCACCAGTGGCCGTCGGGCAGTGGCCCCGTGCCTTCCACCAGGATACCTACAGACACAACACGTGAGGCAGACCAGCAGGTTCAGCACATTCAGCACCGAGCAGTAGAGGAACCTCCACCAGTGGCCGTCGGGCAGTGGCCCCGTGCCTTCCACCAGGATACATACAGACACAACATGTGAGGCAGACCAGCAGGTTCAGCACATTCAGCACCGAGCAGTAGAGGAACCTCCACCAGTGGCCGTCGGGCAGTGGCCCCGTGCCTTCCACCAGGATACCTACAGACACAACATGTGAGGCAGACCAGCAGGTTCAGCACATTCAGCACCGAGCAGTAGAGGAACCTCCACCAGTGGCCGTCGGGCATTGGCCCCGGCCACCTAGAGACACAATCCATGACGCAGAAAGCAAAAAGAAACCTCATGTAAAAATGTAATTTTTTCAGTGCATCCAATTTCAACTAATTACATTGCTAACTTCAACAGTTCATCAGCTTGAGGAATAAACACTATTACAAAACTCAGCCAGTTGGTATAAGTTACAAACACAGTTATATGAACATTTTAAGAAAATACCAGACCAAAAAATGTACCATTACTTTACATTTTTATTAAAAATTACGCTACTCTAATGGTTAGCATCTTGGAATCGGTTCAAGAGGTCACAGGTACGATTTCCAGGATATCCCCCACATTGGTGGGTTTTTTACTACTTTCCCTTTAAAAGGGTTTAAGGTACATATTACATCACTCCAAACAAAATGCCTCTGGGCGTAGACCAGTATAAAAAAAAAGAAAAAAATTATATCCTTATTCCAAGATCACTAATTTTAGACTGACACTGAAAGAATGAACCATTTATTGAATATTGGTATTGGTAGGCCTAGTTGAAGATTTTTTTAGATCTTTTAGTAAATTTTACAATAAAACATAGTTTTAAGCAAGAAATTTCAACCCATCACTACCCCAAGCCATCAGGCAATCCATGTCCTCTTGAAGAAGTAAACCATCACCCTCTCACTGATTTTTTTATGTTCAAATCATCAGCATAAATAACTCTACTACTCACTTAACAATTTACAATAACAAAAGAACAACCCGTGAGGAAAAGTAACCGACCCAGATTCAAGGACACCACATTGAACAGTGAATTCAGCAAAGGAGTATCCTTGAAATTTTACCACTTGTCTACTGTTGTACGGTACCAGTAAGAAGAAAATAACTTTCAAGAGTCATCAGAAAAATCAAAATGATTGAGTTTTGAAAGCAGTATTGAACTACTTTTTTCACTTTAT
Organism: Neoaliturus tenellus; assembly: GCA_030545055.2. NCBI lineage: Eukaryota > Metazoa > Arthropoda > Insecta > Hemiptera > Cicadellidae > Neoaliturus > Neoaliturus tenellus. Next base: position 187,946,802 of record CM061533.1, on the reverse strand, counting down.
CAAAAGCTTTCTGAAAATCTGTATACACTTCGTGAATTTGTCTTCTTTCTCTACAGAAGATATTAAGTCTGAAAATTGAAGAAGATGGGTAGTTATAGATCTCAATGGATGAAAACGTATTGATTATGTGTAATAAAATCCTTGACATGACAAAAAATTCTTTTGTAAAAAATTTATTCAAATAACTTTGCAAGTGAGGACAAGAGAGCGAGGGGTGTATTGTTTATTATGTCACACTTCTTCCCCTTCTTTTGAATCGGAACAACTATTGTCAATTTCCAAAAATTGCAGAAAGTGTGAGCTCTGTTCAAACGCCTGTTACATACCACTAAAGTTTGTTGGTTTAGAACTCTTTCCTTTAAAAAATTATTTCAGACTATCAACCGTGATTACCTGAACTTGTAAGTTCCTGAAGTGTAAATTAATATAGTGATTATATAGTATTTTAAGCTACGGTAGTACAATGAAGATTACTACAATTGAAGTAAACAACACTTCAATTGGAAACATTTTTACTTCCACATCACCGCATTGAAATAGGCTATAAAGGAAATATAAATACAGGTTTAACTTAGTACAAATAAAACTTCATTTATCTTAGTAATCCAGCTAAGTATTTAAATTTATTTAGTTTATCATCACATTAAGTCACATTTTCTTTACAAAGTTTAAAAATGTACAATGTACCGTACCTATATAAAGCAAATCATAGTAAAGAAATTATCACTAGTTCTAGGGGATCAAGAGTAAAAACTGCTGCTGAAAAGGTGAAGGAAAAGTAATTGCAACTCATTTGGCCATTTGAAATTAGGGCAATGGGTGAAACAAATGAAAGATGACACTTTGAATAACTTGAATTAATCTCGCTGGGTAAAAGAAATAACAAAAGAATATTCGTTTATCAGTTCTCTGATAGCATGAAGGTCATTCACTCTTAAAGGCTATACTAAGATTTTACTATTGTTTGTGTCGCTACAGTAAAAATAACCTTTGTCCTTTATTATTTAACTTACAATTAGCCTTATTTGTCTGATAGCCCCGCTAATGAAGTCTCATTTTTGCTAAGTTCATCTACTGGACTTCAGCTTAATAGGCTTCAGGGGTGCAGAAAATGTAATTACTCCTAAAATTTCCTCCAAAGACACGTGACATAATATATCACTTTGCCTAAAAACTCAAGAGCTTACAATAGGTCAGTGAAATGATAAAGATTTTATATTTATTTTAGTCTATTATATTAAAACACAAGCAGGCCTACTTAAAATCAAATCAAAACTACTTTCAGTACCTGTATAAAAGTATTTCTATACAATTATTTTATATTTAAATATATTTAACTATTATGATAGTTCAAGAATTCCACTGACATAGATATAAAAAAAATTGAATTTTTTCATAATTTTCCCGAAATTTCCCTAGACATCTGGAAATTTCCCCGATCCTAGATTGCCAGATCGGACATATTAATTCTGCACCCCTGATGGGCTGTATTGTTTATTGTTCCTATTGCAAGCTAATTTTACAAGTTTGTCATTAGTTTAAGTGTACAATATAAAATAACTTTAAATAAGTGTGAGAAATGAACAAATTTGAAGCTTATAGAAAAAGGACAAAGCATAGCCTACTTATGATACAAATAGCCGGTGACATAGATATAAAATAATCCTCTGTGATCTTCCGAATTCATAACATTTTACCAAGGGCAATTAGAGCATTAGGAGCAATGACTCAGGTTATTTTATCACCACACAGTAAAAACCAAACAAAGGTACAGCCTTGCTTCATTTTTAAAGTTTGATTATAGATCATTACAAATTGATAGCTGATCACTGTGAGAGCCAGATTGTCAACAATAAGCCTTGCATTCTAGAGATCTGGGTCGATTACTAGGAGGCGGAATTAGGACTCACCAGCAGGACCAAAGTTTTCCACCAGCCCTTCAGCACAACCTACGATGTAGAGAGCACTGCTGACCACGTTGGCGAGGAAAAACAACGTTCCTATCGAACCTCCAAACTCAGGTCCCAGAGTTCTGCTGATCATAACTGTCAATTAGTCAAGGTTAATGTGCTACAATAATATTTATCCTTGATAATAAAATACCCTTCAAGTTCTTCAAAAAGCCTAATACAAAGTCATACTTAACAAATTGGACCTTTTTATTCTATCATTTAAAAAGTTATATTAACCTTTATCTGGTTAGGCCCCTACAAAATAATTTATTTTTGGACATTATAAAATATAACAAAGAAGCTAGGCCTAATATTCTTCAGTATGGTTCTGAGAAAACTAAAAAAATCTGCCTGAACATGTAAAGAATCTTAATCTTAATAAGTATAAGGAATTTTTAAAACTATTCTATCTATGTACAAAGTTTATAAATTCAATGAATACTTTGACTCTTTAAGTAGACGCCATCTTGACTGAAATTTTACTGTTTGTTAAATGTATTATTGTAAGTCTTTTCTATCTGTGATGTAAAGTACTGACGATGCACATGTTTTTAAGGTTACATTGTAATCATGTAAATGTTATGATTATGATTATGAAACAGTACTTTTACTTTGATATATTTAAACAAAAAATCTGAAGAAGTTTGAGGAAGGAAACAAAATTGACTATCTATATATATAATTCTGTAAGCCGAATTTCTTGAGCAAAATTGTGAGCATTATACAAACTGCAGAAAGATGGGAGGGGTCTCAAATTAAAGGTCTCGGTCCTATACACGAGGGAAAACTATCAGCGTGTCCATAATGTTAACGGGAGATGAGAAATCACGTAAAACGTCCTCCATAAGAATAGCATGGGGATTCGAAAAACGTCTGTTTTGTGTAAATTAAAACATGTGTTATGGTATAATTTTAAAACAAGACACAGATGATAACATTGAGTGAAGATGATAAAATAATTCACCCCAAAAGAGAAGCAATCTATATAGAGCCTATAATTCTGTGAGCGAAATTTTTTGAGGAAAATTGAGAGAATTTTGCAACTTGCAGGAAGATGGTAGGGGTCTCAAATTAAAGATTTCGGTCCCATACATGAGGGAAAATTATCAGTGTATCCATAAAGTTACAAGGAAATAAGAAATAGCGTAAAACGTAATCCATAAGAATTGCTCGGGGATTCGAAAACCGACTCCTTTGTGTACATTAAAACATATGTTATAATTTTATTTTAAAACGAGGACAGATGATAATAGGTCTATTGAGTGAAGAACTATTAATAACCAAATGACATAATATATCTAGAGTGGTAATACTATAATAAGACTTTTGGGGCTTTGTGCAACTTAAATTCTACTAGGAGCGTTACCAACCTTACAAACTATTAAAAATGGACTGCGGGTTTTTACTGTTATGTTATAATAATTTAAATTGTAAAAAACTGACCCTGTATGCAAATTATGAAATAAATTCTGATCGTGATGGGGACGCAATGGGCGATGAGTTTTGGTTTGAGAAACAACGCCTACCTTATTTAAATTGAAACAGGTTTAGGTTTTACTTTATGACGAAAAGTGTTAAATGATCATTTTGAGTGATAATGATACATTAATTGAAACTTAAAGTATATCAGTCAACGAAAGGTTGGTATTCTGTTAGCTAAATTTTCTCAGAAACCTTTTGGGTCATTTCATAGATTACTTTTTAGAGTTTTTAGGAGAGAGTTAAAATAAAAGTCGTTTGTCCTACATACTAGAGAAAAAAGTAGCAGGTCAAAAACTTTATAACAAAATGGGAAAGAAAGATATTAAGAAAGATATTTAAGAAAGATTATTTTCTGAAAGGTTCTCCTAAGAGATTCTCCACATTATAGAGTTTTTTAAAGAATCTGCTTTGTTTACACAAAATCATGAAATTTGACTTGGAGGGACGAATATTAACAGGGAGTAAAGATGATCTATTTTGAGCGGCTGTGTTTAAACTTGGTGAGGAAAAAAATAAAAAACCTGACAGGAGCTAAGATCTATTTAATTTGAGGACAAACAAGACAATGAAATGGGTATGATACAAAGTATTGGAAGTTAATTGACTCTGAAATGGGTGCTGAACGTCCAACATGTTTTTTTCTCATTGCCGATTTTCTATGTTATATTTAAAAGCCGTCATAGATAAAAGGGACTATGATTCCTTGCAAAACATATTTTTCATAGATCAATATAAGTTTAACAACAGACAGAATGAAGCATTTATAAACGGGTGGCCTAATAGTACAGGATTGTAAGAGTGCTCCGGGGACAAATAGCCTGTTCAAACGGTACTGTTAAAATAAATTAAAATTAAATTTTCTGGAAACTTTCATAGTAAAGAATTAGTGATCCACTATGGTTCATGCTATTTTAATTTTATGATTAGGGGCTTTTGCCCCTATGAGCCACTAGTTGGTAAACTAAATTAATAAAATCATAATCTTACTGGCTGAATATGTTTGCTGAATTTTTGTTTGTTCAATGGTAATTTTGTTGAATGTAAATCATGTGTCGAATGGCCAGGATTTGTTTAGTGTGTTTGTTGATTTTTTGTAATCCCCGAGAATTTTCTTCAAGTGCAGACAAGGCTTTATAACTTTTTTGATTTATTTTTAGGTTTAAATTAGGTTTTAGTAACTTTAAAACCTTAGTTGATATACTTGTTTATTTAGGCCATTAAGATTAGAATAGCCTAGATAGAAGAAGAAAAGTGTCGTCTCTGTCTCAAGTTGAGAAACCCGCTGAGGGGAAAGTTCAGGTTTCTTGATAAGGCTTTTATCACAATTGTTTTACACACTACGGCAAAGATTTGTCTGACATCACTATCAATGCACCAACTCATTGTTTATCAAGTGGGCAAACCAATTACAATTTTCATGGTGGTGATAATAACGAATGAGATTTAACGATTAATGCAAGTAAAAACTGCTACTTGAACTTAAATTTATTATTAAAATGAATTGGATAATAGCTACAAGCTTTTTTAAAATAAACAAGACATCTAATCTTTTTTTACACAACATTGAGCCAATAATGTTTAAGACTGATTTTCCCTTTATTAAAAATATTACACACTTAAGAAAATACAGTATTAGTGAATTTCCCTATAGGGAATACGCTATTACGGTAGTAGCCATGGTAAGACCTACGCCCGGGACCACTTTACTTTTTCATTTTGAGGTCCCCAGAAGCCAAAAACACCATTCGTTCATTTTCATATATATGTATATATATATATATATATATATATATATATATATATATATATATATGTATATAAAAGGCAAAGCCCTCACTCACTGACTCACTCATCACTAATTCTCCAACTTCCCGACTAGCTACAGTACTGAAATTTGGTATACTCATTCTTTAGGCTTAAAATAGGAAAGTCTGACTATTTTCATATTAATATTCACAAAGGGCTACGCCCTAGACGTCCTCAAAGTTACCATGTTATTATTATGGAAGCAACATTTTTGTATTCTAACATATGATAATGGAAATTGAATTAGGTTTGTTTACATCTGACACATGATGATTCATTCAAGAAAATGCTTATAAGCATAAAAGTAACCAGGTGTGAGATGTTTATTTATGTTTGTCATTGTTAAGATTAGAGTGATGTACTATTACTTTTAGTGTGGTGTACTTTGGTTGTATTAAGTGCAGTATACTTTATTTCGGATTTTATTACTATATACTTTTTTACTGTTCATAGGTACTAACAAACAGTTTTGCATGATTTCAAAATTACATTAGGGACTTCGGGTTGTTGAAATTTGACGTGGACATTCCTCTTTGCTCATGGGTGCTTACTAAGAAACGGTTTTGCAAATATAGTTTTCGAAGTTCTTTAGTTCTCTGCCCAACAGGACTTCAAAAACATTTTAGGGTCTCCGGGGTTGAAATTTGACATGGAAGTTCCTCTTAGCTCATAGGAAGGATGCTCACTAAGAAAAGGTTTTTCTAATATATATTTTGAAATTCTTTAGGCCTCCGTCCCACAAGTCTTGAAAATTACTCTGGGCCCGCGGGGTTGAAAGTTGACATGGACGTCAATCTTTGCTCATAGTTGCTCACTAAAAAACAATTTAGCAAATTTACTTTAGGGCTCCACCCCACAGAACCTCAAAATTACCATATATGCTAAGGGATTAAAATCTAACGTGGATGCTCCATTTTGCAAATAGGTGCTCACTTAGAAATGGGTTTACAATTACAGTTTTAGAAGTTCTTTAGGGCTCTGCCCCATAGAACTTTAAAATTAATCTAGGGCTTCCCCCCCACAAATCCCCAAAATTTACATAAATCCTACGGTGTGGAATTTTAACATTTAAGTTCCGTTTTGCTAATAGGTGTTTACTAAGAAACAGTTTTAGATATATAGTTTTTTATGTTCTTTAGGGCTTAGCCCTACATGATTTTAAAATGACTGTAGGGCCTACGGGGTTGAAATTTGACAAAGTTGTTCTTTTTTGCTCAATGGTTCTCATTAAGAAAACGTTTTGCAAAATTCCCTCAGAGCTCAACACACAGCACTTTGTTGTTTCAATGTCATTCTTGAGGAAAAAGATTTTGTTGCTCTTTTAAAGATTTTATTACCTAAAAAATAAATTCAATCACGGGCGAAGCCGTGACGGGAAACAGCTAGTATATATATACAGTGTGTTCATTTTTTTATGCTCACCATTGGGATCTCGCAAACTATAAAAGTTACAGCAAAGGTCAAATAAGCAAAGTAGTGCGGAATTATAAGCTGAACAAAATGATATGTAAAAATCCCAGATTTTTCGCTCAAAACTTCTTTTGCCTATTACTTTGTTATTTGTTGTAATACAAAAAAACTTTTTAGATAAAACTTTACTGAAATTTTATGTAGATTATGAATATTAAAATTAAAATTTTTTACTTCAAACGGTTTTGGAGATATTTTAGACAAGTTGATTATTTTTAATGCAAGTATGTATTTTTTCATCATCATAAAAAATAAATAATTTTTCTGATCACGAAAATACCAAATATGGCGTATTTATTTATCATAATAATTATTTAATTATTAAAAATGTGATTAATAAGCAACCCTGAAATGCTAGTAATGAGGATGCTTCTAGCATGTGGTGCAACAATGGTGTAAATCAGCTGTTTTAAATTTTGTGTTTCATATTTTGTTGCTTACATTGTTGATCAGCTGTGTACCGGCATCCGCGGTTCCCATGTAACAGCTGATTTAAACCATTGTTTTATGGGAATTTCAAATTTGTATGTACATTATGTATATAATTTTTAACTTATACTTGCTTACAAAACCCATATGGCGGCAAACCTATAACTCACCCAAATGGGGGTTTATGCGGAAAATAAAAAATTGCCAGAGTTTTATACAATTTTGTGTTTACATTCACCATTGATTAACCTAGTTGTTGAAAATTTTATAGAGATAAGTAGACCACAGTTGGATAAAGGATACAGTATGCGCCGCCTCCCTCGACTGCGCCATTGGTGCAGATAGCGCATATCGAGGCTACAGTGAACAGCAAAATGGCATACGCAATGCCAAACTGGAGCAAAGTTACCAGAAGCCCTGCGTTGCCCACTAGGAAACCTAGAAAAACTTTGGCAATCAATATTTTGTTGTAATAAAAAAAATTACATAGTTCATACATTTTTAATTATATTTCTGTCCTGGGCAGCATTTGGAATTTATTTCAACGGTCAACCATTACAAATTATGAGGAAGATAAAAATAAGCAGCAACTTTAGTGCTTCGCTTTTTAAAAATATTTCTAGCAAGTAGCAAATTAATTAAAGCTGTTGACCAATTCCCTTGAGTGTCTAAGTGAATCACTGAATATCTGAGAAAAAATATAAATTATGTAGAAATATTTTAGTAGGCCTAGGTACTTCATTGAATCAAATTAGGCCTAACACAATGGATTATATCTAGACTTGCCATACGTCCCGGTTTGACCGGGAAGTCCTGGTATTTCATCCTTATTCCAGTGTCGCAGCCAGTTTTGCTTTTGTCCCGGTTTTAGTTTAAAAGAAATTTAGAAGAATTATGGCCTATAGGGTGGAGTGGGGTAAGTGTGAACCTTTTATGTTTTATTATGAATTAGACTTTGTGATACTCTCAGTTGTACTACATACCGGGTTAGGCAAAAGTCTGGACACCCCCAGTTAACTTTTTAACACGTTGTGGTAGGAAAACCAAACTCGGCACATGTTAACAACATAAAAAACTGCACTTTTTCATCAACTACACAACTTTGCCACTTCCCCCAAAATGGTGTTTTTTGGGGGCAGCCCCAAATTTTTAAATGTAAAACCCTATTGAGTGACCCCTTATTTTAAAGTTTTTATCAAGAAAAATTAAATGGCGCAAACTGGAGGTTGATATCTCACCCCTAACCAAAATAGCAGCCATTTCAACATCTGAGATAGGGTGATTGACATTCAATAAAATTAAATCGGAAAATAACTATTTTAGAAATAACTTACTTATTTTTAGAATTATTTTAGATTTCTGTTACTAGGTTTAATTCTAAAATAATTCCAGAAATTCTCGATTCTAAAAAAGCTATTTTCCAATTTAGTTTTAACGAATGTCAATCAACCCTCCTCGAATTTTAAAATAGCTGCCATTTTGGTTAGAGATGAGATATCGACCTCCGGTTTAAGCCATTCAATTTCTCTTGAGAAACCGTTTAAAATGAGGGGTCAAACTCAATAGGGGTTTACATTTGAAAATTCGGGGCTGCCCCCAAAATACCCCATTTTGGGGGTCGGGGCAAAGTTGTGTAGTTGATGAAAAAGTGCAGTTTTTTTATGTTATTAACATGTGCCGAGCTTGGTTTTTCTACTGCAACGCCTTAAAAAGTTAACTGGGGGTGTCCAGACTTTTGCCTAACCCTGTATATCCTTAAGAGATGAAATTTGGCATAGGAATGCTTCCAAGGGTTCTTAATTTAGAAATGAAATGTCATGTATGAATTTTAAAAAGGAAGAAAGTAGTTTTTTTTAAGTGTCACAAATATGCAAGTGCCTAATGACACTTGGCTTCTGTTCAGTACTGGAGCATACTGTACACAAATTTAAGGGGTTAGAGCATATAGCTTGATTTTTAAGCTTTAAAATGGTGTAAGAAGGGCAAAAATCGCTTGGTTGGTTCCTGGATTACAAATTTTTTCCTTGTCTGTTAGGGGCATTTTTAAATTTGTATTAAATCTGTATTTTATATTTTATATCACTATATTACTATTTTGAGACAGGGACCTCACATCCATAGTGGGTATTTTAACGTGAATATTAATGAGAGATGAGGGTAGGATGATTGTGGCGCGATTTTGTAGTCTTGTTACTGACTATGGCCGACATTCTCATTAGACAGGACTGTTAATTAATACCTTAATACCTTTAATACCTTTATTGAAATGGCGACCTAACTCAATAGGTAGTTTAAAGCCAAGTATGAATGAGGGATGAGTGTAGGATGATAGTGGCGCGATCTTGTAGTCTTGTTACTGACTAAGGCCGACATTCTCCTTAGACAGGACTGTTAATTCATAGCCCAACAGCCAATGGTATCTAGGGACCTACAGTTTAACGTGGGATCAATTTCAACCTCCCATATACGAATTGGTCTAGTTATGAGGATGGTACTTATGGATGAACTAGTATTCACTAGTGCGGACGTTAATCCCCACCAGGGAATATCGCATCCACAAGCCATCGCTCATAAATATCCACAATTCGTGACCTCCAAGTAGCTGGATTACAGGACGTCGCCACCGTCCCAGTCAAATTAATAGCAAAACAGGCAATGGTATTTTGGGACCTACAGTTTAACATGGGATCCGAACCACAATTTTGACCTCATATTAACACAGGATATAAACACAGGAATTGGTCTAATTATGAGGGTGGTCTTTATGGATGAACTAGTATTTACTAGTGCGGACGTTAATTCCCACACTAGGAAATATTGCATGCACAAGCCATCGCTTATAACTATCCCCAATTCGTGACCTCCAAGTAGCTGGATTACAGGATGATGCCACCATCCCAACAGATTAACTTAAGTCTCTCGATATTGTTGGTGGTTTTGGAGGCAACAGATCAAAATGCTTACAGTACCGGTAAGAACTTATAGACCTACTTAAGAAGAGAAAATTAAATTAATTTTAAATAAAGTCAAATAAATTAAAATATTTCTTTTTACGGTAGTAGGTAGTGACATTTCTCAAAATTTCTATTTTTTTACATTTAACTGTCTGGGGCAACTTCAACGTAGCTCGTTAACCTCTCCCATTACTGTTCTCACACATTGATACATGCTCTAGTCATTGAAAAAGCAAATCTACTTGTTTTATTGGAGGTAAAAATAAAGTAGGCCTAATTGCAAACTAATAGACATGAAAAACAAACTCTTTTTGTAGATAATTAAACTTAAAGGCTAAATGAAAAGGCTATGGTAACATATTTTTTTACATTTACAAGTAGACTGTCCAGGAAGTTCAAACTTATTTGATGTTGTAGGTTGAGAACCTGATCTTAAAGATCAGTTCTCCTCTTCTTCCCAATTTAGGCTGTGGGAGTTTGATCATAATATTTTTCACTTGGGGTTTCACCCCCATCATCATGTTTGGGATATAGGGTGTGCACTTAATCCGTGATTAAAAATGCACATACCCCGTCATGCCAATTTTCAGGGGTAATTGCACACCCCCCCCCCCCCTAATTACAGATGGCTGGGTGTATCTGTGCTCGTGGCTTTCGTGAAAAGAGGATGGACAAGGGATGGGGTGGGGTTACTTTTCTAAAAACATCGGTCTGTTGTATTTAAAGGTCATCATCACCTTTTTGACGGTCATTTGTTTTTAAGCGTGAAACAAAGGTAGGCCTATATAATTAGATATAGGCTACATACATCAATAGTTTGATCCAATGTGACGTATCAATCAATCCAATGAGATATTTTAATATCAATAGTATTGATCGATGGGATGTGATATATCGATCGTATCGATTGATATTTTTTATTGGGTAGAAATTTAAGCGCTACGGTATATGAAACTGTACCCGATTTTGAATATTTTCACAAATCATTGATAGCCTATCTGTTATTATAAAAACTGTCCTATTAAAAGTGAGTAACGGTAACTTACTTAGTAAAAACATAAAGATATTAAGTTATGCAAAACCTACCAACTCTCAAGAAGAGTAAGGCACTAAACATTGACAGGGCAACTGGGCTGAAAACTCCTGCAAATGTCCCCAAAGTTCTACTACTTGGAGTTTCACCAAGGCTTCCAAATTCAACATATCCATTTTCAGAAGATAATCCAGCATTCCTCTTGAAGCCAAAAATTCCCACTATTCCATGGAAAAAATCTTTTGGGCAAAATTAATGGAGCTTTATCATTGGTCTTGTCCAAATTGATAACATCAGAATCATTATTGGTTGATCCTTCTGTAGGCGCCAACATATCTGACTAAGACGATTTGTAAAATAGTACGTAGGCCTACTGTACACTTTTGTAAGATTTTACAAAAATAGGTTAACAATCAGCCCAATTTTCACAGAAACCTTCGTTATATTTCGGTACCAAGGAATATTTTCTTTGCAAATTATCAATTTAGGCCTACTTTATGGCCTTGTTAAGTATATTAAATTTAATGAACTATTTGCACAACACTTGAAGTCTGCACATAATGAATCATTAGGAATAAAGTTCTTTCTTGAAACAAGCCATTTGCATTTATTTAACACTTCACAAGCACAGCAACTAGCCTTCTTGCAAATTAAGACACAATTTATTAAAAAAACTTATTAACCCTGAATTTATTTATCAAAATGTGCTCGAGATGAGCTCCTGAACTCAATCTTAAAAGTTTACAACGCCCCAATCCACAAAAGTTGACGTTTGACGTTTGTTTTGACGTTTTATTTTTTACTTCACATGAGAGAAAGAAGATAAGAGAAAAAACAAAATTTGCATGGAGTAAGAAATAAATATACAGGGTGATTGATATAAGTGTGCCAGCTGTTTTACATGGAAACTGTAAGAGCTATCGAAAAAAGTTAAATGGTAACCCCCCTGTAAATTAAGTCTAGTTTTATTATAATAATAATGATTTTTTTTAAAGTCGGATATTTTTTCCAATATGGCGGCCAACTTTAAAAATTTCTTATGAAAACACCCTACATTTTTATGGTGTTTATGAAATTTTCATAGAATTTTAAGACTTTTTTATTCTTTGCAATTTTTTCTCTAAACCTAACGTGTATCCCAATAGTCAACCACATAGTCTCTATGATAATCTCTATGATAATACCTGTAGTAGCTAGAGTTATTTATTTTAAGGCATGGTTTGCAGTGTAAATTTGAATTTGACTTGCAGTGGAATTCC
>CM061533.1:187162227-187332673 GCA_030545055.2 Neoaliturus tenellus | reverse complement strand
TATGACTCACAAAACATCTATAATTTTTTAATGTTTTTAAATCAACCATTTATGATATTTAATAAATAGAACATTATCAATACAAAACGAAAGTACATAAAATATCCTCTGGCCTAAAGATGGCTTAGAAATTAAAGTCCATATTGAAAAAAATTACAACCATTTATCTGTAATAGTTTGTGAGAAAAAAGAACATGTTAACATGGTGGAGATAGGGAAATCAAAAGTAATCTGCTCCCTATAATTATTAGGCTACAATAAGATTGTGAAAAAAATCACAGTTAAGATTAAAAGTAATGTAGCTATGAAGGTGTAGAAAAAATACAGTAAATAAATTTAAAATAAAACATTGATTTCAAATGTTTTTTATACATTAAAACAATTGTCTTATTTCCAATGAATGATTAAAAGCGTTTTTATTCCAAATGTAGACACAAAACAAGTCCAACAGCACAAAAATGACCGACCGGCGGTGCAACGGAGCTATCGATACACGCATTCACTTTTGACAAACGGTTGATTTTTTTCTTATTAATGATGGTTATTATTTATCGCAGTTAATAATAGTGTTCATCATGAATTTAAATGAAATTCGTAATTGTAGCACCGACACACATACATTACATACTTTCAAGTCAGTTAATAAGTATGTAACATGGTTTCGACGAAAAACTGATAAAATGTCACTAATGATGAGGGCACAATTTTAAGATTTTAACTTGATTTAAAGTGGGTTTCACCATTACAAATATCATAAAAGCACATTTCACTGGTATTAAGGAATTTTTATGCTTTTTATACACGATAATTTAAACATAATTTCACAATTTTTTTTTCATACGTAAAATTATTACTTACATTGTTTTACAGTAATTTGAGTATGATTGATATATTATAATAATACAACTATTATACCATAACATACATGTATCACGTCATTTAATAGTAAAAGTTTCATTTCACGTGATTTAAAATATATATATGTGTGTGTTAAAGTCCAATTGTAGTATAAGTTTTACTCATGATGATGCTTATGATTATTGCTTTGTTTTTAGTGTGTTTGTAAAGTAATGAATAGTAAGCTGTCAGATACATTGTACAGTATATTAGTTTTAAGTAAATTTTTTGTTTTAAGTTTCTAGCTAATTGGGTTTTTGGGAACCAAGCCGACAGTCGTATGACTGCGGCTTCAAGTGCGCGAAAATTGTATTATATACAAATATTAAGGTGGTATAACTATATGTACCTATCAAATATTTAAATAATGTATGCAAATATAATTTGTACAGCAAAGCACTTTGGATGGGTATAAAGTTGTTTTTTATTGCTTCATTGTGATCGTTCACGTTCCTTGTTGTTTATCAGAGGCCGTTCCAAGACCTGGAACTGTTTTTTTCATGACTTTGAGCGGTATTATGAACCTCGGTTGAGGGACCAAATGCATTGGTTGTTATAGAAGACACCAAATTATGTATTATTGTGGATAACAGAACACCGCTTGCGGAACGTTACCTCAATGTTTTGTATAGGGCGAAAATTGGTATCTTGTGACAACGGCACAACATGTAAATCCTTGTTCTCAAACCTCCAATTTTTTTTTTTTTTTTTTTATAGATAAGGAAAAGATAGTTATATTTTATTTTGCAACATTCGGATAAAATTACTAATTGCACTGATTCTAACGAAGCAGCTGATTAGTTTGTTAACATGTTTAATAAAGCAATCCACGCAGCAACCAAACCAATCAACTATTCATGTAAAATCACTAAATATAAACCTTGAATCGCAAAAGGGCTTTTAGTATCTATTATAGGGGTAGGGGATCTTATCAGTAAACGAGTTAAAACCGCACCATTCATTAAGAATCTAATTAACTATTTACAATAAATACTTACTACAAATTACTATAAGCGATATCATGATATGTTGACCATTTAATCAAAGGATGTCAACAAAAAGTAACTTGTAATGCATCTGCATATTCTAAACAACTCTGTCGTCACGTTGGTAAATTGGCTGGGCAAAAGAAAAATTCGCTCTATTTTCTGTTTATCACTTAATGTATAATTATTTTATTGTATAATTATTATAAGTAACTTAAATTCCCTCTTGCGTTATATTTTACTTGAGTTTCCCGCAACAATCTATTTTTATTAATAAAATTTGTGTTTTGTCTGTACATTGATTAGAATCTTGAAATGTTCGGTTATTTTTACTTTGTATGCATAGCATACCTCTGTCTGTCTCCATCTTTCTCTTTCTGTCCGTCACTATGTCTGTAACGCTCATGGGTAATATTTTGTTCTCTTTTCATGGGATAACGATTTTACCTAATGGTCTAATTTTTTTTTTCTTTTTCATATCATAGACTAGAGTGGTGTAAATGTTCATTGCTACTTAAATTGCCTTAGCGACCTTAGGGATTCGTCCCATATTACGTCAAAGTAGCCAAGTTGTGCTATGATACCAATCTTTAATCTCTTTTCACACGACAAGGGCTTTAGTAAAATGGTATGGAAATTTTTATTACTGTTAAATGGTGCAATTCGAACAGTTTTAGCCGTTCCAAAGCATCGTTCGTCAAAAAGGTTCTGCCTCATATTAAAAGAAATATTGAATGTTAATCTTATGGGAGTATTCGAATCTACCTTTGAGTTGAATTATACAGTTTGTCATTTTCACCACTTAAAATGACAACACTTAAAATGTTAAATACTGACTCATTCATATTAAACCCTTTAACTTTTGACTAGCCTAAATACGGTGAGTTAAGTCAACTACTTCTGGGTTATAAATATGAATATTAAAATACTTTATGCATATTGTTACACAATTAGTATTGTCGCTTAAAACTTAAGCGTTGATTAGTTTTGAATTTAGATTTAATGTTGTACATGCGTCTGTAGATAGCTTTCATGGGTAGAACAAGTTATGCGGGAGTGGGTTTCATTGGAATTGGTATGTGGCTGTCATCACATCCAATCAAGGATTCAATATTATATTTCATAATAATCTATAATATTTTTAAAAAAAAATATGAGTTTTCTTGATAGAGTTTATTCTCATATGACTATAAAGTAAATCACTATACGAATTTAAATGTTAAATCAAACTGCAACAAAAACATTAATGGAAATAGCTTCTTACCTAAATGAGAAACGTATGTAACAAGAGTTTGACAAATGTACCTGGGAACTATTCAGCATAAAAACTTGATATCTAGATATGTTGGAATAAACCAACTGAATGTGATCTATTGAATTTGTGAAGCCATTGATATGATTTGTTTCAATAAACTTTACACACACACTCCGCGTTAAGAGCGGGTATAGGCTACATAGCTAGTCAGATTATAAACATATTTAATAGAAAATTATACGAAAGTTTTGTACTAGAAAATATATTCAGGTTTGTTTAGATGTTTAAGCTAACTTTAAAGCGGAGTTTCTTAAACTTTTAATACTTGTTTCCTATGATAAATACGCAGTTTTTAAACCTAAGACTTTTACAAACACAATACGAATATTACAAACTGAATCCAAACCTTGGATTTAAGGTCCCATACTTAGTTTTTTTCCCCTAAAATCACTATATTTTTTTTATTAAAACGAAAATTTATTATGTTTTTATAACAA
Source organism: Neoaliturus tenellus (assembly GCA_030545055.2). Taxonomy (NCBI): domain Eukaryota; kingdom Metazoa; phylum Arthropoda; class Insecta; order Hemiptera; family Cicadellidae; genus Neoaliturus; species Neoaliturus tenellus. Next base: position 187,329,038 of record CM061533.1, on the reverse strand, counting down.
CAGAAATAAGATTGTTGTTCGCTATACTCTTAAAACACTAAACCGACCGTGTCATAGTTTAATAACTGCTGGTCACAGGCTGTCTAATTAAATAATGTACCTAAACTTGACAAAAATTAAAATGCACGGCTCAGCTTATTGGGTTGGATAAATAATATTCCAAAACAACTTCAATATATTTTTCATTGAATTCTTTGAAAGGTAAATTATTAAATGAAACAGAGTTGTGTAACGTGAATGACAAACATACATCTGCCGCGTCTACTTTGGGAGATTTCCGGAACTATTATATGCAGATTTAGTGCATAAATTACCGGCACATCTGCCGACAGAGCTTTATACACCCTCGCACGCCGTCTACAACCTATACCAATAGCTGTCCCTATAAAATCAGCCATCTAACCGTCGTTCTCCATTTGTTCGCCAAATCTCATACGGTAAACACCGTTTTAATGAGTATTACCTCTGTACACAATACTACAACTGTACTTGTTTGAACTTACGTTCATTTCTGCTAGTTTCGTTTAGCACGCTATCAGTCTCTATATATTCGGACACACTTGCGTCCACCGACCGACCATATACGCTCTGACTAGTTGGACAGTACACGTCTTCCCTTGGGTATTATCTTGGCTCCGCAAACGTTACAGCAAAAAATTTTACGCCCAAAACACATATTAGAGAAACAATTTGACTCCACTGTTTCCAGGCCGCGTACTACATTGGCTAAGCTTAAGAAACACTTCAGTTTTCACCAGTTGTATTGTGCAAGACCTGACCTTTGCAGCATTTTGTTCTACTGATATTATTTTACAGACTGTCTTAACTGACATGCTAAAAAGTATCGACGTTTCGATCTTGTTACACCTGTTGGCGATCCTGCCCGACTATTCTTATTCACGTTATTAGCTAGTTTATATGACCGCTCCTCCTTCAATATGTGTTTTATTCTGCTCTATAATCTTGAACTATAGGACAACTAAAAGCTCGTTATTAATACAAAACTCTAGATACACACCGTAAGATCCACCTGTGCAATCGCCAAATGTAAGTAAGAGTACTCATCCTCGGGACATTTCTCGTACTCCTGTGGCTGATGACCAACCCGTACAGAATAATTAAAACTAACCGATACTTTTCTTAAACTATCTATCTACTTCTCTCTCTCTCTTATGGAACCTTCCCCGTCGCGGTCATATGTCGGCTAACTTTTAGAGAGTACGCGTCTCCTCACAAGTATTATCATGGCTCCGAACACTTTACAGCTGAAACTTTTACGCACAAAACACATTTTACAGAAACAATCTAACTCCACGGTTTCAACAGCTTCTAGCCATTGATTTTATATACTGTATGGGCAACATTTTTGGGTTTTACACACTTTTTATAGTATAACCCCCCAGCATTTCATTTCTTATGTTTGTAGCGGATAGCATAAGTTGGTAACAATGCGGGGAAATTTGGGGAATTCATGGGGATATTTTGGGGTTTACCTGGGGATTGGTACCCCTGCATCCTTTTCCCGTACTTTTCCACCCAGTGCTACACTCTGTCGGATTTAAGGTAAACTAGGTGCAGCCACACGTGCTACGATCTGTTGGATAAAGTGAGAACTAAACGCGCCCCTAGTACACTCTGGTGGACAAACCGCGAACCCTTACGCCGGCCGTCGCCACAGACTATCTGACACATTTACAATCGCCAATTGTAATTCCACTTAGTCGTGCACTGGACATTTCCTGCACACCTGCAAGTGATACACTTTACAACCGTCTAGTATTGTACTTACTGCTGCAATACAGTATTTACCTGTACAATTGGCAATTGTAATCCTACTTCATCGTGCACGGGACATTTCTTGCACACCTGCAGGTGATACACTTTACAAACGTCTACTATTACAGTTCTAACCCCACTTGATTATCCACGGAACATTACTTGCGATCCTGCACCTGAATAATTAATTAAATTCTGCGGCTACCGATACTTTTCTTAAGCTATCTATCTTTTTCTCTCCAGCAAAATAACTGAGCTACACTCTGTCGGGTTTAAGGTAAACTAGGTGCAGCCACACGTGCTACGATCTGTTGGATAAAGTGAGAACTAAACGCGCCCCTAGTACACTCTGGTGGACAAACCGCGAACCCTTACGCCGGCCGTCGCCACAGACTATCTGACACATTTCCACCGCCTCCTGACAACTACCTCGGTGGCGCAGGGGTAAGGCGCCGGCTTCACACGCCGGCGGGCCGGGTTCGAATCCCACCCTCGCCACTGGTCAATTTTGTTCTTAAACCCTAACCGCTACAACCTTCCCCGTCGACGATCCGCAAACGAATGCGCTCCCGAAACTCCATCCCCTCCTGTAAACCCTCCCTCCCCTCCCCATCCCACCCTCGCCCCCACGGACAGCTGCCACGTTCGAACCCACACCTGCCACTTCCAACCAATGACCTTGACCTGAGCCAGGAGTAACCAAAAGACACTACTAATGATGTTGAAATAATGATACGAATGATCATGATGTAGATGTAGTCGCGGTGTGGCCAAGGGAGTGCCGGAAATGCTCTCATTATGTCAGATCGATGCATTCGCGGGTTTGTTCTGCTCCTTTCAACGTTCTTTACAAAACACTAAGAAAGTTAACATATTTGAATAAGTCATTCGTGGTTATATAAACTTAAGATTGACGAATTTTCTGAGGGTTTCTTACAACAAATAAAATAGATGTTCTAATACATCTCGCGTCATTTTGAAATAATAACATGTTCGTCTCTATAGGCTGTATTACTTTAAGTTTGAGTGTTAAAATTTTAACCTCATATGTGCGCATGGAATATAACTTTATTAAACCTTTTCTATGATTTATTCAGATAAAAATTTCATATTTTAGACAAGAATGCTAAGATAATGGACTAAAATTCAGTAAATATTTTCCTCTTTTGTTTAGAAATTAAATAATGAATTAACTACTGATTTAAGTAGGCCTATCCAATCAAGTTCTAATTCAATTATCTTATTCGTCCATGTAGTTCATTCTCGGTAAATATCTAGTTTCTCAACGTGAAAAATATATATTTAGGCCTAGCCTATATGAAAGGTCTTGCAAACCTTGAAAAAATTATGCTTTGGAGTAAAAGCATCAAAGCATTATTTTCTAAAAGGAAACTAGGAACACAGTTTTTACTAGCCATAAATAAGATCAGTTTAAACCAGAGGACGGTTCTGATGACAGTGTTATAATGGCTTTGGCAGAAGAAGCTTCCACCATCACTTATCTGTATTTTAAAGAAGAGAAAGGGAGTTTTATTTTGTTAAGTTGAGGGATCAAATAATAAATATAGTTAATGTACCAATTGAAATTATAGTATACCCTTAATTCCCCCGATGGTTGTATAATCGGGGAATTATACAGTATTCCCAAAATACATGTAAATGGATATTTTGCTGTCTGTTGCCTTTCGAAGAAATAAAAAATTAATTATAAAATTCTTTAAGTAGACCTATAGTTTTTAACACAATATTAGAATAGTTCTATACAATTTTGTTAAGACATTATGGATTTTTAAAATGAATCAAGTATATTATGAGTTTGACAAGTTGTAATTATTGTTTTTTAAGTACAAAACATCCCTAAACACAAAGAACATAAATCAAGATACGATGTCATCAATCATCATGAATTAACATAGAATTTCTGGTTTTGAACAAGAACATAATGAAAAAACAATTGATAATGCTAAAATTTTACGTATAAATGAAGGTTAATATTCACAAACGTTTTTCTTTTACTTAAATTATGTCGATTAAACCATAGACCGGCTAATTAAGTGAAAAGGTTGCATTGGATTATTATGAAACGAACTAGTTGCCTAACAATTTCTTCTTAACTAGGAAAAATTGTTTGATAAAATTTGAAAGGTACCTTGTATTTATTTGTATAAAATTTTTTATGAAATGTATTTGTTAATAATCAATTTTTTTTCATTTCCTTCTAGGGCTACATTTGATGTAATTTTGTGAATCTAAACACAATTTAACGTAGGCCGTAGGCCTGCTGACGATGTTCTTTCATAACCTTGATCCAGTGACATGATTTACTGATGGCCTCGACCAAAGCTTGTGAGATGTTAATCGGTTTATGATAAGGAGCAGGATCAGGCCCAGACTGACGGCGCAATATCATTTGTCAGGGGCGACCGCCGCCGCCGCCGCCGCGCTCCAATGCGGGGCGGGGCCACAACAATCGACCTGCTTTGAAGTGACTAAAGTATTTGGTTCTACAATGTGGCAGGTTAAGATTTGTAATTTTTAAACTTTACATATTTTCAAACCATTATGTTACTTTTCATAAACCAGTGATTTTCAGTGGTAACTTTTAGATCAATAAAAAAATATTACCAAAAATTTGGAATTAAAATAGCAGTTCTCCTAAAACAATCATGGTAGGAAGACAAATTATGTAATACTATTATTGTCTTTTTTAGTATAAGTAAAATTATAGTCTATTTATATATTTATGATTTCTATCAATCTTCTTGGCAATAACTAGTTACTAGACAAAGACAAGACAAGACAAAATACTAATGTATTTATGCACTATTACGCCTTTTTTTATGTTCAAAAGGTGAACTTTATGGTGTAAATTAAAATACACACGCAAAATCAACCATAAAGGGTCCTTTAAATCTCAAAATATTATTAGAATATTTGTCAATGTACATATTTGATATTTTCGATATTTTATTCATCCTATGCCCCGATTACATACCTTAAAATGACTAAATTACATTTCAAATCCTGAACATCGAGGGTTTACTAACAAAACACCTTTCAAATATAAATTATAAGTATGTCGGTAGTTAAGACTAATTATAAACTTAAAATTTAAAATAAACAAAATCAAGAAAACAAATGCATTTTTAATTTAATTTTATACACTCATGTTAGGTTGGACCTACGTGTACTTTTGGTATAAAATTAGATTTCTACGTGTAATAGAAATTTATTTTTTAACAAAACACTTTTTCACTGAAGAAAGCAGACTCGATCAATGGAAACGTTCGATTCCGTGCCGGTAAACGGTGGATGCAGCTCATTTACATATAAACACATCCCTTCCCCCGGCCCGACCCTTCCCTGCCTAGCACGTGCCCCACATTACACAGGTACACACACCTACCGGCATGGACTGCATTATGGTGAAAATCATCCCTTATGGAATAAAATGATAAGAGTAATGATTACCTATTCTGAGAATTAGATCATTGAAATACCTTCACCATTTTATGCCTTTTATACTTGTTTGTGACAACGCCTTAGTTCTAATGTCACATCTGAGTAGCGGAGTAGGCTGATTTTCTAGCATTGGTGGTCCATAAATCAGGAAAGAAGACTTCTTATGGTGTACTAATGCTTTATGGGGCTGAGATCTGGGCTAGTGCTCTCCAAGATGACTGTAGTGTGACCGGTGAACTAGATACCATAAGTGCAATGGTACCAATTTTTACGACAATCGTGGTTGTTGCCACAGAAAAAAATACTCCCCGTCGCAGCAGACCTGCGTACTCAGCGAATTTCCAAATTATTAATATTAATTTTGACCACATAAAACTGTAAACCAAATAAAATCACATGCTCATAAATAGGGAAATAAATGGCTATTCTCCTTATGATAAATATAGGGAGAGTATGCAGGTATGCTGCCATGGGGAACACTAAAAGTAGGTTTTTATCATAAAAAAAAAAATTATTTCGACCATATGAAGCCATGTACTGAGTTTTATCAATATCTGTCAATTGCTAAAGGAGTTTTCCTATTCTCCATATAATTAACATTGGGAAAAGAGTATGCAGGTTTGCTGCCATGATAAGCGCAAAAACCAAGATTTTTTACCATAAATGGATGAATCTCAACCAAATGAAGCTGAATACCAAGTTTCATAAAAAACATTGGTTAATAAGTGAAATATTAACACATCCCTATTCTCCATAAGATTAACATTGGAGCCCCAAAATACAATGTACTGTCATTAGACTTTGTAATATCTTGGTAACCAATGGAGATAGAGCAAAGCTTCAAAATACTACATTGTGTGTTTTTTTTGAGCTAAATCCAATAATTAGAAATGAATATTTTTACCTTTTCAATATCCTTGTTTTCTGAGGGAAACTACATGTTTCGTGGCGACAGCCACATCTTCAGGTTTCTCCAAAAAGGGTCGTCAAACATTTAAAATTGATGTCACACAAACACGAATAATAAAAAAACACACATTTAACATAAAAACCTCGGTAACTTTCAAATACAGACTCGCGGTGCGTGCACGCATTTTGTCGGGCCGGCTGACAAAATGCGTGCACGCACTGCGAGTCTGTATTTGAAAGTTACCGAGGTTTTTATGTTAAATGTGTGTTTATTTATTATTCGTGTTTGTGTGACATCAATTTTAAATGTTTGACGACCCTTTTTGGAGAAACCTGAAGATGTGGCTGTCGCCACGAAACATGTAGTTTCCCTCAGAAAACAAGGATATTGAAAAGGTAAAAATATTCATTTCTAATTATTGAAATCAATATCCAGTAGTAGGAATCATGAATCTAAATAAATCCAATAGTCAGAATAAAAATTTAAAATTTTTAAAATTTACATATGAAAAATGCAAAAAAACCTAATTTTGGGGTACAAAACCCCCCAAAACTACCCCTTCCGGTAGGTCGATATGTCTGGTTTACGAACTCATCCGAATAAACGTAGGATTACACATCTCTACCAAATTTGGTGTCGATCGGACCGTTTTTACGAGAGTTATCGTGCCTAGGGACACATACATACATATATATATATATATATATATATATATATATATATATATATATATATATATATTGATTTATTATTTAATGATTATTATTAAATTTAAATTTAAATTTATTAAATTTAATGATATTTAATTTTAATGATTATTATTTTTGGTCTCTGGGCACCTAAAAACGAAAAAGTAACATGGTCCCGGGCTTAGGTCTTACCATGAGACCTACGGTAATAGCTTATTCCCTATGGGAAATTCGCTAACAACGGTTTAATAAGTCTTCATAAAATAACAATTTTACTCTTTGTTACCTGCAAGTGTTGCCAACGCTGCATGAAAAAAACAATTGTTCTCTTTTGCGATGGAGATTTTTGCCTCAACAATTACTACAATGAGGAATTTACAAGTAACAAGGCTAGAATTCATAGTTGCATAATTACCTCGATTGATAATTGTTAATTGGAATGGAACTATCAAATGGTTTGTTACTAACGAATAGTCCAAATGCCAAATAGTGTAATAAGTATGTTATGTTACGATACTGCTTCATCCGCTTATTTAATCAGCTGAGAAATCGTAAATATTATAACTTTCGTTTTAGTTTCCACGCTTCATATTCAGATTACAAAAAAACTTATACAGCCGACCTTGAAGAGCAGTTATGCTTTTTATCTAAAGATTTTGCGTGCTCTCAGGATGAAAAAATACATTGAGCGTCTCCTATCTGTCCAGCGACAGGGTGTACTTCGAACAGCTGAAGCTACAGAACAGTATCTGAGGCCGCAGTTCTTGTCTAGGCTGGCGTGATCGCTATTGACTTGTTGGCATTGGAACGTAGGCAGATCTCCATTCTCAGAGTGGATTGGGCCTGGTAGCTGCTTCACAAGCCCTTGAGACATCACACATAGGTGGAAAGATTCCGACAAAGGCCGTTGGACATACAGGCTGGTGCGTGATCTCGAACCATGGCTCACCAGGAGACACGGTGATATTTCATTCCTTCTGTGCCAATTTCTGCCTGGCCAAGGTTACTTTCAGAGCTACCAGATCAGAATGGGGAAATTATTACGCCCTACTGCCAGTACTACCCTGAGGATAGTGACTATGTACATCGCATTTTGTCAGCGACCGTTGTTTAGTCCTGAGATGATTGTTGCAGATATACTTGAGACAATGGAGAAGTGGCGAGCGGTGGAGGTGAACTGCGAAATCGTACTTCGCGATAAAGACCAAGAGCGATGTCTCGACCTTTAGAAGACTAGAGTAAACAGCTAGCACACCTAGGTGAATCAATACTTAATAACTAAACACCGTATAGGAATCAGTGGGTCCGCAGTGGTTTTAGTAGGTTTTAGATTCGAGATCTTAATGAGATTCACCAAAGTCACCAAAGGGAGTCCCACAATGTTCCTTCCATTAGTTCGCTCACAAAGCGTTTTCCATACGCATAAATAGTCTGAATCACCTTGGTATATTTTATAGAAAATAAAAATATAAAATTAACTATACAAATCAATTTATGATTTACCATATGCGAACTCAATGTGAATGATATGGAACCCGATATTAATTTACAAATTTATAAGAAAAACTTAGTTTGAAAAAAAATCTAACATAAAACACTTACAGGAATCCTACCTGGCTTCTTGGCCCTGAGCCCCCCCCTCTATCTCGTGGGACTTAATTCCCACTATCACCCTAAAGAACTCGACTCTCATTCTGACCGACTGGCCTCAAATCTCCTCTTAAGATAAATATTACCTTAAGATAAATAACTCAGAATAACTACTGTTTGATAAATGTTCCAGCCTACTCATAAATATTAAAATATTGATGGAAGTCATATTAAATAATATATTAAAATCACTAATTGTCACTGTCACCAAAATATTAGGAGGTAATGGAGTAAATGGATTTGAGACATCTTATCTCCAAAATATTTTTGTGTTGATTGATTAAGTGGATCTTCAGTTTCTTGATCTGAATCGCTGTTATAAGAGACGTCCAATAAGACAAATATTTTGCAATTCACATAAACATAGGATGTATGAGATTTTGGTTGAGATATTATTTTTGTACTTGGATAATTTATTTCTGCATCGTAAATATTAACATTCTCACAATAAGTTAAACATTTTAAAATTTTTGATGTTTGCAATTGTGTTTAAAGAGATTTTTCTAATTTTTATTTTAGGAATCTAACAAAAATACAATTTGAATAGAAGGATCATTGAATTTTAGCCGAGGGATTTTCATTTAAAGGAGGCAAAAGAGCGTGTGAGATCGATCAAGCGTCAGTAGCTCGGCCTTGGTTTGGGGAGAAAGAGGGGCTTAGAGGGAGATCTTGAGCTTTACAACCCCATTATGGTAGTACTTGTCTAACCAAAATATGGACACGCTAATGAATAGAAATCTTATTTAACAATTAGGCTACATTAGGTAAAAAATATAACACATTTCGATTTTAAAGTTTTATTTCAAGGGGTAATTAGTTATTTTAAATAAAAATAATTGTAGATCATGTGTGCTTCGAAAAAAATTAGTATCTTAGAGATTAAAATGTAACTTAAAAAATATTTGATAGAGTCGAGGTAATTTTCTTTCAGAACTGCTCGAAGATATATAATTCCCCCGTCGCAGCAGACCTGCGTACTCAGCAAATTCCCAATGGAAATTGGTATCCCCGCCATATACCATGAAAATGAGAATGAAGGTTTGGTGCGCAAAAACCCCATTTTTGTGATACGAAACCCCCCAAAACTACCCCTTCCGGTAGGTTTACGAACTCATCCGAATAAGGGTAAGATTACGCATTTCTACCAAATTTGGTATCGATTAAACCGGTTTTACGAGAGTTATCGAGTCTAGGGACACATACATATATGCATATATAAATATATATGTATATACATTTTATTCCTATTACCTTTGGTCCCTGGGAACCTCAAAACGAAAAAGTAACATGATCACGGGCTTAGTTCTTACTATGAGACCTAGGCAATAGCTTACTCCCTATATGGGAAATTCGCTAACAATAAACACCAATCTGAAACAGATTAGTAGCGTGGTAAAAAGTGTCGAAAACTCAGATTTATATCAATCTAATGAATCAAATTACTTGGAAAAACATTTTCCTGTACATAATTTTAGTTCAACAAAATAAGTGATAACATCTCGCAGCAGGAGGATATGAAGATAGTAAATGGTTAACTCACTATTAATTTACAGCCTTGCAATATTCTCAAACGACCTAATTAACAACCAAACTGAACCACTCAACGTGTAGATTTTCCGAGAATCGGTTTAACCGCCAGCTTATTACAAATCCGGAATTATCAGATTAATGAGGTCTTTCATCCAAGTTATCGGTGGCTTTAATCCCGCTTACGCAATATTATCAATCCGATGGAATTATTAACAGGATATATAATTACTAACCTTTTAACAAGTATGTTTGATATACATTTTACTTACTTTATAATTGCGGGTTATAGCATAAAAAGTGGGTCGTTCCCCATATTATTAGCGCAGCCTTGACGGAAGGTGGAGCGGCTAATGAGTCAGAACTCGCACTTGAGGCTGCCAGCGCCCGGCCGAGGCTGCGGCGTCGCGCTCTGCTCGACAAATTCTAAACATCTCAACACATACCATTACCTATTTACAGTCATTTAGTCACAAAAAAAACAAACAAACAATTTTGAATTCACTTAAAATTTTTAAGTCATCAGGGGCTGATTTTTTTTATAATACCTGTAGGATTATACACATTTTTACTATGTAACTTGTTGTAATCAATTTAACATAGTTACTGGACAAACTAAATTTCCCGGAATTTTATAAATTTAAGAAATTAATTAGAAATATTTTAAAGCAACCATTAGTATAAAATGAATATGAATAGGACCTATTTTGGAAAATTTACATGAAACTGATCTATCAAAGATGTTATTATTTTATTAAGTCATTCGAATTTGTTATTATACACTTTAAAATATAATTCGGTCAGACACCCACTGGAGGTCAGCTCAAAGTGAGTAATGTAAATAAAAATCTAAGTATTTAACATTTACTATAGCAATAGTTTTTTTATATGACACAATTATAGTAACGTAATTTTTGTATAAAACAATTTTGTATCGAAGCTAGAAGTACGTATCTTACATTAATTTAATTAGATTTAGTCTAAACTTAAATTGAACCAGGAAACAAAAAATGATAGCCCACACTATACAAAAACCAATTGAGAGTAGGCCTACTTCAGCAGTTCATTATAGGTAATAAACAGAACTAAATGTAATTACTAACAGACATGCCAACATTGCCATGTCGTCAAGTATCACTCGAATGGTTGGTTATTGAATTGGCAGTTGTTTCGGAGAGAACGGCTTTTTATTTTTTTTAAGCTGTTTAAGTAGATTTGTAACTGAATAGATATTTCACATGTAATATATTCCATGCGTGGGCTCCGACGCTATGATTGCATATGTATTATGTATAGTAGTCAGTTTATGATGAACAGCCACGAGTAATATAAGTTCGAGCGAGGCAAGTGTTCTATTATCTAAAAACTAAAAGATTTGTTAAGAGGTAAGATACAACTAGTCGCGTATGGTTGTTTATATTCCAGGACAAAAACGTATGAGACAAACACTTATTATTATTGCAACTTTGAATTTAAAAAAAAACCTGAAGCCGGATTTGAATTATTGGAGGGAAATGTATTTCCGGTAATCAACAATATTTTCAGAATGAAATCATGGCCTTGGCCAGTGTCCTGGGCTCATGACGAAGAGGCTGTAAAAGGTAGTTTCCTCCTCACGTTAGGAGGTTCCTAATTAGGGAGGAATTAGGCCGAGCCACAGTTAAAAAAAGGTTCTTGATTCGTTGCCAACCTCATAGAAATATGCAAGATGGGTTTTCCTTTTGCGAGATTTTGAAATAAAAGAAAATCGTACAGGTAATTTTGGAATCAAGACCATAAAGACTATAAATCCTTATAATCTTAAAGGAAAATTATGAAATTAATTAAGTTTTTTTCACATTAATAATTATAGAGCGTAATCCCACCTTTTTAACCTACATACAAATTTAGCCTAATTTATTTATTTTATAGTTAATGTTCTCCAATTATTACACTTTTAACGATCGGATTATTTTGCAAACATCTATCTATTTTAAGGGAATAAAACAACTGTTGCCATCAATCTGATCTAAAATTATTTGAAACACCTAAATTACCACAGTCAATTCGATAGCGCAGCAGGTGGGTATCAAACCAAACAATGAAATGGGTCAAGGTTTGAGAACTAACTAGTGTACTTGCTGCTCAAAATCAAGCAATTTATTTTGATACAATACAAAAGTCATATTTAGTTCTAAAAATAAATGACATCTAACCAATCCATTATTGTGAATATCAGTAATCACGAAAGAAACTACACGTGTTTGTATAATTGTTCAACTTAATCCCAATGTTATTCTCATGAGGAAATTTTAAATTTATTTTGTGGACAGCGCCCTTATTTTAAGTCCGATTCTCATATAAGTATTTGTCGGAAACAACTACAGACCAAGTTCTATCCAACGATATAAAAAATAGAAAATCGGTTGAGAATTGTTGGAGGAATTCTCTTAGCAAAAAAACCTTAGCGTATGAATTATAGATTTGATATGATTTGTGCTATACATAAAACAAACATAACTATTTCTGAGCTGAAATAGTTGAAACATGAATTAAAAGACAACGCGATATACTTTAATTGGTTACTTTAAGTTTTAGCTTTCTCACTAGTGCATAGATTGATGATATCAGTAATAATAACAATTCAAGATTCAAACTTCATGGTACTTAGATAGTTTGAACAGTTCTCTTTGACAATGTATAGCATGGTCAAGGAGAACTAATTTTCACAAAGAGGCACTTACTTAACGAAGTGAGTAATGAACAAGTTAGTTGTAAGTAATAATAACAATTCAAGATTCAAACTTCATGGTACTTAAATAGTTTGAACAGATCTCTTTGGCTAAGAGATGGCATGGTCAAATAGAACTAATCTTTACAAAGAGGCACTTACTTAACGAAGTGAGTAATGAAACCTTTGAGGCACAAGAATGTTTTGTAAAGGCATAATCTCATTAAACTTTCTAAATAGTTCATTCTAAAGCTGTATCGTTCAGAACTTATAGACATTTTACATGTAATATATTCCATACGTGGGCTCCGACGCAACCGATTTCAAATCTGTTCCAAGTAGACCACGTGCTGAATCGATGTTCGAACTGTGTACTTAACATGGTCAAATGTTGACGGAGCTCGTGAGGCGTGTACATAACATTCGTCGTTCTTGCCACTACATGGAGGGCATTAAAAAAAAACTTTTAATATTTCCTCATTATTTATTGCATGTAATTTTAGTTTTCATACGGAAATAGTTAAATTTAGTGATTATAACTTTGTAAATTTGTAAGTATAATTCATCTTTACTTTAGAAACTATCAATGTTTGAATTAATCTACTAAAGTATGTTTTTATTTTGACCGACACACCACATAGAGGCTATACTTTTTAAATAAAGGTGCAAAGTATTCATTCTTATTGGTTTTCATATCGCCATTAAAATCCCAAGAAGCTTATTGTGATGGATGACTTTATTTAAGTATGCATTACTCTAAAGTTTATGTCATTGTATTTCATTAGGGTTGTGCAGCCGCGAGCTTACTCTGGGTGGGGGCAGTAATTTCCCGTACTATGCGTCGTCAGAGGCGCGTTATACATGTACTTTGTTTTATGTGAAGCGTGAAAGGCCTATTCACTTCGTTTAGTTTTTTCCTGGGGAAACTGTTTGGAATAAATCTAATTTTTTGGGAATTTTATTTAACATCTATTGGTCTTCAAAATTATATAATTTTAAAATCAATTCATTTTAAATTCAACCAGATAAAAATATTTTTACGGTTAATTTGTTGTATTTAATTTTGTTTGAATTAAATTATTATTATAATTCAAAATAGAAGCAATCCCATACAATCACTAAGTTTAAGCTCTGTAGACAAAATTGATTACTTATGAATTTTGCAAGAAATTGCACCAATTTCAATACCTCAGATCTCCATAGTCCTTATTAAAGTAGTTAAAAAAATCATACAAATTCTAACCCCGCTTGTTCAAAAGTTATCACATCATCATCGAACACTCCTTAACTACATTACTAAAATTGGTGACCCAAAAACGTCTTGAAAGTACCGGGAGCAACCACGCAGTAAGTGCCGCAGAAAGCAATGTTTGAAAAACATGAGGACATAAAAAGAGCAGTTTTGCTTGTAAAGTGTTCATAAATTTTATAACCTCACCCAGACATGTCTTGTCCAGCTTCAACCCGTTGCTTCCTGGCAGTAACCCTCGCATATAATATAATCAAAAGTATATAATTAACTACACAAAATTATACAGTAGCTATTGTAAATGTTAGTATATTCTCGGATACTGTTTGCAGTTTTTTACAAAGCCGAATAACATAATAATTGTGAATTAAGCTGAATTAAATGTTGTGCTGAGTTAATAACTTAGTTCGACGTGTTTAAGATATCATGGGTTTTCCTTAAAATGAGCATGAAAAAGCCAAATCAATTTTATGTAGCGGTTATTTACGCGGATAGAAAAAAAGTTTCAAGCGATTTGTACTACAAACAATATATGTCCCACTATGTTTAGTATCCTATCTCACAACTACTTATAACTTTAAATAAAACTAAATGGATGTATACTGAATATTAATAATGATAAAAGACTATTATTAAAATACAAGAATAATAAAAATGTATAGGATCAAAACTACAGAAATAATTTTTACTTCCTTATATCAATAAGACAAACGAACAACGAATCTGATTCATTCGTTTTTGCAAACGATTAAAAGGGCTATTTAATTTAAATAACTACCAATTCTTCAGGCTAAGGATAAAAGTAATATATCAGTGGGATCTGGTTGAAGGGGCATTGGCACACACCCCAGACTGAAGTCTAGGCGGCCCCACAGCACTGCGGAAACCTGGCGCCGGGCCCTCAAGTGTGGGACTGTTACATTGTAATGCACAATGGGATGGAAACGTGTCTATCTACCACCTTACAAATTTGCCTGTACAAAATTATAGTCCCTCATGTTGTTTCTGCAGACTAATTTTCAAGATGAAATAATTTGTGACCACAGATTTTTGTATAAATCAGATACCAATAATCATCCTGGGTTTTCAGATAGTAAGACAAATTGTATATTTTGACCTTAAAAGTAATTTAAGCCTAATTTGAGATCTTTTGAAGAATTTATCGTAGTTGATGGTCAAGAAAACCAAATTTCTATTAAAGAATCTATATTAAAATGAGTATTGGATTTAAAATTGCAATATTAACATTACCAAAAGAAGCTTTTTCTAAGTTTATTACAACTTAGGAAAAACTTTAAACGTGTAATTTAAAAATTCTATATAAACTTTGAATTTGTTAATTTACATCAGAATATAAGATGCGATTAAAAAACATGATTTTAACTATGCTTTACTCTCATTACGACATTATTATTTTTGTCTTTGTTTCTAACAGTACAAGTCTCGCCTGTTCAAATCACAACAAAACGTGGAATTGGAAGGTCCAACTGAACTCGTAAATTCATTTTATAGCTACATTTCAAGGGTTAAATTTTCATCGCACTGGTCGTTGTAGTTTTGTTTGGATTCAATACATTTGGCACCATAAACAACAATAGATTATTGAAGTTACCTTGATAATAATTTATCATATCTTAATGTGTTTTCCACTGTTTAACACTTTTCCCCTTTACCTTTACCTTTACCTATGTTGTCTTCCCGTAGACCCTCTTCACAGGTCATGGGATCCGTCTTCGACTTAAAACTATTCTTTATCTTCTATTCTTGAAGTGTAATGTTGGTGGCCAGCCAATTAAGGATTGTAGGAAGTGAGTAAGATAAAAAAGGTTTTTTCAGGAAAGAAAATCAGGAATCTCGTAGTACCGTTTTTCAATTAAGTGTTTTCTTAATTCACTCTTGAATTTCGGAGGCCTATCTTTAAGAAGTTTCAAGTTTTCTGGTAATTCAGAAAAAAATTTTAAGCCAACATATTCAGGTTTCTGTTCATAAGCTTTTAGTCTATGTTGAACAGAGGGATTGAGATGCCTGTTCCTAGTATTATAATTATGAGTATATGCCGGGAGTAACTTAAGGTCTACAATGTATGAAAGAGTTTCATACATGTACAGAGATGGAACAGTTAAAATATTTAAATTCAAAAAGTGTTCAAAGCAAGAATCGGTTGGTTTTAATCTTAATATGCTACGTATAGATCTTTTCTGAATTAAAAATATTTTGTTTATATTTTTCTTACTAGACAGACCCCAGAGTACTATAGAGTATCTAATGTGACTCTCAATTAAACTAAAATATACTATTTTAGACAATCTTATGTTGTTGAGAAGAGCTATATTTCTAAGTACAAAATTGTTTTTGGATAATACTATGGCTAGTTTGTTGACATGCTCATCCCACCGGAGGCCACCGTCCAATCGCGCGCCTAGATAATCAGCGGTTTCTGACTGTTGGATTAATTCATCTCCGATAAAGACTGATGGAAGTTGGGCACCGGACTGCTCAATCACTCTACGTTTTTGTTCCGTGGAAAAAATAATGAAGTTTGTTTTGCAGGGATTTAACATAAAACCCCCCAAATAAAATTAATACTTTTTAGTTTTGGTAAAAATTTCTAAATAAATATATTCATAACTATTTTTTCTTTTTAGTGGTAACATTCTTACATTTTTAGCCTGCCCCGTAAAACTAAACTACAAATCTGTCTGCTACCGTATTAGACTAATTAAAGGGATAGCGTGGTGGAGTTGGACGGCACAGACCAAACCACTTGTCTGATTGGTGATCTGACGATTTGACCGCAAGGCATGACTGTGATGGTTTTCAACTTAAAGATAACGATTATCAGCGACGACCCAGAAACACTAATACAATCAAAGTTTATATGATTTAAAAATAATAAAAAACATTTACGGACTTAAGTTACGCATTTAATTAATATTTTCAACTAAGTTATTTGATTTAAAACACAACCAGGGTTGAGTATTAATATTCATCAACAATGGTTCTCTTGAGTAAAGGGCGGTTGTAAGCCGTAAATTTAATTCACTTGTCTCGCGAACAACAATGAAGAAAGGGCTGTAAACCCTGTCATAAAATTTGTCATAATGGCGCCCTAATGAATTCGAAATGGTTGGTTAGAGTAGTTTTTTTTTTATTTTTTTTTATTTTTTATTATTCAAATACGTGATTTTGAGAATAAAAAAATAATCTCTGTAATATTGATTAATTTTTACGAATTATCCTTATACTATTTTAAAATTCATTCTTCGGATTAAATAGTAATAAATACATTCTGAATCAAATGCGCTTACTAAGATGAAATTATGACAACAGCCTTTTCACTGAACGAGTTTGTAAAACAGTAAAAAACGTAATGGTTTATGATCCTCTGGATCATTAATTTTCAAAAATAAAGATTGAAGTTACCTGATTTCCGTCGATGATCCGTCAGCACAGTGGATCATTGACGGAAAAAAGGTAATATAAACCATTGTTTTAGGAAATAATGTGGGACAATAGTATTAGTTTTTGAATTCAAGAAACAGCTTTGATGAATTTAATGTATTAAATTGTTTGAACCGCCACTGTGTCTTATGAAATTCGTTAAGTTTTTGCTCAATCGTGCACTTTCTAACTTATAATTTGAATTATATTTTTAACGTAAACATTTTTTTAAAGTCGTCTTGATGAGCTTAGGAGAGTTTTAACGGAAATTAACCATGAATGAAACCCTTGGGTTTGGCCGACGAGACACATTAGATGACACTTTGTGATCACCGCTGGCTGTGTTACGTACCTGGCAATCAGGCTCCGAGAGTGCTCTTAGATAGAAAACTAGCTTGGCGATATAAAAAAATCTAGTATGTGTATTCACATGTCTCATAAAAAAAGTATTTTTACTTTTTTGCTTTGACATTTAACAAATCTGTAAAGGAAGTCACGTACCGTAATTAACAAGGATGTTCAGAAACTTTGGTAGCTTATTAATAACATGAAAATAAGCAAAATAGGACATTTAAACATATGTCCTAAAATGCTTCGTGTAGCCACTAGCCACCATTTTGTTTTTTAAACTTAATAACTTTTATTTCTGTAACGGGTTGATGTATTTACTTAATTTTTGCCATGGACAACACAACAACGTCACTTTTCAGAAAAAATATTATTTATCAATGTATATATTCAAAATGGCGGCAATTAAAAGTTTGTTAAACTTCAATTAAAGAAATATCTGCATCTTTGTATTAAAAAGAAAACATTTTATAATCAGCTATTACAATTATATTAATACAAATTTGAAGTAGGAAATCGGTGCATTGTAGTATTTTTTAATCATTGCTATTATTAAATCGATGAAATCTTAAAGTTATGGATTACTAAATAAATGAATTATCTGACACAATGACTGAACCCCTTAGCTTACATTTGTAGATCTCAATCAATGCCGACACCCAATATCAAAATATTATATGACGATTCCTTAAAAATGTAAAATAATAATTTCAAACCCCTCTAATATTAATAGCGTTTTATATTATGGTGCAATGAAAAAAAATCAAATACAATTTTTAAAGTGAAACATAATATGATGCAACGCTACATTGGAGGCGCGTGTATACTGAATAGAAACAATATAAGACCTAAACAGTCAAAACGTCAAAAGCTTTAAGGTAAGAGAAGTTGGAACTTCAAAGTCAAGGAATCACTCAAGGAACGTCTACAATTTCTGGAAATCCTCTCAGAAATTCATCTGAGACATAGTACATTTCTCGCCCTCGATATTTTTAGTTGGGAGTTTGTTTTCACTTGGCGCAAAAATAAATTTTTTAAATGAAAATCATACTTTACATAATGTATGATTATGTATTATAACCATAATAGTTGTTAAAAATAAAAATACAATTTTCTTTTTCGTTAGCCAATATTTAATAATTTTTTACTGGATGAGGCCTTTCGACAAACAAGTTGTCATCTTCAGATCTCTCCATAAACAAATCAAAAAGTAAATATTATTACATGTGATAAAAATACAGTCATATGTAAAATTATAAATCATAAAAATAAAGTAGAATAAACATAAAATTTTATGTTTATTCTACTTTATTTTTATGATTTATAATTTTACATATGACTGTATTTTTATCACATGTAATAATATTTACTTTTTGATTTGTTTATGGAGAGATCTGAAGATAACAACTTGTTTGTCGAAAGGCCTCATCCAGTAAAAAATTATTAAATATTGGCTAACGAAAAAGAAAATTGTATTTTTATTTTTATAATATCCAATATTCAAGCTCTAATGTGCAAATGGAGATGTCTCTCAAGACCTACGAGCTTAACCTTCTCCATAAATTCAAACAGAAAGTAAGTTTGATTCACCTAGATATTCAATTCCTGAAAAAATGTAAAAAGAATAAAGTTTTTCCAAAATTTATCAAAATACAAATTCCAATTAAAAATAAAACTACAGAAAAAGTACTCTACGATGCAAAAATTAATTGGCTCAACACTGAAATAAAATACTTGTATGCTAAACAGTCCAATCCTGAACTTCAAGCAATGGAAATGCATTTAAAAATTACAAAAAATCTTCCCTCTCTTTATCTTGACACTTTTAATACTTACTATGAAAATATGATTGCATCTATCAATGGTAAATATAAATCCAAACAAAAATGACTAGAGAATAAATTTCAGAAACTTTTAAGTAGTATACCAAATGAAAACCAAATGGACCACATCCTTTTTCCAGATCAAAAATTAGTTCATAACTTGTCTTAAGAAACCTTTACTCATGATGAAATAGAACTATTAGAGAAAGGGTTGAACTTTAATTTTAAAACAAAATCTGATATTCACCATCTTATTATTGATGTCGAATCCAATATACAAGATTTAAACAATGATCAGAAATCACAAATAAGAACAGAAATAAAATCATCTTTGAGCACTTTGGATTCGAAAAAGAATTTACTCTCATCCACAGATATCAAATACAAACAAATAACAAAGCAATTACAGAACAAGAATGTATTTTATATCAAATCAGATAAAGGGAACTCCATAGTTATATTAGATAAAGAAGACTATTTTGAAAGAGTTCAAAAGATGATAGATGAAGGTCCCTACAAAATGTGCACGAAGAATCCGTTAAATAAATTCGCAACAACCTCTATAGAATCTATTAAGAACTGCAAAACTTTAATTAATCAAGATTTTATCAAAAAGTTAATTGTTCCGAATCCTATCCTACCTAGATTATATTGTTTACCAAAAATACACAAACCAGGAAACCAAATGCGTCCCATTGTATCATCAATAAACTCTCCAAATTACTTAGTATCAAAATTTCTTCATAAAAATTTGTCTAACCTTGAAAAATATCCAACATATTCCATAAAAGATCGGTACGAATTTATAAATAAAATTAAGAACATCCAAATTGAAGAAAATGAATACATGGTATCTTTTGATGTTACAGCCCTTTATCCAAATGTACTAATGGAGGCTACAAAAAAGATCATAAAAGAGTGGTTACTTTCAATAAATTTATCACAAGAAGAAATCAAAGAATACATGATCCTTATAAATTTATGTACCAATCAAACAACATTCAGTTTTAATAACAAATTTTATTCACAAATTGATGGAACTGCAATGGGTAACCCTCTGTCATGTTTTATAGCTGATATATTTATGAGCCATTTTGAAATGTATGCACAAAATTCTTTTAGTTATTTTCCTCGTTTCTGGGTTAGATACGTAGATGACATTTTCGCAGTTTTCGATAAAAATCAAAACATTCAAAATTTTGTAAGTCAACTAAATTCTATCTACCCTAGTATAAAATTTACGTTTGAAACTGAAAGTGATAACAGATTACCTTTCCTGGACCTTGTAGTCATAAAAAACAATAGGGATATAGAATTTGACATATATAGGAAATCAACCCACACTGAAAGGTACATCACTGCAGATTCATTCCACCCTCCTCAACAAAAGAGAGCAGTGTTTCATTCATTAATTAATCGGCTCATCAATACCCCATTAACATCAGAATTAAATCACATAAGAAATATAGCAAAATTTAATGGATATAATATTAGTTTAGTTAATAACATGTTGAAAAAAGCAAAAAAGCGCAAAGAAAAAACTTCACGAACGACCCTTTTACCATTGAAAGAGGATAATCAGAACTGGATCAGCGCTACATATTCGGGAATTTCATCAACAATCAAGAAAACCTTCAAAATTCATACAAATCAAAATGTAACATTTAAAACAAGAAACGATTTGAAGAAGATTTTAAAGAGTCCTAAAGACAAAGTTGAATTCGAAAACAAATCTGGAATATACCAAATTAATTGTAATGACTGTAATAAATTATATATTGGCCAAACAAAAAGAACATTGAAAACGAGATTCAAAGAACATCAATCACATATCAAATTTAACCGCCCAGAAAAATCTGCAGTTGCTGATCATTGCCTATCTACAGTACATTCAGTTTTAAACTCCAACCTGAAAATTCTAAAAGAAATAATAAAACCAAAATACCTCAATGCTTGGGAGACATACTACATTAAATTAACACAAGAAGACCTTTTATTAAATAATGATAATGGACCAATTCTAAAATCTCAGTTGTTAAATTCAAATTTTCTGAAGAAATTTATATAGTACATAGTGGACTTAAAATCAAAATTTTATGTTTATTCTACTTTATTTTTATGATTTATAATTTTACATATGACTGTATTTTTATCACATGTAATAATATTTACTTTTTGATTTGTTTATGGAGAGATCTGAAGATGACAACTTGTTTGTCGAAAGGCCTCATCCAGTAAAAAATTATTAAATATTGGCTAACGAAAAAGAAAATTGTATTTTTATTTTTATAATATCCAATATTCAAGCTCTAATGTGCAAATAATAGTTGTTGTTAGTTTTGTTATATTTTATATCTAACTTTTAGTTATAAAATAATTTAAAAGTATTAAAAAGTTCACTTGAGGAAGAACCTTAATATTCCATTAAAGGTTTTTATGAGAAGAAGAAGAAAAAAGAATCTATATAAAAAAGAAGAAACATCAAAATGTTGAAAATAGGGGATTAAAACTAGTTTATGAAAACTTTTTTATTGCAATTTAATTTAGAATTAAAAGCACCTAATGCATGTATACATATCTATAAGTTAAAAATTTGAAATTTGAAATTTAGCTGTTGATTATTATTAGTATTTCAAACCAAAATCTTTAACCATATAAATTTTTGTGCCGTTAAACTACAAAATAGTACAATCATTATGCCTCCTAGCACTGTGATGCTAAATCATGCTATAAGATGAATAAGTAAATTATAAAAACGCAAGTTTTTTACTTTTCGTCAAACTGTTCATAAACCATAATTTGAGATTCAATATAGAGCTATCAAATTGAAATTGTCAGAACAATATAATTTGGAAAATATAGAACATATAATACTTCAACAAGATAACAATACAATCATTCCTAAATTTGGCCCAATGAACATCAGCTTAACACGACAGAGACAGCAAACGGGACGGAAATGAGGAAATAGATGGCACGAAAAGAACCGAACCACTTAGGAGGCCTGAGCGAGACCGGTGCCAAGTGTGGGGCTAGATTCGCCGCCGCGGCGGCAAGACGTAGCGACCGGACAATGGACTCCATTCATCCCCGCCCGCCTGGCACATACAGATCGATGGCCCGTGTCCTTCCTGCAATTAGTTTTGACGGAAATCACAATACTTATCGACCTATGGGCAAATTGTCTGCTGATACTATCGTGTTGTTAATGTGATTAATGTGCATACGGAGTTAGGTAGAATAAGGAACTCCAAGTGGGGTGTTTTTGTTATAGCCACATACAGTATAAAGATTTCACTAAATATAAACATTCAACCGAAAAAGACACTGAATTTGGATCCTTTTGTTTTTTACGATTCGAAAACAAACTAAATACGCTACCTACCTCTTGTTTGCTTGTTTACTTTTTGAAAGTGTATTCTAAGACGAGAGTTCAGTCGGCAAATGTTTAAGTCGTGCGGAGATACAATAAACGAATATCTGATAGTGGTAAGAATAGTGGAAAAGTAGAACAGTATAAAAGTTGAAATGAAGAATAAAATAACACTTAGAATATCAAACAAACACTAACAGCACGGATGGTTAAAGAATCAGAGAGAAATAAAAGTAAAACATTAACTTTTCATTAAACGGAGTTGGTTGACGTTTATGACAGCGTGACAGTTCTGACGGATTTTCAACGCTTATGAAAAACCGCTATTAAGAGTAATGTTTGTTTCTTCGGGTGAAAATACTGAATGTTGAAGTTATGTAAATGGAAATATGCAGAGAAATTGAACTGGAATGATATTGGAGATTATTCTGAAAGTTTACTTAAATGCAGTTACAGATTAAATTGTTAGAATAAACCCCCGAACTATAATAATCTGCTTTAACAATAACAAGTATGTTTCTTAGAAAATCATTGTACTTTCTTCGGAGCCAGAAAATTGAGGAGATTCTTTTGTTGAGAGAGTTGTTAATAGTCCATTAGTCCACAGAGACATCACGGACAAACCCATTGTTTTTGGACTGAACGATTAAATATCGAACTGCTAAGAAGCTCTGGACTTAAGCCTAACGCTGTGAATAATGCTTTAAAACTATTATTTTTAAATTGATTAAATGTAAACATTTCATACTTAGAGAATAAAATGAGAGTGTTTTATAGATAAGTGTGTGGAACATCACAATAATTTTACTCTTTTAAGGGGAAATAACTCAGAGTAAGTAACACTATACTCAATCCTATTAATTTCCAGTCTGAGTCGACTAACCTCAATGCTCAATTAACAAAATGAGCCAATCAACTCCCAAATATACAGGTGTGTTGGGAAAGTTAACAGGTAGTGAGGTAGCAAACTACAGGTTAAGGGGTACATCTACTCGGGTGACAACAGTAACGTTCATAACCTCCTTGCAGGGATCCGTCGAGATCTGCATAACCCTGTCACTGTCGCGGGTATGTAGGCCTACCACTACCGGGGCATGAGCACGCTTCATACACTCGCGGCGCGGACACACGGCCGTGCGCGGCGGCGGACAGCGGAGCACTGGGCCACCCCGCCACCGCCACCGCCGCCGCCGCCGCCGCGCCGGCCGGTAAACGCAGCACGTTGCTGACGCCGCCGCCGCTGCTGCTGCTGCTGCTGCTGCTGCTCCAATCGATGCGGCTGAGAACCCGACGCCTCTAGGTCCCAGCGGCGCAATCGATAGGCGCTATCAGCACAGCTGATTTCATGCCAACTTGGGTACGGCTGTGCGGTGGACTCGGTACACGCTTCTTTGTCCGGGGTTTAATTTATTGGTAAATTGGAAAGTTAGTATAAATTCCGGTTCCAATAAAACAGCTTCAAAATTTATAACAATTTATAACTATGAGCATTCTAACTTCCAATTTGTTTCTCTGAAAACCTATTCAAATAAAACCCTATGATGAGACACCCGATCTTTATTTTAGATTACTGTACAATGAAAAAAAGTACAGTATTGATAAAGCGGAAAGATAGTATAAATTTCATTTCCAAGGACACTGCTTCAAAATGTATAACAATTTAGTTCTCATCATAATTATCAGAAAAAAATTTACTAAATAGCCTATACAACTTAAATAAACATGGCAACTAAACAGATACGAGTACGTTTTTAAAAACTCTGTTCATTAAGATAAGTTTAAACATTTTAGAATTTCCTTTCAGTTCTATGAGCATTCTCACTTAAGCCATTTTGTTTCTCTGCAAAGCTATTAAAACAAAACTCTATTGTGGACAACCCGATCTTTATTTTAGATTACTGTACCTATAATGATAAAAACATAGTTTTATTGGAGATTAAATTAATTTTAATACAGAAAAAAACTTCTTAATAATCCGTGAATATTATTTAAATTTTATTTTAACGGTCGAAATTTGGTAAGCTTAAGTACAATAAATAAAATTTTCTTAAGATAGAATGCGTTGAGTTATCAATGAGATATTTAGGAAATGGAACTAGGTAGGCCTACAGGTGATAAAACATCATAGAGCGTAGAAATTAATATTTTCTGAAGGTTTTTAATTTTTCAAAATTTACGTTTCAATTCATTTAACAATTTCACCCTCATATTATGAATAATCCCAATTTTAGAAGAAGAAAACTTAACTACATGCTACTTTTTCCTTACCATTAATTTCGCCCTTATTTCCGGATACATACTTTGAACAAAATAATTATTGTTGAGGTAAAAACAATTACTGTTATTGATTTTCTTGATGGTTAGTAATATTAGCATTCTCAATATAGTAAAAATTGCTGTATTAATTTTTAATACCTCATTGTTTTGTAAAAAGATATTATTATTTATTTACCAAATGGGATATGTTTGATAAGAATCGTATTTGAAAATGTAATTTATTAATGGGAAATATGCAAATGACTTGTATGTAAATTTTAGTGATACCATTTTTCTATAAATAACTGATTCCTACAACGTTTATTTATTTATTTTAAATGGTGGAAAGTTGATGTCAACATGAATATTGTTATCTCAGTTTACAAACAGATTTAAATTAAAATTGAGCAAAGGTAAAGCTAATAGAACTATATTATACGATTAAATTGAGAGAATATCCTAAAAATCATTTAAAGAAAAGGTTGCTTATCTCTCAAAAAAAGATTTTTTTAGTCGAATTATGTATGTGCTGCACAAAACTATTAAACCATAAAAAAAACCGCAAAGTCTTAGTTTTACCTAATTTGTTACATGGCCTAAATGCATGCTTTTCAATACACAGGTTTACTACGAAGTATTAATTCGTTTTCGTTTGTATTATATAAAATTTTATTTTTATATATATTTGCAGCAGTTCAAATATATAAATATATGACAAAATGGGTTATAAATATTAAATAAAAAACTTAATAATTTGTTAATTTACTAACACCCACAGTACAAACAAGTAAAATAAGTTTAAATGTAATGTTCAATGGGGTGTTCTGCAGGGGCGTTTTTACTTAACTAAATTAACTTACTTTTTAAAGTTAAAATAATAGCAAAGAATCTGTTGGCTTTGAGTTAACAATAAATGACATATAAACAAATCATAATTACAATAATCTAGTTAGTTTTAATAAGGTCAACTATTGTTGAAGCACCAGCACGTGTTTCTCCAAGGGGTTTTTAACTAGTTTGTTTTAATTTGAATTTCAAATAGTTGCTTTTTATTTAATTGCATGTAACAATGGTTTGTTATCCGTTTGTATTTTTTTTACCATGTTTTGATTTTACGTATGTAATAGATACACTGCAGACAAATTTTTATTACATGTTTCACAGAATGACTGAAGTAAACAACTGAATGTTCCAAATAATTTGAATTAGAATACCGTATCTGAAGTCTTCCAATCGTTGAGCTTAGAATTAGATAAAGAGGTGATCAGATATTATTTCTCTTGAATGTGTTTTTGACTTCTTATAGACTATCACTATTAATTTGATAAACTGATGAAGCTCTGTATGTTTGTTTTGACTTTAATTTACTTAGTTGAGGTGATTGACATCTGATCTCAAATATACTTAGAGGTATCTCGCTTAGAAACAAAATTATGTAAGAGATATAAAAAGTATTATTAATATTTACATATAAACTCTAATGTTAGAAGAGGACTATACAATTCATATTTTTTGCCTTTTAGCAAAGACGTGGTTTTCTAGTGGTATAATTGTTGAAGTTCGTCAATAAATGCACCTTAAACTGTAACAGAGATACGGTAGGATTGGTGCATGACTCCAAAAAAAATATCTTCTTTTTCTTGCGAAGTAAGTCACCACCAAACTTGATGTCATCGAATATAATATAAATTATAATGTGTAGAGTAAATTCAGAGTACATTTTTGTAAATATTTAACTTATTTTCAAGTCTGAAAATTTATATTTTCCTTATTTTCATTTTTAGCAAATTACACTATGGAAAAATTGGAAGTAATGGTGGAGGGACCAGGGACTATGATACTTTATTTGAGATCCCAACAAATAAAAATCATCTTTCACAAATTTACTGAGTACGCAGGTCTGCTGTGACGGGGGCATTATTTTTTAAGAAGATTTTTCTTAGAATTTAATTTGAGAACAACGTGGGAGAGAGTAAACAAAATGTTTTTTGTTTACTTATGTTCATGTTGCTGTACTACTTATGAAGTATGCCTTATTGATCTCATAATACATGTTTTGTTTGAGCACATTTCTTAAGAGAGGGGCAGGTGAATTCTAATGTTAAGAGTCTGCATCCTCCGCCATCTTCATTTTTATTAACATAAGAACAATGTTAATTATAGGTGTCTTTGAAACACTATACCTCGATAATCTTGCATCGGATTCGCATGAAACTTGAATACGTTTACATTAATGAATGGTATTGTAGTTCATGTGACGCGGATGATTTTTTTAATAAACCTCCTAAAATGGTTCAACATGGTTTAAAAATTGTGATAATACACATTGTTTTTATTCATTATTCGAGTGGATAGTTTTTTTTTTTTTTTTTTTTTTTTTTTTTTTTTTAAATTGATGTTTAATTATGTCAAATGAAAGACACTATGGTAACATTTAAAATAACATCAAGCTTGTAATTTTAAGACGAAAAACAAACTCACCAGTAATGTTTCAAATTTAATATTGTTCTTATCGGTCAAAACGCCGAAATGGCGTAGGTACTGCAGACTATTAATTTCTTCTTTGTAAATCTCCAGAAAGAAAGCTTGTACCAGCCTATATCACTGGAATGAGTAAAATGAAATATTTCACGAATAAACTGTAAAAATAATAGAAATTGTTTAATAATTTAGTCCGTATATATACATTTTGAATTAAATTTGTGAAGCTATCTATTTTTATAATAATTCAGTTTGAAAAATCTTGGCAGAATTGATTCTGGAGTTCCACTGGACCGATTTTAATTTTTGAGATGTCGTTGGAAAGATCTCATCCTGTAGATTTGAAAAAAAATGAAAGTTTGATGTTTTTTAGTATTTATGGCGAAAAAAACATGTTTTCCATAGGAAATACATTGGAAACAGGCTTTTAGGTTTTTTTTATTTGAATGCAATTTTTGGCTACCTTTATTGCGGTTATTCAAGAAATGCTTAGCAAATAATTGTAGGAAATTTAATTCTCTCTCAGAAAATCACCATCCACTTTGGTCGATTTTCTCACCGTTCAAATGTTATTTACAAAAAACCAAAGCTACTACCTAAATCTGTTTGCGTTTCAAAAATACTGAGTTAAGAGAAATCTTGAAGCAATCGAATCTGGAGTTCCACAGGACCGATTTTAATTTTTAAGATGTCGTTGGAAAGCTTTCATCCTGTATATTTGCCAACAAATATGAAATATTGATATTTTTTAGTTTTTATCGTGAAAAGGTAAAAAAACTTGTTTTTCATAAAAAATACATTGAGAACGGGGTTTTACGAATTTCTTATTTGAAAGCAATTTTTGCTGCATTTATTGTGGTTGTTCAAGAATGCTCAATAGTAATTTGTTGGAAATTTAATTTTCTTTCAAAAAATCACCTTTCACTTTGGTCAATTTCCTCACCGTTTATAAGTTTTACAAAAAACTAAAGCTACTACCAATGTATTTGCGTTGAAAATTCAGTTTTGAAAATCTTGGGGCGATCGAATGTGGAGTTCCACTGGACCGATTTTAATTTTTAAGATGTCGTTGGAAAGCTCTCATCCTGCAGATTTGCCAAAAAATATGAAAGTTTTATGTTTTTTTAGTATGTATTGTGAAAAAATAAAGAAACATGTTTTCTATAAGAAATATATTGAACACGGGGTTTTACGATTTTTTCATTTGAAGGCAACTTTTGGCTGCTTTTATTGCGGTTACTAGGAACAAAGAACGTTGTGGTTAAATACAACGGTCTCTAGAAAAATTGTACTTATATGCTATTTCCGGCGAAATAAACAAAAAAATTGTAGTATTTGTTTTCAATATTGAAATTCTATTTGAGAAAGAAAACTATTTTCTAAAATTAAAAAAAATCAAAAGCAACGGTTATGTATTTATTTACAATATTTATTTGATTACAACATTCTTTGTAAATATACTTTAGTTTTTCAACAATCTTCCTTGATCTTTGCAAGGGATAATTTTAATTTTAATGTCATCGAACCTTCTTACCCTAGATAGTGCAACATAGAATTGTCCGTGGCTAAATACTGGTGCTGGTAGGTAGACACCAACATTCTCAAATGTCTGGCCTTGTGCTTTATTAATTGTAATGGCAAAGGCTAATTTTATTGGAAATTGTCGTCTTTTTTAAACAAATGGCAAATCTGTGCCCGTCTGTGCTAAATCAATCCTTGAAACTAACACAATTTCACCTGCTGAAGATCCTGTTATAACTTCTGCAATTATTAAATTCGGCTTTAGATCTTTAAAAATTAATCGTGTACCGTTACATAACCCCCTTTTTGTGTTAAGATTCCTTAGTAACATTATAACAGCTCCAATCTTTAAATTTAATTTATGTATTGGCATTCCTGATGGTAATTGCTGATTTAAAAACTCTATAGGGTAATGTATGACTGCATGTGAACTATCATCAGCTTCAAGAGAATCCGAACTTAAGTATGTTTCTGATGTTCCTTCCAGTAGGTTGTTGACAGTTTCCTTTATGAAATTCATATCTGTGTTTTTTTTTTTAACATAAAATGGCCTTTTGGATGAATTCATGAGAGTGTGCAATGTCCAACTTATCTCCAAATATGGCGGTGGCTATGTTACCTGGTTTAAAATCAACCTTCACATCTAAACATGGCTTAAACATCAAACTTTCACATTTTTTAGTAAATATACATAGATGAAGCTTTTCGACAACACATAAAATATTATCAAAATCGGTCCAGTACTCTAGATTTAGCTGTACAAAGTTTAATAAAAAATATCTCTACAACAGTATTTTTTCAACGCAAACAAATTGGTAGTAGCTTGGGTTTTTTGTAAATATCTTTTTAACGATGAGAAAATCGACCAAAGTGGATGGTAATTTTCTGAAAGAGAATTAAATTTCCTACAAATTCTTATCAAGCATTTCTTAAATAACCGCAATAAAAGCATCCAAAAATTGCCTTCAAATGAAAAAATCGTAAAAAACCCGTGTTCAATGTATTTTTTATAAAAAAACATGTTTATTTATTTTTTCACCATAAATACTAAAAAACATCAAACTTTCAATTTTTTTGGAAAATCTAGAGGATGAGAGCTTTCCAACGAAATTTTACAAATTAAAATCGGTCCAGTGGAACTTCAGATTCGATGGCCCCAATATTTTCAAAACCGAATTTTCAACGCAAATAAATTGGTATTAACTTTGTTTTTTGGTAAATAGCTTATAAACGGTGAGGAAATCGACCAAAGTGAAAGGTGATTTTTTGAAAGAGAATTAAATTTTCTACAAATTTACTATCGAGCATTCCTTGAACAACCACAATAAATGCAGCCAAAAATTGCTTTCACATAAGAAATTCGTTAAACACCGTTCTCATTGTATTTTTTATGAAAAACATGTTTCTTATTTTTTCACGATAAAAACTAAAAAATATCAATATTTCATATTTGTTGGCAAATATACAGGATGAAAGCTTTCCAACGACATCTTAAAAATTAAAATCGGTCCAGTGGAACTCCAGATTCGATTGCCCCAAGATTTCTCTTAACTCAGTATTTTTTAAACGCAAACAAAACTGGTAGTAGCTTTGGTTTTTTGTAAATAACTTTTGAACGGTGAGGAAATCGACCAAAGTGGATGGTGATTTTCTGAGAGAGAATTAAATTTCCTACATGTAATTGCTAAGCATTTCTTGAATAACCGCAATAATGGTAGCCAAAAATTGCCTTCAAATGAAAAAAAACGTAAAAACCCATTTCCAATGTATTTCTAATGGAAAACATGTTTTTTTTATTTTGTTGCCATAAATACTAAAAAACATCAAACTTTCATATTTTTTGGCAAATCTACAGGATGAGATCTTTCCAACGATATCTTAAAAAAAATTAAAATCGGTCCAGTGAAACTCCAGAATCAATTCAGCCAAGATTTTCAAAACTGAAGATCTATTATAAAAATAGATTTAAGAAATGCTTGATAGTGGTTTGTAGGAAATTTAATTCCCTTTCAGAAAATTACCATCCACTTTGGTCGATTTCCTCACCGTTCAAAAGTTATTTACAAAAAACCAAAGCTACTACCAATTTGTTTGCGTTGAAAAAATACTGTGGTAGAGATATTTTTATTAACTTTGTACACCTAAATCTAGAGTACTGGAAAGATTTTAATAATCTTTTATGTGTTGTCGGAAAGCTTCGTCTATGTATATTTACTAAAAAATGTGAAAGTTTGATGTTTTTCTTAGGAGTTATGATGAAAAAGTTAAAAAGATAAACATTTTCTTCCTTTAAACTGTGTCTGATCACATGGAACATATGTTATTAATTTAACATAAAATTGATGCATTGCTGTGTAGTTGACTTTTCTTTGTTTATTAATTTGTTGTAATTTGTTTATTATTAATTGTCAATAAATTTTTAATTGTTCTGAAAATGAATAATGAATTCTGGAAATGAATATCGCGATGGAAACTGTTTATAAAATTTTATCTTTTCTATGTAATTCAACACAATCTATGTACGCTGAAATACGAACCAAAATAATTTATGAAGTACCGTAGTAAGTAACTGAGACTACTATTGCCCTTTTACAGTAGAAGATAAAACATATAGATTACCAATACAAAATGCAACAGATTATAAAAATTTAATGACTAAAGATGGAAATTATGCCGGTAACGTTGAAATTGAAGCTGCAGCAAGACCTTAAATACGTAACCGTTGCGTTTGATTTTTTTTTTTTTTAATTTTGTATCTAATAGAAAATAATTTTCTTCCTCAAAGAGAATTTCAATATTGAAAACAAATTCTTCAAATTTTTATTTATATCACCGGAAATAACATATAGGTACAATTTTTCTAGAGACCGTTGTATTGTAAATATTACCTGAAAATTAGAAGAGTTATTTCATTCAAGAGCTATTTTATTTTGATAGAATTATAACAATCAAAGTTAAAGCGTATGTAGTAAAACATTTAATTGCCTATTGAACAGCAGTACACCTATATTTTACAAATAAATTTTGTATGAAGTGAACAGACTGAATTTAATGGAGATAATTAGTTACCGTGATGTTTGAATTCACTATAAATAATGGGCGAGGGTTTCACAAAAACTTAGTATATATGTGTTTACCTGAGGAATATAGATGAGGTTTTCACTCGTTACATATGAAATATAAGTTTTCCAATTTAAATTGCAGTGACACGTGGGTTATTGTGAACTGCTTTCCATTATGCTGCTTTACTTAAATAAACGCGCTCACACAAATAAACTCTACCTCATGAAACGATGTAAAATATCGCGTTAAAAATTTTCCCGTGAAAGATAAATGATTCGTTGAATATAATAAACACTGCTGTGATAGTTGTACGTATTTCCTGTTGTAAAAATGAACTTAATTTACCATGTTATAAATTAAATGGAACTTAATATTTTTTTATTAATCCTACTTACTATTAACCACATTGTGCGGTACCAATAATATAGGTCTACACATTTAAAATAAGCTGTACCGATTTGGTGAAACACACTTTAAAAATGCAAAGAACATGTCATTCTTCAACCGATTGCTATCAGAGCAATTTTTAAGAAATCAAAATATAATTACTGTAAACAGATTAAAAAAATAACAATATTATTACCTTTCCTTCAATTTTAATTTACGAAACATTATTATTTGTCAATCTAAATATTCAGAACACAAGAATTGGCATAAAAATAACCTCAATCCCGAAATTTCAGTCTACAACACTATCTTAAAAAATAATCTACAACATATTTATGTCACATTTAGTATAAATTACTAATTAAATGAAAAGAGAGATATGCAGAGTTAAAAAGATATTGCAGAGAATTATACTAAAATAAGCATTCCTCTATATGTTTAACAATCCTTGTTTTGAGTTATTTAAATGTCATAATTAATAAATTGTTCATCTAAATTTTAATTTAATATAAAAATATGTCAAGTAAATTAATTTTAAATTGTTATATGGCAAATAATAATATCAATAATTATTTTTATTATAGGCATTTTTTAGGGAGGAAAAAATAAATATTGTTGTGCACGGGCTTTCATAAAGAATTAGTGGAATTCAATATAGAAATAATTTTTCTATACTATGGAAAATTAAAATTAATTATGTGATAACCAATATTTCTTTATGAAAAATGGCTTAAAATAATATACTTTGAATCTTTAATCCTTTTAAACAAAGGATTAAAAGCATTTTTAAACCAAAATTTAGAGATATCCATTTGAAAATTGAAAGAAAAGTGTAAACTTAATGCTATCATCTAAAAGAGGATTATGATTAAAGTGACAAATTAAATTATATTTTAAATCTATGGCTTCCGTTTTGGATTAAAAAAAAAAAAAAAAAAAAAAAAACAGTTCACCCTGTAGGCCTACACTGAAATTATCGTCAATTGATAAAGCACTTTACCTAAATTGGTACATGCAATGCTTATGAAAAATATAAATCTATTATTTTTTAAATAATACATGAATGGTACACCTGGTTTGTAACATACAAAATTTTCAATTTAAATTACAGTGTCATGTATGTTTCCTTCTCATTTATTTGAATACCTGAAAGCATATATAGAATTCAATTTCGTAATTATTAAGTAACACCAAGTTGGATGTATTCCCCAGAGACAAAAGGTGCAATTTAGTTTGATTAAAATAGCGTGTGACAATTGTATGTTACATGAAATAACTGCGGCAGTGACAAAATGTTATGCTTTGTACAATAATACAAAACTGCTAGCAAAGCGGTGGGCGGAACTCATTTAACAAAATGCTACATTTCCTTAAAACGATGAATGGAAATTATTTCATGTAAAACTATTTACAGTATTTACACTTTGAGGATGTAACATTAAAAAACAATTCTGCCTGTATTTAATTACATGGTTTAATAATCTATTATATCCATAAAAAATATTTTGAAGTAAAAGGTGATTTTGGCAAAATGTTTTGTTATGTTTAACTCCATAAAGGATATGAATAAGAGTCACAACTTTTAAGGTTTATAGTCTACTACTTTATAGTCTACTATATACTACTTTAGGTTTTTAGTATATTCAGCAAGCCAAAATAAACAAAAAAAGTGCATATAAAAATATATCCTAAAATGGTTCGTTAAGCCGCTAGCCACCATTTTGTTTTTTTACACGTAATCTATACTTATTTAATACGCTAAGGGTTTTTTTGTCTTGAGAACTCCTTCTACAATTTTCAACCGATTTTCAAGTTTTTGGTGTCGTTGGATAGGGCTTGGGTCTGTAGTTGTTTCCTCCAAAAACTGATGAGAATCTGATGGAAAATAAAGGCGTTATCCATCATTGATATCTCAAAATTTCCCATTTAAATAACACATTCGGATTGAATAAAGCATTTTAAACATCTGTTAATAATTAGCTGTAAATACGTGTAGTTTTGGTGATTGCAGATATTCACAATATTGGATTGGTCGGAGTTCAATGATTTAGACATGAAAGTAACATTTGTATTGTATTAAAATAAATTGCTCGATTTCGAGCAACACGTTTACTAGTAATTTTAATTTCAACTACGCGTTTTTGTATTGAGTTAATACTTGGTATGTAGGCCTTTCCTTTATCACACCAATGCTCATTTTCAGGATGAAATTATTTTTAACCGTTGTGTAATTTCAAAAGGACGGTCACTTATAAAATGTTAAAACCCAAATGAATTTCATAAAACTTTTAAAAAAAGAGAAACAAGTTGACAAATTACATTATCTATAAAATGATACCAAATTAGAAAAATTTTGCCACAAAGAACAGAGTTATTGTGACTTTTCTGTAGAAAACATTGATTTAGCTTTATAATTAATGCGCATTTAGGTTATTCTAATAGAAAAATTGCACTGTTATTTTTTTAAGAACTTTACAAACTTTGTATGGTTGTTTAGATGGTTCAATATGTCAAATTTCCTGTAAAATTGTGATAAAATTCATAATTTTTTTTTAGATATTGGAGCTTAAAATTTTTAAATGACCGCCGTTTTTAATTACACACCGGGGAAAAAATTTGTTCTAGAAAATCTACATTGGTGTGATAAAGACACATGCCAAAATTAAACCCAATACAACAACCCGAAAATAAAAATTATTAAGTGAATTATGGCTAGGGGCTTAAAGAAGCATTTTAAGACATATGTTTATATGAACTTCTTTGTTTATTTTGGCTTGCTGAATAACCTGAAAAGGTTTTTTTTTGTCACCAGCAAAGTGGCAAATGAGCTTTTAATGTCCAACATGGTTAAAAGTGAATAAATGAAATATATAATTTATATGTTGTTCAACTGAACGTTTAAATAAAAAATCTTTAGTTATGAAATGTATATAAATGCACTAAATAGGCTTGTTACGTTTTAAAACAAATCTGATAATGCTGTAAATAATTTTATTGAATTAAATAAGTCTAGATAAGTTTCCATGTACTTCATAGATTGTAACAAATAAATAATAATTTTGGACTTAAGAAAAAAGTTTTTTGAACCTTTTAAATTAACTATAAAATATTTGCAAAGCTGCAAACTTGTTTTAAATCCCTCTCCATCTTTCAAAATCAATTAGGATTTGGTTGGTTAGAGGGATCTTTCCCACTCTTCATACTCCTATGATTTCATCGGTAATTGCTACAAGTTTATATTAAAGAGTTATGCAATTTTATATTTTAATCGGCATTAGCTACCTTGGAAAATGGATGTTAATAACACCCCCGCCGCAGAAAACCTGCTTAGGTCCTACTCAGGGAATTTCCAACGAAATTGTTTTTGTTTATGTTTTTCACTTAAGCACATATTAGCTGGGTAGATAATGCTTGCTTTAGGATTCGAAGGTTGCCGGTCCGATCATGAGAGAAGATGGTAGCTTTTTTAAAGGTTAGATTCTGGGCTTTTAATTCTATATAATTTTATTAATTGTTCATTGGGTTAATCATTTATCACAATATCTAACAACAGTTCAACGTTAGTAGTGGGAAAGAGGAGCTACTGGGATGTGACGTCATTACGATTTTATGATGTCATCAGTGGCGTCATTGATGACGTCACGTCACAGCAGCACCGCTTTCGCACTACTAATGTTAGTTCGTAACAAGACCGTGGTTTGGACTGTTCACATCAGAACGTAAAAAATGCCACTGGTGTAAACAATAAAACAATTAAACAGTCTTAGAAACACAAAACACCATTGATATATTATTGAATACCTTCGCTGCTATGAAGGTGATATCAACAAATAATGCAGATCAATACCAACAAAGTGATGATATGATAAAAAAATGTATCAAGTTCAAGTATTTCTCTTCTTCCCCATAAAATACCACAGGAAAAGGACGTATGGTTTTACGATTTCACGTGCTGCAATGAAATATAATTTGCTCTCTACCTAATTAAGTTGCACATCAAGTTTATCAATTGAAGTATAATATAAACAAATAAGCAGGATATGGTCTTATTGGTTAGGAATAACATAGAAAACATAATTTTGGATTTTTCACGTAACCAAATATTAAACAATATTGTAGTGGTCAAAGTTAAAGTGATTAATTATTGAACTGAAAAATGGCAGCTATAAACGTTCATAAAAAAATACCATAGAAATAGATTTTTTAATTTTCATTATACGTACATATAAAAATATGAAATTGAATTTAACAGTATTTTCGCTCGTAGAAACCTCTAAACGAAAACGTATCATGGTCCCTGGTTTAGGACTACTACCATAGTATCGCTTTCCGTACAGCAAAAAACCTAAAATTAATGGCATTTTACTAATAAACGAGAAAAAAGGGACATAAAAGAGAAAAATGCTTTAAAAGATTTTTTTAGTAATATCGACTTAATAATTTGTGTTTGTTCCAGGAAAATATACCAAAATCAAATACCTAATAGGATTTATTAAGGATTTACCTCTAACTCTCTAACAATTAGGTTAAAGGAAATATATCAAAGAATAAAAGGGGTTTAAAATATATATAAAATAAAAATGCAATAAAATGGGGGGGGGGTTACTATTTTAAAATTTTTACCCCTCGCCCCCCCCCCATAGTAAAGAAACCCCAATTTTGAAGAGGGGTTGAAATTGTGACACATCAAAAGTTTCCTTTTTTGGTCACATTCCCTACTAGTTATAATCCTAACATCATTTAAATGGAATAACATTCACTCTTCTTAACCCCGGGTGATCTCCTTATTAGCAGCTGTAAAAAAATCAGGGGGGGACGTTTTGGGACACTCGGGTATGAAAGAAAATATTATATAACGTGAGATAAAAATAACTTACAAATGTGGGTTCATAATTAACTAACTTTTTTTATAAGGTAGACAATTACACTTTTGACAAGGTTTTGTAAACATGTAAATATTGTAAGAACAAGTCATTTTACAAAAACATCTCTCTTTTATTTGTACGTTATACATAGAGACTCCACATTATACTTCTTTAATTATTGTGGTTTTTATGGATAAAAAACTTTCAACTCGTTTACAGATTCTTTTTATTTTCAAATGGCTATGCAATACAAAATTTTTTCTGTTATATATTGTATTTTTTTCTTGCACACACATTATTATTAATTTTTTATAATTGCCTGAGATACACGTTTTTACGGATGGATTGGAATTGAAAATTAACAGTAGAAAAATGAATGTGTAATTTTTAATGTTTTTCATGTAATATTTTGATTTTTAGTCAAGTATTTTGCTTTTTGTGGCAATCTTTTTAGTTTCAATATAATTTAGAAATTAAATAGATATTTTTAAATTATTTTTTTTTTAGACTTTACGTTTAACAAGTAAATTTATTGTTTAGTAATTCGTTATACTACATAAATAATTATTTTCACTGTAAAAAATTATAATATTTTAAGTTTTATTTGAATTCATGTAGGAGTTACACTTTTGAGTCTTTTGAGCAAATATAACCCACAAATATACATTGAAACCCTTTCCAGGATGGATTTAGGGCCTATCATTGATAGCCGAATGCGTCGGTGTTCCTGCGCGCCCTTATTTGTTTGTTTGTACGAATGCGACACTCAAGACCGCCATGATTGTGGCAATCGGGACGCCCAGACTAAGGCAAAATAACGGGCCCCGTGCCAGTGGTGACGGTGGGGGGGGGGGGGGGGGGTGAATGCGGGGCAAACCTAGTTTATGTCTCGTACTAACAAACAGCGGCCGGGAACTTATAACAACAGAACAGTAAATAAGACTGACATAGACATATTGGCCACTGAAGCTTCCCTTATATTAACTTATGGGTTTCGTATTTTTTTATTATACAAGGCTTGATTTATAAGTGCTGTTTTGCTTGAACTGTATAGTGTTTGAGGGCAACTTTAGTACTAATACAGTCGTTGGTTTTATTGTAATTAGTATAATTCATAGGCAATTGTTTGGAATAATGAGCAGCAATAACTCCTTGTAACACTGTATAAAACATGAATGATCAAAAACATTTTTAACAAATGTTCAATTTAAATCAAAAATTTCTTTCCTTTCCCCTGTGAACCATTACTCCAAACTATTCCATTTTGTCTGTTAGCAGTTCCGACTGGTTTTAAGGTAAATGCAGGTAATATTGATTAAAAATGAGTTGAAAATAACCACTGTAGTTGTAGTATTGTTTTGTATTTCTTATTACAGAAGTAAAAGAAATGTTTTAACCGGATGAGGAATTCTAAAAACAAAAGTGTGCCTGGAACTGTGGAAAAATTATAATGCAATTTTCAAGATAATATATCCAGTAAAATAATATTATAAAAACAAAATGTTTACGTCTTAAAATTTCTTATTTGTCTTTATATCTAAAAAATGATTTGAGAATATTGGAAAACCGAATACATTACACATAAAAGTAAAGCAAATTTTGTACCGTTTTCGCTAAAAGCGTTTAGCATTGTAGCGAAAATGCTGCTAGCGTTGAAACAGGAAAGAAATATAACCTTTACGATGTTTAGTCTTACAAACGTTCAAGTTCAAGAAGGATTCGGTGTTTCACAATTTGCATTGCCAATATACGATAGAAGAAAAGAGCGATGCTTTTATCGAAGAGATCTTGGTCGATGCATATGTTAACTTTACTCGTTTTGCCATATGAAACCAGAATTTTACGAAAGTCTTTCTCTAGTGACCTAATTTTCATACATAAATGAAAATTTAAAATTAAATTTTTTTAAAGATATAAAATACCATTAAGTTTTTATCACTATAGTTTTTTTTATTTGGAATGGTCACAGCTATCATATAATTAAGTAATTAACAGATTCAAGGTTGTTTACACATCGTCTACATTTTTTAACAAATTATTACCTACATATTAATCATGTAGCATGAAGTATATAATTACGTACGATACACGAATTAATGAAAATTATTCGTGAAAATAAAATGCACTTAATCAGTTATTTGTGTTTACAATAAAAAAAACTCACATGCATTTTGTGATTATATTTTATTTAAATTATTACAAAACAGTTTGCTTATTGAGTACCCAGGAGGGTAAAAAGAGAATCATTATTATATTTTTTTACAAACAATATTTTACTCATTGTTTATGTTACAATTCTAATTATTAATTTTATATACATTTTATATCAGATTGTAATAGACTTAATGTTTGGATAAAAAAGGTTTAATTAAAATTGTCAATCTTTATTGTGTTATTTCTTTGAAGATTGCAGCAATACAAAATTTTTACCATAAAGTGAAATAATTTAATGACGTCTTGCTGTAACAATATACGTCTAAGAAAATTACATAAAAGAATGCTACTTACCAACTAGAATTAAGTGAATCATTTGGTTTCAGAAGGTAACACAAATTAAAAATTATTTAAATAAAGACGTAAACCCAACATATAAAATGATTTGAAAGAGAATTTGATTTGATAGTTTGAATATAAAAGAGACTATTTTTTTTTAAAGGAACAAAACTTTATGTAGATAGGATCGATATGTAAACATGAATATATCGATGGATGTTCTATATTTCGAGTGGATGGTAGAGTCAAGTGGAACTGCCTGGATCCCAACAACCGAGGAGCGTGTATCACGTGGTAACTCGCTATAAGCTACGTCCCATTGGTTCTTCAGCATTATATCAGTTTGAATAAATTACAAACATTTCAACTGTGTAAAGTTTTTTGTAAGCCTATACCTATTCGAAAGTAACTCAATACACCGAGTTATATTGTAAATGAATATTAATATTATACAAATACAATCCCCAATCAAATATATGAGGTTATTAAAATTTTATACAATTAAAAAAAAATTTCAACACAGATTTGAAGAAGACAAATTTATGATTTAGTTTTAATGAAGATGAAACTGATTAAAAAGTTACAAAAACAATGTCATCAATATAATTATTATTTCTTAATATTAAGTACTACTTTAAGTACCCTTTAAGTATTTAACTAATTGCATTAGTATAGCATAATTTCTTTTAATAAATAATCCATATTTTTCACAAATATAAAAAATATATTTCGTAAGAACGTGTTTAATCAATCTGTTTATAACTTAAAATAATTTACTC
Organism: Neoaliturus tenellus; assembly: GCA_030545055.2. Taxonomy (NCBI): domain Eukaryota; kingdom Metazoa; phylum Arthropoda; class Insecta; order Hemiptera; family Cicadellidae; genus Neoaliturus; species Neoaliturus tenellus. Next base: position 187,288,235 of record CM061533.1, on the reverse strand, counting down.
GATTATTTAATTTAAGATGCAATTTGAATGCCATCCTCATTATAGCCAGAGATTTTACATTAAGAAGTTATAATGTGTTTTTACAAAACACCTGTTGTGTAACAGATTTTCCTTTCATTATTGAACAAATTATTCACTTCGAGCCACTAATAAGCCAAAACTCGCCGCACTATAACCTAAACAGCGAGCTTCCTAGGTGACAGTCTAGTGCTTTTACCTCTTTCATTTTGATCAAGTTTGGCAAAAAATGTCATTAGGTACGACGAAAATCGAGCGGCAGGAGATGGTGAGTGAGCGACTGATGACTGAATGCTTGCCAACGCTTTGCTTTGAATCGACCGAGCTGTCTCTCTCTCTCTCTCTCACACAGAGCGCCGCGCCGCGCCGTTGTGGCCAAAGATCAAACTACGTTGTCTCTCAGCGCTACTGGTGGCCTGTTCGAGAACTACCTCCTCATGTACAACCTAGTGTTGACTTTGGGAACTACAGTCTATGTTTACATGTTTACTAGCGATCTCTACTGGCAGAATCGGTAATGTTGAGGTTATCCGCACGGTGCTGCTGGCGTGGTGGGTTAAGGAAACATTTTCTTAGAAATGTATGTACAAATAATGTAACTTGTTCTTGAGAGATTATAGGATGGTATGGTTAAAATGTTAGGGAATAATATTAATATAGAAAAAAAACTGCACCCAAAACATAATTGACTTGAAACAGTTAAATATTTTTATACGTTATAGATTGTTTGGTTGGTGAAATATTTGGTGAAGGTGGGTACGGCGTATTTGGTAAGAATATGTTTAACAAATTATTTAATTTTGGCATTCGAGAGTAAAAAATTGTTTGCAGAGACAATTATTACAACAAATATTAGATATTCCTTGTACCTTTAAGGAAGAGTTTGTCTAAATTTTATGAATAAACGATAAAACTGCTTAGATCGTTATAATAATCATAACTATATGAGTATATATTTTATCATATTATTTTAATATTATTAAAATATTATAATAATATTTAATAATAATATTATTATTATTATTATATTTTATTAGATCGTTATAATAATCACACTATCAGAGTGTAATAATCTTAAGATAAAAAATTTAAAAAATTAAAAAGACTTATAAGTAGATTTGATCAACCATCTCCAGAAAATGTGTTATTGGTGTGTTTATTCTAGAGCAAGAGCCCATTTTTCCTTTCATTGGGATTCTGTTAATCAGTGGAATACAAATCAACGGTTGCTTTTATAACAAGTTAAGTAGACTCTTTTATGAGAAATGTTAAAAGTTCAAAATACTACGATACTACTTTTCCGGTGTGTTGAAAACAAACGTTTACACATTTCTATCCAGTTAAAATACTATTTAATCATCTCAGTTTCGGCGATTATCATATTCGAAGACTTTCTGTCAATGTATAAGCTTCAAAGAACATTTTTTAAATCTCTGGAATAGACTGATCTATAAGTGAATATTATATTACTTAGTATGTAGTGTAGTTTCTTAGCATTAAAAATCCATTACAAATTGAACTTATTTTTTTTGAATTCCGCCACATTGTACACACATTTAAGCTTGTGACCTTGCTCTACATTACAATTTATCCCCTCGCAGATGTGGATCAAACACGACATTGTTGGTACTGCTTGGACCCTAAATATTTTCAGTCCACTTCCAGTCCCTTTTCCTAAATACCACCTCAAACGGCACTCATGATTATGATTGGATGTATCATTCCATGATTTGATAGAATTTTCCGAGCCTTAAATCATCGCAAGTTTAAACTTAGGTTTTATATGTGTATGTTTAATACTACTACTATTAAAAACAGACATATTTTACTCAAGCATCTGATGCCTTCAGTCAAAGATCCAGGCTGATGCATACAAGAATTCAATTGAAATAACTGCGTTATTTTATTGCAAGTCATTAAAAACTTACTGATTCATAAACGGTCAATCGTCGACCACCCCTAGTTATAAATCCTTATAAATAATTATGTTCGGAAAATTATAATTATGAACTCGGAAAATTCTATCAAATCATGAAATGATACATCCAAGGACCAATAATTAACATCAGTAGACAATACAATAAAGACAATAATTAACATCAGTAATTATGAAAAATTATTGTGATAAAGAGAGTTTTTATATTAGACATTCGTTAAGACAGCCAAAAAGAGTAATTTTATCATAGTGCAATAACCAAGAAGTTCTTAATTTAACGTGAAACTTAAAGAGACTCTAAGTGTAAAAGTAAAGTCATTGAAATAGATTAAGTCATGTGAGCCACTTTCTATACTATCAGCGAAAATATTGTTATTGATACATTAATACGACATTAAAAAACTACAGATAATTTAGATCTGCCACTTGTCAAGAGTGAAGGAAAAGAAAGTCACCTATATAGGCCTAAGTTAACTTTAAACGCTTGAGAATGACTACATTTTATGATTCGCTTTGATAATTCATTAAAATTTTAATTGAACATAGTAATAAACCTTTCTATATCTATTGCACATATTTTTCACCGTTCAGTAGATAACTCGATCCACTACAGTAAACCAGGGCACCTATAGAATTATCACTCATTTTAGTATTTTTGCATTGTTTTTATGTTTTAATACTTTCCACGAACGCATATATCAGCATTATTTTTATGCGATTGATAAAATGTAAAACTTGCTCTTATCTGATCAAGAAATGCACTCAAATATATACAATGGGGTATATACATACTATACAGGCCAAGTTCCTGTGTATTAAACAAACACTTTCAAAATACATTAAAGTAACTTCTGAAACTGTTAAGACTTTTCTTATAGGAAAGTGTGTTAGGACATAGGAGCAAATTAAATGAACATGAACAATATGATCTAAAAAAAGGTATTTCCCCAAGTTAATAAGTAGGCCCTAATGGTTCTTTAGTTTCCTGGCAATCTAACGGCAGAGTAAAATTGAATCGGAATAATAGTTTTTCAAAATTTGCTACTTGACGAATTACTCCTTTATGTTTGTTGTGGACGGTGCTTGTTGGTACGGAATATATGATTGCACATGTCTTACTTACAGAATGTGAACAAATTCATCTTCTTAAGTGTAAATGAATAACACAAATGAGTAACAAAACCTTTCTTTGCCGAAAGAGGAAACAAAAAAATAAGGGACTATCATTGGAAAAATAAAGAATATTAATATATTTATTTTATTTTATAAACCTATTTTAAATATCGCACGATAATAGTAAAAACAATACATGTGATTAAATAAATATAAAAATATATTCTCTTAAAAGAAAAACAATTTTTAATGACATATTTATTTTACTGATATGTTAAGAATCGAAGAATTAATTTTAATTTTAATTTTATGAATTATGAGTATGCCTAATAAAAACAAATAGAACATACATTTTAATGGTACGTTTTACATTTTAATAAATAATATATAATCAAATATTAAAAACATCATTCATTAGTATTTAAACTAAAATACGTTGGAATTGACTTTTAACCTTGTTTATAGTTTGTAGTTTCGTTTATGACATAACTACATTGTAGTTTATCTCTGAAAATAATCATAGATTCACATGTGAATATGGGTAAAGATTTGGTGAAACCCTCGAACTTCACCTAGACAGCTTTACACTAAGAGATGCTCCTTAAACTTAAGGCCACTTCAGGCACAAAGAGGAAACTTGAACTGAACGATGTGAGCATCTGTAGAAGATTGCTTGGTAAAATGCACAAACTTTACAGAAACAGCAAGGTGGGAGGAATATAATGTCCTCCTATAGTCAATGTATAATTTTTGACTTTTGTATCTCATCTGTTTTCATAATAAAAAACTAAAACCATTTATTAATTAAAATGTGTATTGAAAGCTACAAGGTTTTTAATACGGGCAGAATAAAAGTTTTTACTTTATCTAGTTAACGTTATTGAAAAATAACAATCAAATAATGAAAATGGCCAACCAACCATTTTACTCTATACAAAGTGTCAGAAACGATTCAGGATTTTGGGGGATAATTACTTGTATAAAAACAAAGAAAAAAAGTTCCTGTACACATATGTCTTAAAATCCATCGCTAAGATGGTAGCCGCAGTTTTGTTTTTTACACTTAAAAATATTTATCATCGTAACAGACTATTGTATTAAGTTCATATTTTGCATAAACCTTTATAAAAACAATGCTAATTTTCAGTGAATTTTTTTTCTGATGTTTATTCAAAAAAGTTTCAATTTTGAGATATTTAAGTCAAAAGTTTTAAATGGCGGCCATTAAAAAATATAAACATCGGAAATTGTTTTAATAAAGGTTGATGCCAAATATGACCTTTATTCAATATGTTGTAACGGAAATAAAAATTATTAAGTGTAAAAAAAAACCAAATGGCTATCAGCTAAATGAAGCACTTTAGAACACTTTTTCTTTGTTTTTGTACAAGTAATTATCTCCCAAAACCCTGATACTTTTTTGACAGCCTGTATATCCCTTGACATGGGTAAATGTTATTTATTCAACTAAAAATATTAATAGCTAAGTTGTTCGGAAATTATTCCATTTAAAGTACCAATAGAAATGCTAGCATCGAAATGTTTCCATAGAAAAAAAAATGTAAATACCAGTGTGTTAAACTGTTGTAAGCACACAATAAACACAAAGAAAAATTATTATTTACATTTACAACATAGTGGTAGGAAACTATTAACTTTTTTGGACTATACATTTTTCAAGCAGGTTTTTACAAGTCATGGGGTACTAATCTATTTAACCTAAGACGTTCTACTCTAAAAATATTTATTGAATATTTGTAATTTATACTAAAAGGACTAAAATATTTATTTCTCTAGTTATACAGGTGGAGTAAACACATAAAAGAGGGCAGGCGAGGTACTGGGGTTTCTAGCTCTAAAACGTATCTCATGACATTGGTCGGCGAGCAATCCTACCCCAACTCACCTCTATGGTCCTTCTACAGGTGAGCTACAATCATAACGGGGTAGTTATTATACAGTACAGGGGTGGTTGTAGGGCTACACGGAACAAATGAGTCCTTTGAATAAATTTATTATACACTGTATAAATGTCTTATATTAAACTCTGGTAATTGGTATGCAAACGAATGGAAAACAAAAAATTAAACATTATTGACAAATATAGTTTGCTAGTCAACCCAATCTTTCCACGGGAAATTTTATATTTTAGACAGTACATGCCTTCTGCATGTAAAAATAGTTCCGAAATGGAAAATTTCCTAATGACATTAGTTTTTCCATGACTGTAAAAAATACATAATTGATTAATTAAGTTAAAAGGGATTATCTAAAAAATAATAACTACTTTACGAGAGTAAAAACTTATTTTTTGTTTTTGAATTCTGTAAAAAGGTGAATTTTTTGACCATTGAAAACAAGTGACATCAGTACAAATTACATTCGTTCTATAATTAACATTACACAATTGCATTACATTTACGTAAAGGATCAAAGTTAAAGGTAAGCTCACCGATTAGCGGGTTCCAAATACAACTATGGATGACATAAAAACAACTCTTTAAAGATGTTTGAAAATTTAAGTGCTGTAGCAGTACGAATGTAATCTTACAGTTTGAGGAAAAAGTTACAATTCTAGAACTAATTAAAAAATATCAAATTCTTACAGTTATAAAAAGTAGTACATTTTATTACTAAGAGATTATAATTCCCTTAGTAAACAAGTTGTGTAAATTTTTATTCCTGTGCATATAAATATGTAATCCTATACTATAATACGAGCTCTGTCTGAAGGGTTTTGTGTTCCACGATCTCGAAATCTAGCGGGTAGATTTTGCTTAAACTTTGCATTTAAGTGTATTTTGGCCCAAAAATAAGTTTAGAAACAGCCTCAATGCCAGGAAAAATTGAATTTGGTTTAAATTTAAGTTTAAAAATCGTAATTTTTGACATTGGTCTCATAGGTTGCTGGTAACGAAATAACAACGAAGTTATACAAAAATAAAGGAACATTGATGTTGATCAGTCTTTTTGAAACAGCTGTTAACTAAGAGGTATAGTTGTTTGTAGGAAGAAATTTAATAGCTTTACTACCATGACACTATATTAAAAGTGAATTAAAACCAACGAGCAAGGCTCTTTTAACCTGGTACTTTAGTTTATAGTAAAAATGAATAGCTTAAACTTTAACTAGGTATACAATGCAGTTGTCTGCTTGCAATATTGAGCGGAGCGACTATTTTTTAGATCAATAATAACAAACGTTTTATAGGTAATGCATAAGTGAGCTCGTTCGCTACGCTTATTCGCCGTCAGGGTTTAGCTCGATCGCTGCGCTCACTCGCCATTTTGGTCAGCTCGTTCGCTACGCTCACTCGCCATCAATTTAGTTCGTTCGCTACGCTCACTCGCCATCAATTTAGTTTGTTCGCTGCGCTCACTCACCTTTTGGGTCGGCTCATTCGCTGCACACACTCGTCGCCAGATTTAGGTTGTTCGCTGCGCTTACTCGCCACAAGTCTGCAATCTATATATATATATAATTCTGTAATCGATATTTCTTGAGCAAAATTGTGAGCGTCATACAGATCGCAAAATGATGGGAGGGGTCTCAAATTAAAGGTCTCGGTCCCATGCACGAGGGAAAACTATCGGCGTGTCCATAATGTTAACAGGAAATGAGAAATCACGTAAAACGTCCTCCATATATTATTATTATTATTATTATTAGCATGGGGATTTAAAAAAAGTCTGCTTTGTATACATTAAAACATGTGTTATGGTTTGATTTAAAAATGAGACACAGGTCCATTGAGTGAAGATAACAAAATAATTCACACCAAGAGAAGCAATCTATATGTATAATTCTGTAAGCGAAATTTTTTGGGCAAAATTGTGAGCGTTTTACAAATTGCAGGAAGATGGCAGGACTCTCAAATTAAAGGTTTCGGTCCCATAAAGCGTATCCATAAAGTTACAAGGAAATGAGAAATATAGTAAAACCGTTGTCTAACACTAACGTTAATAGACCTCTCATCCATTGCATTTAGTTTGGGGCAAAATTTTGAAAGTTCTATGTGTACGTGGCACCAGAGTCGCTAACATCGATGTTGTTATTATTATTTAGCTGAATTTACAGTGCTGCAATAACACTTTACCAAAACATAAGTTTCATCCTTGGTTTAGAAGAGTGGTAAATACTGGTTTATCTATCATATGTTAAGTGTACTTCCATGTACGCCTCACGAGATCGCACGACCGCCAGTAGGTTTCACCACACGCCTATGCTATGAGAGGTCTACTCACGTTAGTGTACATAGTCAATGGTAAAACGAAAAATTCTACTAGGAGAGTTAACCTTACATACTATCACAAATTTACTGCTGATTTTACTGTTGTTACTATAATTTTAATTGTAAAAAAAAAACAAAAAAAAAACTGACCGTGTATGCAAATCATAAAATACTTTATGATCGTTGATAGAGATGCAATGGGCGATGAATTGTGGTTTGAGAAACACCTACATTATTTCCATTGTTTTGGATATTGAATGAGGATGACACATTAATTGATACTTTAAGTGTATCAGTCAGTGAAGTTTTGATATTCTGTCAGCTAAATTTTCCGAGAAACCTTTTAGTCATTTCATAGATTGTAGGATTATAGAAGACGAGTTAAAATCAAAGACGTTTGTCCTACATACTAGAGGAAAATGCAGCAGGTAAAAAACTTTACAACAAAATGGGAAATATATAAGAATGATTATTTTCTGAAAGGTTCTCCTTAAAGATTCTCCATGTAGTGATTTAAAAAAAAATCTGCTTTGTTTACACAAAATGAAGAGTTTTGATTAGGAGGGATAAAGTGAATATGCACTCTGAGGTGCTGTGTTTAAATGTTGTGACATAAACATAAAAAATTAAAAAAAAAAACTAGGAGGTAAAAAATTAATGTTTTTTTCTGGAAACTTTCGTTGAGGAAGAAATGGTAATACGCTATGGTTCATGCTATTTTAATTTTATGGTTAGGGGCTTTTGCCCCTATGAGCCACTAGTACTCTAATAATATTTGATTACGCGGGTTTGCTGCGATATTAAATGGTGCGTCGTCCAAGATTTGCACTGCCTCTCCGTAAACGTGGCATTTCATTCACGTACAAAGGTAAACAAACCACTAAAATAAACAAAACAACAATTTCACATAAAACTACTGTATTCACAAACAGCTGATAGTAACAGTATGCAGTTAAATTTGACCCATATAACGGCTGTATAATCAACACACAGTAAACAAACCAAATAAAATATTTCTCCTATTAAAATAACATTGTAACTTTAAAGGGCCGTAGGGCAGAACCCTTATGTCCGATTTGGACCATTTCAGATTTATACCTTCCAATAGATGGTTACTATAACCGAGTAAAATTTCGTGAGGATCACTTCAGCCGTTCATGAGGAGTACTTGTAAATAAAACGCCAGAGTGTAGTATAGGAGCTTCGCTCGCTCTGCTCAAAAACAATTTAATGCCTAAACCGATTAGTTTCGCTCTGGTAGTCAACTTGAGAGTTGAATGTGCTGAAGGTAATCTCATTGTTTTCAGATGGGAGTTGTAGTGAGGTGGATGAACATTCCTACAATGCGAGATGAGAGTTGTAACCTTACCGTTGGCCTCATTACAGCTCTAACTGCTCTTCTATCTGGAAGAAGATTGAAACACCGTCTAATAGTGGAACTAATGCCGTCATTGCACAACGGAAATGCATTGTTGGTAATGTTGATTTGAAATGGAAATATCCCTTACCAACTATTGAGTTTTGTTAAACCATAATTAGTTTTGAAACTTTATCTAACAACCCTAATAACTTATTCCAGGTCATTATCTTTAAGTCTCAATGTCTCAGTAGCCTACGTTACCCATTTACATCATAGCAACATCTTTAGAAATAACCTTAAACCTAAAGCTTGAAGCTAAAACCTTTTAAGGTGTTCCAGTAAAAGGCTTAGTGAAAAAATATCTAAGAAAGCTTCTCCCTTCGTAAACCTAAATTTTATGCTTACACAACCTGACGAATTTGAACCATCCTGCTGTTCTATATTTTGTGGAGTTTTTTTTCGGTTCGTATATTGCATTGTTAACAACAAGTGATGATTTGCTCTGATATTTATCCCAAAACAGTACTAAAGATGACACCGGGACATTCGGTTCAATCTATTTCCAGGAATTCTTTATTGGTAGGCAACCACAACATAAATGTTAAATTAATCAATATTAAAAGTAAATTCAATTTCATTATAAACATTATTACTAATAAAAACTAGCTCTACCAAACATTCATAAAAGTTAAGTTTAAAAAAAGTAACAGGGGTATTTTTTTATTTGAACACAGATAATACAAAATAGTTATATAAAATTTAAGAAAATAAATCTGAAAAACTATAGCTTATTCCAAAATGCATGAAAGATGTTTTGCTTTATTCGTGCGTACAAAAGATGGAGTCATAAACGTTGGAAACAATCCCCGTCTAATGCCATAAATTATTATTGGACTTGTTTACGAATGATTTGCATTTCCGTCGAGAAAGCGATAAACATAAATTGCAGATAAACCGTCAAGTTGGACTGCAGTTTACGACGAAGCGTAATGCCGATAAAGCTTTAATCGTTCCAAGTCCTTGAAATATTTGAAACACAAAAACATCTACAGATAAAACTTCAACTCTTAAATACTTTGTTACTTTGTCAATTTGTAGATTTATATCCTAATAAAAATATTTAATAAAAAAGTAATCATCGCTATATATTATGAACGTTAAACTATTTAAGTTAAATGTACTGCTATTGAAAAATACCGGACTCAACTCAAAATTGCATTTTTAGTTTCATAATTTTTCTTATACATATTACATTCTCATAGGATAGATTGATAGTAATAGTTAAAAGCGCGCTAACGCTATTGTGTGTTCTCGTGGCTTATCACTGTATAAGTACTCAAACAAAATTAACATTTTTTAAACATTATGTTGACCTCATTAAAATCCATCTTTTATCAATAACAATTAATAAAATTATCTGTTGAACAACGATACGTAACACTCTGCGTATTATAATACATCTTCGTTGTAAAATATTAGGGAATCATACTAAATAAGCCACCGCGATTGGGTAGTGATTATAAATATTCATGGCTTATTCGACCCTTAAAATTACTTCAAATTTTACCCAATTCGAATGTTTTACCAAAATAAAACTTTTCTCAGGTACAGTACCACGCAAATTAATCAAAACCATCAGAACCATTAGCTTCTAGGCTACAGGTAGTACAGTTACAAATCACTCAACGCGTGGCAAGCCTACCTGGGCAACTTTCTCCCCCATGTTGGGCGTGTGCATGGCGCCTTGGAAGTACTTCGCCGACCCGTTGTCTTGAATAGAATACTGAAAAAATACAGAAGATATGTTGGTTCCTTTTGTTTAATCTAATTCATTTAAATAATATTCAGTTAAATTTAATTCAATTCATTAAAAATAATAAAATTGATTAAGAAATATTTTTTACTTATTAAAAGGTCTTAACCTCTTAAATATGTACTACTCTAATCTACGCTATTAATTAGATTTACAACTATATCAATAAATTATATTGGGTCAATTATTGTTTTTGTATTTGTCAATATCCATACAAATATATTAATAAAAAATATATTAATATCCATACAAATATATTTGTATTTGACAATATCCATACCGTAATATCCATACCGTTTGTGTATTCATCGGACAAGCCTTATATACTCCATGAACATAATAATATTAGATCATGTAGGCCTAGTATAAAAATTAGTAGATTGGAGCATGTAGTATTAGAAATTGGATCCACTTAAATGTAGAATTAGATTCGTGCACTTAAATAAATAAAATTATTACAATAATATAAACCTAAACATAATATTGTTGAAACACATTCATCTCGTATCAGGTTCTTGAAGGCCTTGTTACTCGAATTCATTTAATACTCTTTCTGTTCTTTCTACTCTCATGCACCAAATAACGTCCCATAAATATACATAAAAACCAATTGGCGGTTTATGAATAAGTTGTGTTGTTTTTCTGTTAATTGGTAAAAAAAACTACGAACTTTGTAACAATTTGATAAAGTTTATAATATTTCTAATTTTTACTACCTATGACATTATTTCTTGTCCATTACAAAATATCCAAGAAATCTTTCGGTAAATGAAACGTTGCATTAATCCATATTAAAATATACAGAAAGATAAGTGTGTTAGGAGTCATTTTGTGTTAGTATCCTACAGACTTGAATTTTATAATTAATAACGAATGTTAAGATATATCAGTAATTATTACTCTATCCCAGAATGTTGCATACCTTGTGTCTAAAGGTCTTACCCAGTGTGGTGGGGTGTTGCATACCGTGTACCTAAAGGTTTTGCCCAAGGCGGTGTGGTGTTACATTACTTGTGTCTTAAGGTTTTGCCGTTGAGGTTTTGCCAAGTGTAGTGTGGTGTTGCCTACCAGTCTACCTTTAGGTTTGCCCAGTGTGGTGGGGTGTTGCCTACCAGCCTATCTTGTGTCTAGAGGTTTTGTCCAGTGGGGTGGGGTGTTGCCTACCAGCCTATCTTGTGTCTACAAGTTTTGCCCAGTGTGGTGCGGTGTTGTCTACCTTGAGTCTAAAGGTTTTGTCCAGTGGGGTGGGGTGTTGCCTACCAGCCTATCTTGTGTCTACAAGTTTTGCCCAGTGTGGTGGGGTGTTGCCTACCAGCCTATCTTTTGTCTAGAGGTTTTGTCCAGTGGGGTGGGGTGTTGCCTACCAGCCTATCTTGTGTCTACAAGTTTTGCCCAGTGTGGTGCGGTGTTGTCTACCTTGAGTCTAAAGGTTTTGCCCAGTGGGGAGAGTGTTGCTTACCTTGTGTCGGAGAGTCTCCGCGGCAACGTTGCTTAGGGAAGGCGCGTGGTCCCACAGCGTGGACGCTCTGTAGTGTTGTAGGTCGCTCTCCGACGACGTGTTGGGGAAGCGTTTCGCTATGTGGTTTCTGGTGGCTATAAAAACGTTCAATTGTAGTTAAAAAACCCAACCTAGTATTTCATTATAAGTAAGAATTTGGATAAATATTAACAATAAAAGGTTTAAAATACCTGAAATCCAGTCGATTGATAATATGTTTCGTTAAATAGCAAACTGCTAAAAGCAGGATCACTCGACTGTAGAAAAATTATTTTAAATATTTTATTTCCAACTCATGTTACATGAAGTTACTTGGATTCAAAGTACCAGTAGTGAGGCGACGCAATAAAATATTTTTCCTTGCTGGACGTATGAAATGAAACGGATGGATTACCAGACGATTTGAAACCAAACCTTGTTATGAAAATAATTTTAACAAACTATAAAAAATTGTATTTTCTCCTTAAAATTCTATCTTCAACATAAAATGTTTATGCTTTAGAAAAAAGTTTATTTAGTTGAAATTTCCTGATTGTTAATTTAAATTCTGTATTTGTGAGTTTTATATCCAATCAAGCAACTAAACCTCTGACAAAGAATGGAAGTTGAAAAACTGCTAGTCTCCTACAAACTTTTAAAGTGATTTTTAAAATTATTTTTTTAAATATAAATATTTATAACACATAGAACACATTGTATTTTTATGCAAAAAATATTGCTCACAATAAAATAACCTTCCCAATAACTCGGAGAAATGTAACTTATAAATTGTTGACATTGGTTTTGACCGATGGTCAAAGTCGGTAGAAGTAACAGACGATGGAAGCGGAAGAACGAAGTAAGATATTTTCAGTAACTAATGAAGTGAAAGTAACGTCTCAATACAAAAGCGGTTATTTTTCTGCGACAAATTGGGGCCACAACCCTTATAAATATGCTAATCGTGTACAGAGATGAATGTGCGGAATCTTAAGCACTCATTTTATGTCGTATCAAAAGAAATCTCGATTTATATAATTACCTAGATTATCAGTTTGATTCACAGAAAATTGCCAGAGAATTATTACAATCTTTAGCATTTCCTTATAATTTTTAAACTTTATTGAAAGTTTTAATAAATAAATATGATAAAACACTATAGTTTTGACACTAAAATGACCAGAACCTATTCATTTTCTAGATTTTTAAAACGCGATTTTTTATGTAAATTGTAATAGTTTTGGACAGATTTAAATAATTACACTACCCTTTTAGTTCATAATTACATTTGTTGTAAAAAAAGGTTGATAAATAAAATAAATACCAAATAACAGTAAAATACTAAACGCATTTACCTCCATTAAAACATTTTACAGGCATGTTTTATGGGCTCGGCTAAAGGTCAGTAATAAACAATGGAAATATTGGCAGTATGGACCAATAATAGGTGGAGTACAAGCCTGGGTGGCACTTTGCCAATGACTGCTTTTGTTTACCCCTTGTTTTCTAATATTGTCTACTTTGTTTACGCAGCCTACTCCTCCGTATGTTGTTTATTCCCACCACCCTTGTCTTAAGCTGGGCCAGACACTCTCACTGGTGTGACTTAATTCAGTGTAGAGATCAAAATGATTTACTATTTTTTAATGGCAAACGATTATGTTAATACGTTTACTTTTCAATTATATTTTTATATATTTTCGTGATTATTTAAACTATTTTTATTTTTTATCAAGATATACTGTTATTATTATGAATTTTTATTTAGAAAATAAAGAAATGTTCTATTCTATATTTCATAGTTATAGACGTTTCCTTTCATAAAATATTTTGTTCCTGAATTACATAACTATATGTGAGATTGTTTCAATTAATATTATCTTATTAGACTTCACTCACTTATTTAGATAACCCTTCGGGACTCATAAATGTTTGAAAAAAACACACAAAGAAAAAAATTATAACAAACAGATGATCATCCCGAAGTTAATTGCCGACGTCTCGCAGGACCGGATGCAAAGAGGTCCCGCTTCTTCAGGGCTTTTCTCGATATCGCAACTTTTATAATTTTAAGGTATAATGGATGTATATAAACCATTAAATAGTATGGAAGTCAAGTCGTAAAAGCAATCCTGAGATTAAATTTATCTGATATGCTATATTTATTTTTATTATGAAGTTTTAGGTCTTTCAAGTGTGTTTGATTTCGTGAAAATGTAGATACAAGTATAGGCTTCTTTACACAACCCATCAATACAAACCTGAAAAATATCTCTTTTTACAAGCATATATTTTTAAAATTGAATGGTGATTTTGTTAACCATTCTATACGCCTTTAAAAAAAAGTAAGAGAAAGAACATTTTTCAATATTATGAAAAAATCACGAAGGAAGTATTTTGATGAAGTATAATTATGACATTCTCAAACTAAGTGTACGATATATACTTTTATACTGTTTAGCCAAATTTTATTATTGATAGTTTTTTACCTTGTATAATTCATGTTTTATGCAATTATTCAATTATCAACATAGGCTAAGCCTTTATGATAACATCAATAACATCATTTATGTAGCAATTCTGATATTATAGGCCTAATAAAACACTTTCATATATATTTTACCTAATATAAATATATTTCACAAAATTGTATCATTATATGGTTACTTTTAGGTAGAATGTGTAAATAATTTTTCCATTTAATTCAAGCAACATTAAAATGCTGTCCGAGGATGCGTGGAGTCGTCAGTGGTTGGCAAATCCCATATTGTGTTCAGTAAGCTTTTCAGTACATACTTGTAACTGTACGGCTTAACCCTAATACTGTCCACTGTTGTACACTGGTTCATTATACTCTTAAACCTAGAATTTTAGATTTTTTAAAACATGGTTTTTATTTAATTTACAACAATATTTATTCTAATGCATGAATCTTTTTTGTTAAGCGTATAAGAAAGTTGCACACATTTGTTTCATTTAGTGGCTAGAAGTTATGAAATAAAGAATCAGTTCATTATTCAGGGTTTTAAAATAAATGTATATACAGTATACCAAATAATATTAACTTTGAGTTTTTTTTTTCAGAATATATATATATATATATATATATATATATATATATATTTAACTCATTTGTAACAATATTTCACAAGACCAATGTTTTTATAATCCTAGATAATACATTTTTTATTCTAGAAAGCTTGAATTTAAATTGCAAGGAACTTTGATTTCAAAAATTAACTCAATATTATTAATTATTTTATCATTGCCTATATCATATTATATGATTGAGTCATATTATAGATATAAATTTTAAGAATAATATACAGGGTGTCCAGCTTCCACCTTTACAAACTTTTACTGGTTATTGCCCACGTCAAAATAAGCAAAAAAGTTCCTATAAACATATGTCCTAAAATCCTTCGTTAACCCGCTAGCCGCCATTTTGTTTTTTACACTAAATAATTTTTATTTCCGTAACGGATCATTGTATTAAGTTAATATTTGGCATGAACCTTCACTATAACAATACCCATTTTCAGTAAAAAAATTATTTTTTCCAATGTGTATTTTCAAAATGGCGGCCATTTTAAAATTTTAAGCTCAAATATCTCAAAAATGGTAAATTTTATAAAAATGTTACTAGAGATAAAAAAGTTGACAAATTAAATTATCTAAACAATGATACCAAGTTTGTAAGGGAGTTATTGGGATTTTTCTCTTAAAATAACCTAAATTGGCGTGCAAAATCAGTGTTTTTCTGCAGGAAAACCATAATAACTCCGTTATTTGTTGTCGGATCCTTACAAACTTGGTATTATTGTTTAGATAATTCAATTTGTCAACTTTTTTGTGTCTTGTATTTTTATAAAATTTACCTTTTTGAGATATTTGAGTTTAAAATTTTAAAATGGCCGCCATTTTGAAAATACACATTGGAAAAAAATAATTTTTTTATTGAAAATGGGTATTCTTATAGTGAAGGTTCATGCCAAATATTAACTTAATACAATGATCCGTTACGGAAATAAAAATTATTTAGTGTAAAAAACAAAATGGCGGCTAGAGGGTTAACGAAGCATTTTAGGACATATGTTTATAGGAACTTTTTTGCTTATTTTGACGTGGGCAATGACCTGGAAAAGTTTGTAAAGGTTGAAGCTGGACACCCTGTATATAAAGGAAGAAGAGAGTATTTACAGACAGAAAAGAAACTACAACTATAGTAGTATATGTACATGTTTAAACAATTTCTAACCATTTATTAAAATAGTCTATTCTACACTTCTGTCTAACTTCATGATTATAAAAGTAAGCTTACAAGAAGAAATATAAAATTACTTGCAAGACCCACTACGGCACAATTTTACATGACGATAGTGTCGTAAAATATTATTATTATGTTAATAATTATGATTTTTTATATAACGTACTGTTGTATTTTTTAGTTACAATAATAAAACAACATATTTCTTAAACTCCAGACCTATTTATTTAAAAATTTAAAGATCCTTGTCAGTAAATTTCGTGTGGAGTTATAATGTTGCAAGAAATATAAACATGCTAATTATTGTTGTTGAAATATGTAAGATACGCATTTTTAAAACTGCTTGATTGATAGTTATCATGGTGGAAAGGAGAAAGCCTTTAATCCAAGATTTTTGACGCCTTTAATGCCTTTTTTATCGTGCAGTAGAATAGCCTTTAGTTGAAACATTTTACTATTTATTTTAATTATGATTTATTAAATGTACAAGTAAATACAATAATGCCATGAAATCTATTTTCCAAAATAATCCAGTAGTGAAGGAAAACATGTGTTTAAAATAAACCTGTTTTACGCGTTTCGTAGAAATTAAAACTGGATTAGTACGCACTTGTACTAAGGAAACTAGAGGCATATAATAACATTTCCCAGTAACAAATTATAATGACAACGTTGAACTTAAGAGAAACATAGAAAAATCATTTTAAAATCGTCATATGATAGTAATATTAATTAATACTAATAATTAACTAAAAAAATTAATATTAATTTTTTTAAAATACTAATAATGAAATGTTATGAGAGAAGGTTGGTAGACCTTATTAGTACCCTAATCAAAAGTCAATATTACTCTTATTTGTTATCATACCCTTATTCTTTCCTTAAAACTTTTTATATTCAAAACTTTTAAAACTACACTATAAAGAAAGCAACACTTTAAACTATGTTAGAGCAAATATCTTTTGTTCTTAAATATTTGTTGAGAACAAAGATTTTTGTTAGCTTTAATCATGAACAGGGCTAAAAAAACTGTTATAATCAGTTCAAACCACTTAATTTTTATATATAAGCAATATAATGTCCTTTCGTCTTTGGAAGGATTAAGTTTTCAGGTTATAAAGTGATCAGTTTCAAAACTTTGCCAAGCTCACTCTAAAACAAATACAACGTAATTGATATTTGATATATTGATAATATTGACAATAATTGATATATTGATATTCATCTTCTAAAGATGAAAATAAAATCGCAGTGTATTCTGTGATTAATTGATATTTTCTCTAAGGAAACGCCACATCAACAATGCCAAATACTAATATTTCCATGTTTAGACTTGAAACTATTCCCTATAAATTTAAATCGTGTTTTTTCATTCTTGTTTATTGTTTGATTTTTTTATAAGGTGTATTTATTATTGATAAAATAAAACAGTTTTCAATTTTAATATACTAAGTTTTGCATTGAGAATATTTGGTATTTTTTGTTTTGTATTTTTGCACTGTGAAATTAATTTTATAGTATTTTTAATCCTCTCCAGCAATATTTAATGGGCATTATGTTATTTAAATCCAGACCAGGATAAAAAAAAGAAGTTTCAGTAAATGTACTAATCTATATTGAAGGACATTAAAAAAGATTGTTTACTTTTTAATCATGTATGCATAAAAGATTTAAATGTTGTTTGGGCTCATTAGTTTTCAGGTAAATACTTGATTTTAAAGTCCGATCCCAGATGAGCCTATTAATTTTTGAATCCATTCGAAGATTTACTTCAATCGGATCGAATTCTGAGAAATATTGCCGATATAAAACTTGATGATGTCTGAAAATGTGTACATTTGAAATGTGTGATGTATATATATGGAATAAAAGATTTTTTCATGTAAGAGCTTAAAATCAAGAAGCGTGAGTTGAATTATACAATAGCCAATGTTATGAAGCTAAGCGATTGCACAGAGGAGAAAGAAACAGAGTGACCTACTGAATGATGACTGTACACATTTATTTAAATTATACTTTCATTCCTATTGGCAAGTTAGAGACGATAACCATAACATTAAAAAAGTCAGTCGCTTCAAATCAGTGAAGGGTCGAGATTTAAAAAAAACATTTTTTTAAAGCTTTACGATTTGGGTAACTAAGTTTACTCATCAGTAAAAATCACTAAAAAAAGTAAGCGTTTTACTTTTGACAGATTCAAAAATAAAATAAAAGAGAATTAAAGTGAGATTTGGTAAAAAAAACTATGTATATTGGTGTAAGAGTTTTCTATTAGATTTTCTAACCATTTCGCATGGATATGGTACTTAACTTAGTTCTGTTATATGGGTTATAACCAGGGTTATAATGTGGATACTCTCACGTTCATTTTAACTATGTAAAATCCGTCAGAAAACATGTGACACGGTATAATCGTGGACGACAATTTCACTCTGTCTTTCTCCTTGTGTATAGGAAGGGTGCGGCACTCCGTACACTGTACAGGAACTTCTACGCTACCGTGCCTGGCGCTGGTTACCTTCACAAAAGCTATCAAGAGTATGCGGTCTCAGTCTTGGAGGAATGTCTTCGGCTGCTTTTGACGACACTGTTGAAAATTAAAACCACATTTAAAACTGATCTACGTTTGTTTAAGTGGTCGGGTGAATCTAGTTCGGTTAATTAAAATAATAGTATTTATTTATAATAAAATTTTACATGCTCGTGCGATATTATAGCATTAAAAAAATAAATGTAGAAAGAAAACAGTAGTATAAAGGAATCAAAGAAACTAGTTTTTACTTATAGTTGATATTTTTTAAAGTATAATTCAAATTCGAATAAGTTTGTTAAAAACTATTTAACGACTGATACGACTATCTTTACTTGTCCTTTAATTATTTAGGCCTAGTTTATAACCTTGAGAAAATCGTCACCCAACGGCACTTTCCCCTACACTTTTCTTCACAGAGGCAATGTTTCTCTTCACTTTAATACATATATGTTTATTGTTTATACCCAAATAAACTATAGGGTGAGCTCATGTATGACGCCCACTTGCCCACTGGTACTACACTAGGCTACGAGTTACAACTTTCATTAGAGCTGCATCCTGTTTAAAAATGATTCATTTATCCTTATGTACAATGCATCAGCTGTTTGTTTTTATTTTTCCTTATGGCGCGTTTCAACTATGATGACAAAGAATTTCCAAAGCCGGGGAGTTGACAATATTAAGGCAAATTAAACAAGACTAATAAAATTCCTAGGTCATTTAATAATCTACTGGTGTATGATTATGTACTGATATATGTGTAATCGTATTTGTATTATATAGCAAATGATTTGGTAAACGATTTTACGAAGATCTATTAAATTTGTGGTGAAAAACCCAGAGAGGTGAAGAACCCATTGTGTATAACAATATAGATTGCATTCCATTTCAGAATTAAATGTTATAGTTCTAATTTGATAACAGTGTTTCTGGTGTAGGACAGAATACAGTTTCACTGACGGTTTTCTCCGTGTGATATTTATAGCTGGCTATTCCCCGACACGTGGATATCACGTTAACGTCGGCGTGTTATCAGTAGGCGGTTATCGTTATCAGCACCACTGTGTTATCAGTGATGTATGTGAGGTGAGTACGGTCACAAATTTGTGATGGGACCGTGCAAATAAAAAATGACGCACAGTAGTTGAACTGAAATGTTATAGATTTTAAATGTAAAATTGTTTTTATCAGAATGAAAACTATACACTACATTGTAGCGTAAGCTGAATTTCAACGATACATTATTTTTCATAATTAGGTCTATTAAGTAATAGTGTTTCCCCAAATCGTTAAATGTTTTAGCTTTATGAGTGAATTAAAATATTACACTGAAAGACATGTTCGCTTTTCATAGTTTAAGTTAGACAGTAATTAAATTGAATAGTGAAAACTCCACTTCAAGTAGCATGTATTTTCATTTTTATTTTGAGTTAAATATAACTCTAGGAATCATAATAGTTTTAATGAAACCAACAAAAAGTGAAGGTGGATAAAACATTCATATTTATTAATAGTTTATAATGTAAAATTAAAAGTGCAAAAAGTTACTAAATAAATATACATGCTTTATTTTACATTAGATATGATTAAAAGCCAAAGTGTAGGTAAAGGTAAAGTTAGCCTATTACAGGCTTCGATTACTTCCAAATTCAAAGTCAAAATGTAAATAAAAACCATTTGACTCAGTGTGGGATAATGTTTTTATATATTTAAAGTTAAAAAATAATATACAAAAATTGATTTGTTAAAAATTTAGTTGTAAAATATGTTTAAAGTCTATCAGTAGACTATAAAAAATATGAGAACTTTCTAACTGATTTAACCATTTGATATATAAATAATACACCTAACGTATTCCAATTGCTCGAAAACATCTTTTTGTTACTGAAAAGAAGATTTATCGACTATCGTATTAACATCCTATATAGTTTATTTCATTATTGCGAACTCGTAGGTTATTTCGACAGTAGTCTGTACTATGTTGGGGTATTTTGGCTCTAATGGTAAAAGGATGTTGTGATGATTAACTGACATGACTTGGTTTTCCTCCCGGTTATTTTAGATTTTCCTAACCACTTTCATAAATACCAATTTCATTGTCCTTATTGTTTTTTAATACAAAACAGATTACTTTAAGCGCATTTTACTTATATTCTTTACTATTTATGTGAAGAAGAAGGAATACAAAGCTATTGTGGAGACTTCCTTAAGTTGTGACAGTAATGTAACAACAACTACACTATACACAAGGCCCAGGTTTGAGAGCAATTAAATGCATGAAGCTGTGAAAATATTTATTTTATACTTATTAAAGGTTAGCCGAAAATTGCTTTTTTCATTTCAATTGTGTATTGTGCATTTTTCAAACCAATCGGTAACATTAGGTTTCTGCGCATTTGTTTCAAATTCTTTTGTCTAAAATTATAAAGTGTTTCAATTACAAGTGTATGCGATTTATTGTGATTCATTTTTGTTAGAATGACATTTTTCAAGAAATGCATGCAATGTAGGAATATATTTTATAAAGCAAAACACAGCCAGATTTGCAATAACATTGAAACGTATTCCAGTTGTGTCTCATGTGATATTTTTATTGCCGGATTATTGTTGAACGTGCTCCTTATTGCGGATGCAATATACAATTTAAATAAAATCAAACCTAAGTTGAAACTAAGGCTTTATTGTTAAATTACAAAGGAAAAGTACGTTTAATACCAAATATTTCTTTGTGTTAAGCTTTATTGTGAGCTATATCGTTGGCTTAAACCAATTAAAAATTTGATGAGTATTTGATGAATAAAAGCCATATTAATATTTTGTATGTATGGATAATCCAATACATACTTACCAATTCATAGGTGTGACTACAAAAGCATAATAAAACAATTCATTTATTGGAACTGTATTTTAAACGCCATTGACACGTTTATAAAATTGAAATTACCTTTAGGCAATATACTACGAATGTTGTTCATTTTCTCTTTAATTTGGTTCATTCTCAATCGATAAAAATTCGATTGTATAACACATGCAAGTTTATATTGAATTAATATTTTTTCACAGATATGAGAGTAGAGCGAATTTGATTTTCATAGCAATTTGTGTTGTATCCAATACGTGACAACAGTAACTCATACCTTGACCCACATTGGGTGCTCGGTACACAGCTGATTACATTGATTACCGTACTCGACTGTTAGGCTACTATTACAATGATTTATACAGGGCGATTCAGGAGGGTTTGTAAAACTTTGAGAACTGATTCTACTTAAAAAAAAAGAAAAAAGGAAATATAACCATATATGTCCTCAATTGCTTTGTTTAGCAGCAATTTTGTTTTTATACGTAATAATCTTTATTTCCGTAACTGATTGATGTATTTACTTCATATTTTTTATAAAACTTTATCATAACAATTTCGGTTTTCAATAATAAAATTATTATTTTCCGATGTGTATTTTCATAATAGCGGCAATTTTAAATGTTGCTAAATCAGGTTGTCCAACCAATGATATAAAACTTATAACTTATGACAATAAGTAACGAAGTTATTGCGATTTTTCTATTATTAATTTACTAAATTTGCATTAATAATGCAAAATCTGTGGTTTTCAGAAAAATCTCAATAACTCCGTTATTTGTTGTCAAATCTTTATAAAATTGGTATCATTGTTTACATAATTTAGATTTCAACTTTTTTGATCCCTGTAAAAATTTAATAAAATTGGCCGTTTTTGAGAAATATCAGTTTAAACATTAAAAATGGCCGCCATTTAGAAAATACAAGTCCGAAAATAATAATTTTATTAGTGAAAACGGGAATTGTTGTGATGAATTTTTATGCCAAATATGAAGTAAATTAATAAATTCGTTACGGAAATAAACATTATTAAGTGTAAAAAACAAAATGGCGGCTAGAGGCTAAACCATTATTAAGGTTTTGAATCAGCTTCCAAAGTTTCTGTAGGGCCTACATCCTCGTGAATCACCCTGTATATTAAGAACCTTTATACTTCTCACCGAAAATATAATTTAAGTAAGTTAACCAATTATCATACATTTTTCACCTAAACAGTTGCCACAAAAACTATCTACACTACTAAATATTTTAATCGTGGAATCTGTGCTTATAATCTGAATTGACTACATTTGTATTAAACTATATTATATAAAAAAACCTGTGATTACTTATTTTATCAACTTCCAAAACTTTAAGGATAAAGCGTAATATTGGAAAATTACCAGTAAACTAAATATTACTTCCAATCTAAGTTTAATTAGTTTTCAATTTAATAGGTCAGATAAATTTAGATTTAAAATATTTATAAGGCATTTACGGTATAAATATTTTAATGATAAACAAAAGCAAGGATATTTAATAATACTAATGAATTATAACAATAGACATCTTTATTGATAAACTTACCTTTAACATCTGAATTAATTTTAGAATGTGTAAAAAATTGTGGATACTAATAATATTTGTTTAAATGCAAACGTTATATTATGAAAGAACATCTTTTGATGATGAACGAAAATTTTGCCTTAAATATTTTATTTCACTAACAGTGGTGTTATGTATAACAATAAACCAGTTTCCGACATTCGAAATAATGATCAGACATTTTCTCGTATACACATATTTTGTTTCATGAATGGAACTTTAGACATTAATTTATTTGAGACTTGCTAAACTGCTTCAAACCATCCAGGGTTTCCTATTTTTACTTTCCCAATTGGTTATTTGATGTATCTTTCCCTGTGCTCAGCGACTTTTTTGTTTGTGCAAATGTTAAGGTAAAGTTCCCCTAGATAACCACAAAGGCACAGCAAGGCTGTTGGATACTCACGGACGCTACATGTGGCACTTCTACTTGGTACTTTGGGCGTGGGGACGGTCTCAGGGGTTCGTTGTTTCCGAGATATCGCGTCCAGGGAGCTGGCGTGGGGCACCGACGACTTCCCTCCCCCTCCACCGTCCTCCTCCCAGGGCAGCGTCCCGCTCTTCTGCGACACCTGGCGACGAAACAAACAACTACATTAGTTTGGTGTTAGTGTAAATGAGGAGATAGTATCTCGAAACATTGCGTTAGAAGTTTCATTTGCGAATTTGAGTTAACCTTTTCGAAGCGGGTGAACAGTGTTCACTGAACACACCACTTTTTACCAAGCTGGGTCAAGCATTCAAGTAACATTGACCTTTAAACGAAATACGTACTGTATAAGTGGATGAATAATTCGTCAGTTTATGTTATTCAACAATGGAATGGAAAACTACGAATACAATAAGAAACGTTAAACAAATATGGCTGATTAAATGCATATAAAAAACAATGCATAACACTAAACATGAAAGATACTTTATTAAAAGTAATGCTATGTGTAAATTAATTGATAAAGTGTAATTAAACTTTCAACACCGTAGACACAAACAAAAAATTTATTTTGATTTTGATTAAAATTGGTAACAAGAAGACTGAATATGTGATTTTCTAGTACTAAAACTATGTAATAAATAGTAGATATTGAGTGAACATATGCGCATATGCTTAGACGGTAAAAATGTGAATTCATTAGCTTTAATCACATGTTTAAGAAAACCAAAACTTTCTTTTGTTACTTTTTTAACTTACTTTTTTGTTACTTTCTTTTGTTACTTTTTTTTCTTTTGTTATTTTTTGAGGGCAGGGGGCACAAGAATAGTAAAAATGTAGGCCTATATGGAGTAATGTAAATTAATTAGAATAGGCCTAAACGATTTTTTGTTACTATAAAAGACAGCAGCAATTTGTCCTCTTTTTAAAAAAGCCACAATGTTCAATATGATTGAACTTTATTTTTTTTTTTTACTATTTAGAAATATGTCAAAATGTTTGGCAATGACTCTTATTCCTTTTAAATGCGAAATAAGTATTTTATACAATATTTTTATGTTCCGGTCAGTATATAACGAAAAGTAAGACGATACATACGACGAAATCCAGTAGTAAAGATTAACAACTGTATAACTTTTACAGTTTTCGCTAAAGTTTGATCGGTTTAACTGACTACCCATAAATTTTATTTCATCGTTTTAAGAGTTCCTTGAACTCTAGATTTGCAATGCGCATTAAACAAATCTCAAATTTAAAATGGCATCTTTAATATATTTTATCATCAACTCCATCGACTCTGAGAACTCTTACGAACCCCCTAAGCTTTTTATTACTAATAATATAGTTTATAGGAGCCACAATTTACATTTAAAGAAGCTGTTTTAGAATTAGTAGCATCTCAATTACTAAATGTAAATTCCAGTGGATTTTTCCCATAACAGGCAAATCACATTTTTATCCATGTTAAACACGACTGTAAATCCATTTATATACTTTTCTTACGACTTGTATTGTCTATGATTCTTTACTAGTGTAATCCTACTTGTTGCTCGAAATCCAGCAATTTAGTTTGGATGATTTTACAGTTTAAGCTTGTTCGTTAAACAGTTTCGTTAACCAGTTTGCAGTTCGTTAACCAGTGTATCGTCCATGGTTTAACATAACCTTTATGGTATGAATAGACAGATGCTCTTGCAGGTGTACTCATTACAGCAGTTAAACTTGAATATCTTTTAATTTCCTTATCAATGTTAATGTAATGGGGAAATATAGAAATTTAAGGTCTTGTGAGGCCCTTTCGTTTGCATTGACATTTACTAATGTAGTGTATAAATAGCTTCATGATGCGCTCTAATCCAATCACACAAACATTATTTAAATCAGTTGAAAACTGCACGAAGATACCCTTGTACAAAAAACCGTGTGGCGTATTAAATATGTATGGATAATACATATATATTTAAATATAAATCAGGTATTAGATAAATTAGGTAAATCATTTTACTTGTTTGTAGTATTGTTTAGTTACTATTTCCTTAAATAATTATTAAAAAATATAAAAAATTATACCTTTTCCTTTCTAGTAACACATTTTCCTGTTAATAATTTCGTTAATGAGGTAATTTTCTAATAGATTTCATTTGACACCGCTTTCTACTTACTCTATAAAGCCTTTTCTTAAAGTCAAAATTATTCCATATTGTTTTTTCATCACATGTAAAGTCTTTTGTGTCGAGTATCAGCGACCCTTAACCTATCAGTGTTCCCGGGCTCCGGTGTAATTAGGGTAGGAAGTCGGATGTCGTCCTAACAGACTCGATCAACCCTGAAGTGCTGATTGGAAGGTGCCCCCCCCCTCACGTCACTGAGAGGGGGGGATAAACCAGGATAGGATTGTATCCAGGTTAATATCCAAGAGTTGTATTGCAACTGTATTGCAATACAGTTACTGTATTGGTACTGTATTGGTAGAAACAATATCTTCGTAAAAAAAAATAAACCATCATATGACATACCATGTTGTCAAAGTCCTACGTATTGATCCTGAGAAATTATGTATCCTCAAAATATTACAGTTATTTTTAATACCATACGAACGTAATTTCATTTAAAAACATGTATTTTAAAGAACGGCTACGGCAAAATTTGAACTTTTCTTGACAAATTGACCCTTTTACTTTCTCCCCCTATACCATAGTATATGGAGAAAGTATTGTTTTCGTCAAAATTTTCGAATTTGAGTTGTTTGTGGATTTATCCATTTTGGTGCCCCCTGAGTCCAAAAAAAAGGTTTTCAGAGTGATGTCTGTGTGTGTGTGTGTGTGTGTGTGTGTGTGTGTGTGTGTGTGTGTGTGTGTGTGTGTGTGTGTGTGTGTGTGTGTGTGTGTGTGTGTGTGTGTGTGTGTGTGTGTGTGTGTGTGTGTGTGTGTGTGTGTGTGTGTGTGTGTGTGTGTGTGTGTGTGTGTGTGTGTGTGTGTGTGTGTGTGTGTGTGTCCGTGTGTCCGTGTGTCCGTGTGTCCGTGTGTCCGTGTGTCTGGATGTAAACAGAGCTAGAGAATGCCCCAATGGTCCGATTTTGGTGAAATTTGGTATGTAGGTCCAAACTCATTATAATTCCAGGCGTTTTTTTTCATTTTTTTTAATTTTTCATTTTTAAGGGTATTTTAACCCCAAAAACCCTCAAAAATCGTCAAAAATCAAAATTTTTCAAAAACGGCTCTAACGATTTTGATTAAAATTTTGTGGTTTATTAAACTTAAAATGGTGAATAAAATGACACCAAAAGAATCTCCGAGAAAATACGCGTTCAAAAGTTATGGAGTAAAAAGTGTTTCAAAAATCTTTTTTTTTATATTCAAAATAGCTATTGTCTCGAAATAAATTTTACTTATCACCATCAAATCAAGCTCAAAAACTAAATAATAAAGTATCTTAAATTATTGCTCTACGTCAAGTGGTTGCGGAGAAAATTCGATTTTTCGTTTAGCGGTAAACGCAGTACGTTGTTTTAAGCTTTTAACACCTTTTTTATATTGTTGGGAGAAAGTATGTGTCAGTTAACTGATACCATTTATTTTCTAATCATGGGATGGTAAATGTCCGCTTTACACTTTACTATCACATGTAAAGGAAATTATTTCTTAGGCTACATAGGATTTGCGAAGTATGTAGCCTACTATGGGGTAGAATATGAAAAAAAAATTAAAAATTGTTAAAGAGTTCTGAAGGAGTTTCATCTTTTATTTTGTTTGGTAAAGTGAAATTCTATCTTAACAACTTGCATATTAAAAATTCGAAATTAAATTATAAAGTACTGCAGTAAATAACTTTGTTTTGAGTAACAAGCATCAATTTATGAGATTCATGTTACTATTGGTTTTTCTACAAACATAAATAGTCTAAAAATTGACATTCCAACGATTATAACGATATTACAATTTTCACTCGTATTAAAAACAGCGCTTCTGCGCAAGAGGCATGAACAACTTTATGTTAGACTTGAGAAAGATTCAATTTAGATACAGCATTTTATGTGTCTAGGCGTTCACAGCAGTGGCTTCGTATCACTGAAATATGAAATTGTGAAGAAAAATAGTTTGTAAATCTCTTTATAATACCTTGGTTTTACAAAGTCAAATTTAAATTAATCAATTTAGTCAAATATAATCCGAAATTCAACTCTTTCATAAAAATACCGGTTACTTTTGGTAAAAACTTTAAATGCTCAAGAAATTCCTAATTTGGAATATTTCATGGATAAATTGCCAAATCCTGGCATCAAAACTAGTTGAAAAACTTGGTTTTATATATTTTATTAAGACACTCATTTACCATTGCTTTTCACCCTTAGAGGTAAAATACCATTAGTATGATTTTAATTAAAATTAATTTCGTCTTTTGTTTTAATAAGTTTTTTTTTTTTTTTTTTTTTTTTTTTTAAAGAGGTTGGCGGACCTCTTTTTTTGCCTTACTTTGCCCCGTCCACATAGACTATTGATCTGTGCGTGGAACGTATTAGACAAAGTAAGGGGGTGAGCCGCTACAGTACAAGGTGAAAGGTACTGATAAAAGTCACTGGCAGAACGCGGATTCGAACCCACGACATCGCTGCCATGGTCCCGAAGTCCGGCGCGCCAACCACTACGCCACCGACTCACCCAAAGTATACACTGGATAGTTAGCTAATTCCCTAAAATACATTTAGTGAAGCCACTTTACAGTAATTTCGATATAAAATCAACAGAATAGTTTTGAAATCAAAGTAGAGTTTTAATATGTAAAGTTTGCTTAGTTCTTATCAATTATTCTATTGAGGCAAGAAACCATAATCTGAGAATACGACAGAAATATTTATACAATATCTATATATTAATACGCAATTTTTTCTCAGCTCGTGTACATCGTAGGAGAAATCCGAGCATACCGTTAGAAAGGTATAGTCCTGTAGATGAGCAGAATCACATTTAGTCCAGCACCTAAAGGGGGTTGAGTATGCACGGAAAGTGTAACGCATTTTGACTTTTGATTGTTGTTGGGGGCACATTGGAGATGACAAAAACCGATGTTGTCGCCCTCCCAGCAGGTGCACAACTTGGGGGGAGCGGGGCAAACATGGCGGGGGGCGCTATGCGTTAAAACGCAGATATCTCGGAAACAGTAAAAGATAGAACATCGGTTAAAAAGTCGGTTTAATGTAAAAAATGTGGTCAACAATAAAGGTCATTAGGTCCGAAGTCGTATCTTGACTAATAAACGAGTTATAAAATAAAACATGGAATTATGACATATTTAGATAGCTTTTTTAACAAAATGCGAATTAATTTGTGAGTGTTGTTACGAAAAGTAAGCAAATATTTTTGCTGATCATTGTACTATGGACTGCTGGGATGCCGAAAACGTAAGTCGCCACTTTATAAGGTGGTCGACAACTTTGGGGGAGGGGGACAAAGATGGCGGAACGCGCTATGGGCGCTACGCGTTAAAACGGCTGTATCTCGATAACAATACGAGATAAAACATTGGTCAAAACGTCATTTTTATCACAAAAATATGCCCAACAAAAAAGGTTATTAGGTACATAGTCGTATCTTCAATAATAAAAAAGTTATAAAAAATATGTTTCAAAAGATCAATATCATACAGCGATCTTTTTACGAAAATTCCAAAAATGTTTGATGGATATTAGTTTGATTTAACAAGTACGTGAACAAATTTTAGTTGGGTGCATTTTCATAACCATTAAAAGTAAAATATTACATAAACATGGGTTTTAATACGTAAAACAGAGCATCCACTCCGCCCAATACTCGGTTTTGCGCTGTAACCGAATATAAAACCACTATAAATAAACTTTTAATTAAAATATAATAGGTTGAAAAAATGTTATTAGGAAAAAACTAGTATGTGCTATATACTTTGAGTAATTTAACATTTTTTTATTTATTTAATTTGAACAAAATAATTTTAATTATTAATAATCAAAACCTTCAAACAACAATTCGTATTGTGTGTTATTGGGTTTTTTGTGTTTTAAACACTGTATATATCCGCATCACATAGTATTGATTTGAAAATATTACAAGATTATTCGAGGTTTACTAGGTATACTAGGTTACTATACTGCATACTAGGTATACTAGGTAAACTATACTAGGTAAACTGTGTCACACATAGAAGATGAAGATGAAATCGAATATGATGGTTTATAAAGTCTTGTTTACAATGTTAACATATTCTATTGACTCTTTAAGTAAACTCAACTAAGTAATATTCATGTTACTGTATTTTGAGAAGGAAATGCGAGTGAATTTAGTCTCTCTATTAAGTGTAGGCTACATACTACGCGGTGGAAGAAACGTTCAAGGACAATAAAGAGATAAAGGTACGAGTGAAGCATTGATTCTCACAATCCACTTAAAAAGTAAGCAATACAATTTAACATTAACTTCTTATTTGTATAGACATTTAGTTTTTTCAGGTATGATGTAGAAGCTTATTATGGTTAAAAATTAAATTAATGTACAGTAACTTTATTTATGTTGTGTTAATATACAGATTATTGTGTGTATTTTGCATTTTTTATTTACCGTTTAACCTTTTTAGCATAAAGTTTATATTGAAAAATTAAATGATAAATTATAAAAAATATATAATGATAAATTATATGAATTTTATTATATTCCGTTACAGTGCAACACCAATGAATACCACCGAGTATTGGGCGGAGTGGATGCTCTCAGTTTTGCGTATTAATACCCATATTTATGTAATATTTTACTTATAATTTTTATGAAAATGCACCCAACTAAAATTTGTTCAAGTACTTGTTAAATCAAACTAATATCCAGCAAAAATTTTTGGAATTTTCGTAAAAAGATTGCTATATGATATTGATCTTTTGAAACATATTTTTTATAACTTTTTTATTATTGAAGATACGACTATGTACTTAATAACCTTTTTTGTTGGGCATATTTTTGTGATAAAAACGACGTTTTGACCAATGTTTTATCTCGTATTGTTATCGAGATACAGCCGTTTTAACGCGTAGCGCCCATAGCGCGCGTTCCGCCATCTTTGTCCCCCTCCCCCAAAGTTGTCGACCACCTTATAAAGTGGCGACTTACGTTTTCGTCATCCCAGCAGTCCATAGTACAATGATCAGCAAAAATATTTGCTTACTTTTCGTAACAACACTCACAAATTAATTCGCATTTTGTTAAAAAAAAGCTATCTAAATATGTCATAATTCCATGTTTTATTTTATAACTCGATTATTAGTCAAGATACGACTTCGGACCTAATGACCTTTATTGTTGACCACATTTTTTACATTAAACCGACTTTTTAACCGATGTTCTATCTTTTACTGTTTCCGAGATATCTGCGTTTTAACGCATAGCGCACCCCGCCATGTTTGCCCCCCTCCCCCCAAGTTGTGCACCTGCTGGGAGGGCGACAACATCGGTTTTTGTCATCTCCAATGTGCCCCCAACAACAATCAAAAGTCAAAATGCGTTACACTTTCCGTGCATACTCAACCCCCTTTAGGTGCTGGACTAATTCTAATTCACATCGGACTCCAGGGCTACGCCCCACAGGCTTTCAAAGTTCCAATGTTAATCTTATGGAGAAAGGAGAATTAAATGAATCATTAGACAGCTGTTGTGAAAAGAACAGATGTTTTAGTTCTAAAATTTTTTAAGCTTCTTGGGTCTAGATCAATTGAAATTTTGATCGAATTTCGATCAGGAGGCAATCTCTAGTTTATAAAAATCTTCGAACTTCAATAACAGTTGAAGATAAATTCAGTTCCCCGTACTCTTTGATTATGGCAATGACTACAAACATTAACACTATTTAATAACACTTGCATATTAACACTGCAAACGGCGAGTCATAGTAAAAAAATCTGTAATATTGACCGATAACCAACTATGAATCATTTCTCACTTGTAGATAGCAAACATAGCAAATAAGACACATAAGTTTTCATCTATGGAAAATTTTATGAATAAAACCACAGACCAGTTAGAGATTGGGATAATATCATAGTTTTGCCCTTTTTCAACGGTTAACGGAGATTTCAATCATTCCACAAAACACCTTCTTTGGCAACTATTATCCTCTCTTTCATGTGTTGACAGTTTGATATATATAAAATTATTCGCTATAATAAATTATATTTATGTATCCTATGATTCTATATTGAATTTATTCTTTTAAAATTAATTAAGTTATTACTTACGTAATTGCCTTAATGTACGCCTCAGTTCGGCAAACTGATGAAGTGAGGACTATTTTGAAACCTTAAGGTAATTACGTAATTAACAACTTAATTAAATTAATAAAAAGGTATCAAGGCTGTCAGAATAATAATTATTCTTTTTCTCTTTATACTTAATGGTCCTCAATGTTGTTCATCTCGACTAATAAAAAGTGAACAAAACAAAAAACAGTAACAAATATACACATACATGTAACAATAAACAATGATTTCAAAAGAATCAGCCAGAATCAATTGATTGGCGTTGTAACGCAACAAAACGCATGTAGTGTTGGGGACAACAGTGCGCCTAGCTCAGAGAATCATACGGTCTAGCAGTCGCATTGTCTGCTGCGTAGCGCGACGCCAACTATTGTATTGTGCGTACCGGGGGCAATGGTCTGTCTATGAGTGCATTGCTCCCGCATCTCTCTGTATTAACTGTTATCTGAATTCATAACAGTGATATTTGAAAATTATTCGTCGTTACTGCCACAGTTTAAAATCTCATCCTAGCTGATTTGGTCTAGGTTTAAACCATGGTGTAATTAATAATAATAATAAGTATTATAATTTATTTTCAAAAACTTTAAATAAAGGAAACAAAGAAATAAAAAAAATTAAAGATTAGCTTTGCAAGGGCTATGAATGTGCGCTGACACCTAGTTCAAAGTTCGAGTCCTATACACAAATCATTTTCTTTTGCGAACACTCCGTATATTCCGAAAGTATACTATGCATATTCCGTTACTAGTCCGGAAAGTAGTCGCTATCGGTGCAAGATCGAGTTTCCGGATACCATCGAGTTTCGGATACGATCGAGTTTCAGGAATTAGATCGAGCACCGGTATACCATTTTTGTACGACTTGCGAACAGTAGGCCTACTTTTCATCATACCACCTTTAATAAATATTCAGTAATAAATGTTGACCTATATACCGCCTCTCATTTCTTTATTTATTTATCTTGCACTTAAACAGATTCTAGCAGTTTAGTATTAACACAAATTGAAGTCGACAAATATCATTGGAGTTTTGTTATTGTTTTAGCCTATTTGTGTCAAAAGCAACCAGAGTTTGAAAATTGCACAATGGAATACGTAAGTAGAATAGCAGCGTTCGTGTTGTGTAATATTGGAAGTTTTTTCAGGCCTAGTTCCGAAAACTACTATTTTCCAGGCTAGTCCCGAAAACTACTCTTTGCCAGACATTTTATCCAACCCATCGGGCGTCGACTAGTTTCGATCACAGCCGACTGTTCCGAAAACAACATTCATCGCAAGGATAGTAAAATATTAACAAACTATAGTAAACAAAAAGTTACCATTCATTAAATTTTGTTCATAAATTTTTTGTATGGAGTATAGAGGTTTTATACATTAGACCAATACTAAAAATGAAACAATTAACGAATGAAACATAAGTTTGCTGTACTGAGTGGAATTGAGAGGAAGTTAAGAGTTAGTTCAGTAACTACTGATGAATTCACCATCATCTCATGTAAATTTTTATGGTAGATACAGATCAAGAGTGACGAATAAAATAATAATATGCCCAAAATCATTATGCACATAACTTGAAAATAATAAAGATTGGTTTCTTTGGAATTTTATTGAATAGTGTTTTGATAGACATTTTTCCCTAATTTTGCTTTTCCATCGAAAATGTTATTTTTTTTGAAGTTATACTAATGTACAAGAGAGTTTGACAATACTGTATGATTTTTCGGTTTTCCCTTTTACAGTGGGATACAATTCCTTTTTAACTTCGTCATTAAATTGAATAAATCACAAGTACTGCATTCTCTATATAAGTTTTATGCATTTATGCCTAATAATGTTTCCACATAAACAGTTAGGGATTTGTTTGTAATTTAATTCCAGTTTAAAACGATTTACTGGTGTTAAATCCTCAAACCTGTGACGGTGTAGTTCAACCCCTCCCCCCCCTCCAGCTACCCCTTCACCACGATGACAGTACAGTTCCAACGTGACGACCCGGATTGAGTCGGTTTTCCAGTAGATTAGCGACGGATCGCGCCAGCTAAGCCCATCACGACCCCGTGTCTAGGGTGAAGCCTCGCGCCGCTCTATGGCTTCAGTCAAGTGCTTCAGCTCCACTACAGTCCTACTGTCGTCATCCGTAAACCCATTATGAAGGTAAATCTTATCTGGGTGGAAATGGATGGCTGTTTTCGTTATGGATTAGTCAGTATTTTTTATTTTGTCATACTTTGTGTTTATTTTAAGGGAGATAGGCTTTTGATATATATATATATATATATATATATATATATATATATATATATAATTCCTTTTATTATACAGGGGGAAATAAACTCTATGTAGGGTTTAATATCTTTGCAATAATTTAATTAACAAAACTTTTAGCAATCTGATTTTGAGTCTCAAACTCTCTTCTCAAAGTACTATGGTTAAACGAACGGTCGTCAAGGAGTCGAAAGAAAATCTTCAAAGAAAGCATAGGGCAATATGTACATCAAAAGGTCTCTAAAAATAGAGAACAATACTGCAAACCCAACTTCAAAAGAATGAATGAGTAAAAAATGGCAGGTGATCAAACTTTGCAAAAAATCATATTTCTGAAAACTAAAAATGCAAATACTGCCGATTGCCGATACTAGAGGAAGTCTAGGGAAAAACATTATTGGCCAACGTCATGTCATAAACGTCATACATAATTTTAAAGGGCTTTGTAATCCAAGCAATTTGACACGAAACCGATCTCAAAAGGTCGAGTGTATCGGGAGTTATTGCATTTTTTTGTTTTCAGCAATATGATTTTAATGCAAAGTTTGATCGCCTGATATTTTTGACTCGGTCATCCTTTTGAGATCAGGTTGGCGGAATTGTTCTCTATTCATAAAAACCTTTAATTTTATGTACATATTGACGTACATATGCTAATTTTAATATTAATTGATGTACATATGCTTAAATTTTAGGATTATCTTCTGAACTTTTGTTGACCGTCCCCCCTTTGAAGTCCAACGACAGTAAACATACTTAAGGAAGTAGACTTTGTCATTCAAAATCAATTTTCAAAGTTTTAGTTTTAGTATTTAAACACTTTTAAAGATATTATATCGTTTCCAGACTTTTCTCCACCCTGTATAGGCCTAAGTATCTTAATTGTGTAATCAAAGACACATTTATAAATTCTTATCTACTAATCTGCAATAAGGGGCTGGTAAATATATGGCAGCGTATTTACCTAACTATGCCATTATAGGACTTTTATGGAGCTCTCGGTACATCCAGAGTAAGTTAAACAATTCTATACATTTTGAACAATGCACCAATTTAAAAGGATTTGCAAATGACCAGCACTTTGCAAGAAACTTGGCCACACAAGATAGGTAGAATACGTTGATAGTATTAAATTTCAAAATTTATAAGAATGACTTACACATCAAATTAAATTACTTGGAAATTTAGTTTTACTTATCCCTGATAAAGTCTATTCTGACAATTACATATTTAAATAGCGAAACTAGTTTGTATTTATTATAAATTTCAAAGTTTTTATTGTTATTATTTGATATAAAAGTTGCGTAAATCGTCACTTATGGCTTTGTAAATATGTTTTTTATTTATAGAATGCAATAATTAAAACCATCACACTGTTTTAACATATTTTATATCCTGAACACAATGATTAAAATTATATAACTATAAAAAACGAAATAATAATATTTATTTAAAAATTTCATTTATGATTTAATTGTCAAAGATTTTCTTTCGATAAGACAAAAACCTTTAAAATGTTTACTAAAATGTTAATTAAAATGTTTTCAATTCAAAATATCGAAGATGAAATAAGAAAGCGATTGCTTCTTTAACTACATAACGGTGTAATAATATTTTATTAATGACAATTTAAATGAATGTTCATTGAAAAAAAGAAAAGATAATGTTGAAGGATATGGGAATCGAATGCACACAAACCAAGGGATGCACAGTTGAGAAAGCAGGAACATAATTACGGCCGCCGCCGCCGCCGCGCCGCCGCTATGCCGTATGCAATGTGGCAGTCACATGTGTCGCCCTTGACTAAAGGCTTCTTTACATGCATGAGCTTCGGTTTGATCATCGCGTGCTCTCTTGTTTTGTGTACCAGACTGTACGCTTCGGTTGTGGTGTGCACTGAATCAAATCAGGCACCAAGTATGTCTAGGGATCTATCTTATCAAATTGTCAGAATACAAATGCTTTCCAGCCACAAGTATATTTCGATAAAACTTTAATTTATTACCCGTAACAATTTTAGAAACAGTTTTAACAGTTTATTCATAGGCTAAAATTGGCTGAAATTTTTATTGTTGTTTATGCATTAGCGATTCGTCCCCTGACATTTTATTATAAAGAGTTTAAGCGATTTTTATATTTACCACGTTCTCCGAGTTTGTTTTAATTCTTTGTTAGTCGTTGAGTTTTAACGCTTTGTCTATATTAATAATTTGCTTTTGTTTGAGATCAAATATTATTCGTATTATTTTCCCGTTATAATTCACGAATATTTATGGATATTAATTAGTAGCGGCACATGGCTGGTTTCAGCTCATTTCAATGATCTGTAAGTAGGTCAGGAGAAAATGTCGCAATCTAAATTAATTCATTGACGACGATGTACAAAAACTCGGAGCAAAATGGGACAATCGCAAAAGTGATACAAATTTTTAACTTTCAGCGTGACTGTGACCTATATGACGTCAGTGAGGTCATCGGAGATAACGTGGATCATAATGTCGCTGGTGACGTCTTAGTTGTGATGTCGATGGATAACAAAATTGCAGACGTCACCATCGATTACGTTATTTGGATTATTTCTTTTCCACGTGATCTACTTTAGAGGTCATTGAACTGAGCTGAAGGCACCATGTGCCACTACTTGAATTCATGTTATTTCATACATAGGTATTCAAAGATTACCTGGCTTAGATAAAATAATTACACTAGATTTGTATTTACTTGTATGTATAATAATACAGTACCTGCTTGTTTGCACAGACTTGAAAAAAATCCTTACCTCTATTAAGCAGATTCCAGGAAACCTATCGTTACAGTATTAAAACACCTTACACTAACATATGCCTAACGACACATTTACAATATTGATTTGTTTCAACGCCAGGAGGCCAACACCAGACTGACGCACTCCGAGCCCTCGCGAGCGACTTTACGGATCTGACCTTTGATGTTTTGTTCCTACAGAGAATAATGGGAAAATCGTTTCCTCCTACACCTTTCTTTGGTGCTGACACTCGGTTATTTTTCCACTCCTTTTCACATACAACGGAACTTACGTTAGCTTCTAAAGATTTAGTACGATTCATCTCAACTTCTAATATAAAGTCGAAGTTCATTTTTCAATGCTCAAGGATAATATAAAAGTGGACAAAAAGTGTTGCTTTAAATATGATTTACCACAATTAAAGTAATGCTCTTTGTCAAGTAGCTTAAACTTATCAGTAACTGGGGGCCGAGCATTTGCACGGTAAACTAAACAATTCATTGTAGTCATAGTGATATCAGTCACAGACATTACGCTAAAATGCAAAGCCCATAAGGCTTTTTTCTTCCAATAAAAGCTCGTTCGCTCTGCTCACTTACATTTCACGATGGTTTAATATAGGTCTAGGGCGCTGCACTCTGTCATGTGTTCTGTTTAAACAGGAACAGTAACACGTGGAGCATATTTCATCATTATTGCTAATTCTTTTGCTTTTAAATTTAATAGTAACCCTACAAAATGCTTACAGTACTTTTGACCCTTTTACTTTACTTTTATTTAACTAAATAGGCGTCATTAACAGTGTAAAGAGTACTATTTAATAACTGATGTTTTTTATTAAAGTAATTTTCAGTAATTCAGTTACTGGAACAATGGAAAAAAACTAGATGTTTATTTTGTAGCACTTTCCGATGTTCATACTTTGCCAGTAGAGTCAGCTGTTTACAGCAACTCTTTTGCTTTGATTATAAACTCAATAAGACCAATTTTATTAATTTTATACTTCAATTCAAGATTATAATTAAAAAAGCTTTTTTCTAGCATAGAGACCTACATCATATTATTGTTACCAAAGAACTAAGGTCTGGGTATACGCATATAAATATACCTTACTCGTATTAGAGTACTGGTATGCAACTATGGCAAAAGAGCACTGATGTTCTTACTAATTTTTACTTTTTTCATCTAAGAACAACCACATGGATGTTTCGTCATAACAATGTTTTTTTCAAAATTTTAATATATTCATTTGATGTGAAATCCTTTAAGTGTGAGCCTTAACTTGAATCATTGTTCATTCGACCGTTATTGAGGTGTAAATTTTATGATTTTAACAAAACCACGTTTATATTGCTCCATACCGCTAGAGCACTCTGTTTCAAAGTTATGAGCAAAATCAAGATACAATCACTTGGATCAAATATTAAGATTAGTCTGATTAGAAGCCGAGTTCCACTAAGTGAAACAATCGAATCCTCCATGCCAAGTCTAGGCTGTACCTGGGCGATTGTTTTAGTTTTTTATCGGCTGCGCTCGGCACTAAAATAGCCTGAGCTGAACAATAGCCACCTTATCGCCGAGCGATCTAGAAGATGCGTTCACTCTCACTGGATCTGCACTTTAGCGTCTATTATAACAAACAGATTTCGTTAAGTTTACAAGTATTCAAACGGATAATGATCATATCTTGATTGACTTTACTACACAAACGTTGTTTATTGTTGGTTTCAGGATGTTTTCCACTACTTATCTTTTAGGAGGGGAAAAAATTAAATTGCATATTTCATAATTGCAACAATGATTGGTATTGTTTAAAAACTAAAAAAGGGTACTCCTTGAAAAAAAAAAAAAAAAAAAACTTAACGGTTGAGCCTTGCAGGTATCAAAAAATCTACTATGAATTAATGGTAACTCAGTATTATACGAGTATGTTTATATATATATATATATATATATATATATATATATATATATATATATATATATATATATATATATAATCTAAGTTTGACAGTAAACAGCTAATACTGTGTTAAAAGCCCGTTTGAAGTAAGGCATCCTTCTTACACAATCACTTATTTAAATCATAATTTATAATTCTTTTAGGAATTAACATTCATATTTTAATATATTGCTTTATTTTGTAAAATACCTGCGATATTAGTTGTAGTAACAACAATAGAAACTATCACTATTGCGATAAATAACTATTTATTTAGTCACTTTAATTATTGTTTTAGACCTCAACCGTCATCTTTTTCTAAACTATAAAGATAAAAACTGAAATACAATTGGAAGCTCTAAGAATAATATAAAAGGAAAACTTTTTTCTTAACCATTACAAAAGTAGTTTGTTACTTACGTTATCGTCGATGAGTTTTGACGACAATTAGTTCCATCGGCAATATAAATTGAAATTAGTGTAAACTGATCTTGTAGTAATGTCAATAACAACACCCGGCGAGAATACAATGTCCGACACACAATAGAACCCGCGAGGGACTACGCAAGTCGGGCTGGCCATTTTGTTGGCACTGCTCAATCTTATTTCACTCTATAATTATGATTTATCCTCTAGCACTTTGCCATGCAACGCTTAAGTAGCTTTGACAGTTTTCGCTTTACCATTTTAAACAGCAATAAATATTGCAGCCTAACAAACTAAATAATGCTGTATTTATATTAATTTTGTATAATGTATAAAAGATAACTCAATAAACTAGAATTTTTTATCTTAATTTAGTTTCATTTTCACCTTGCTAATATCGGTTATCAATATGTCAAGAATTACAATTGCCTTACAACTTAGGATATGCAAGACTTCCAAGAGATCTTGTCAGATTATTGCCTCTACAAACTTCTGAATAGGTTTTCCAAGCTTGCAAGTCTTGCCTGTTGAGCAGAAGTACTTATATTTTTACTACCGTAAATCTTTAGTTACTTTGACACACGGTACGATAAGTGACCAAAAATAAAATTAAAGCTAAACAACAGTAACAGAAGGTGGAATTACTTTGAGTACATTTTGTAGCTGTTGTCTTGGCTTTGTGAATAGTTTATGGAGCTAAAAATCAAACCAAAATAAACAACTGTGTTTAAATAAGCTAATATGGTAGTACTCTTGGTAAGACCTAAGCTCGGGACAATGTTAGGCTATGTTTTCCGTTTTGAGGTCCCTAGAAGCGAAATTCTGGATGAGAAATAATAAATTAATAGAGAAATAATAAAACAGTGACGTATCGTCTCTCGGGTGCCGTTGCCAACTGAATGGTCTGTCGATTACCTAACTTTGCTGGTTAAATGTTTTATCTATTGATGTATAGTATCGTCTGACGTTTTTTCTTCCCTTAACGGTTAATTATTACAAAGTTGTTTTACGATATTTTATAGCAATTTACACATTAAATTATTTAATACGCTATTTAACCCTAGATTCATAACCATTCGTCTGTCAGACTACGCCGAATTCCAGGAATGCGTGGTTCAGTAGGAAGGGGTGGTAGGGGAGGGTTGCTCTCTCCCGCCATCTTCCCTCTCGATCCACTGTTAGTGCCGCGCAGGCGTTTGGCGAGTGCGTATCGTTAGTTTCGGGGTTATATCAGTTTTTTTTCGCCGTGTCGCCTGAGAGACGAATGGTTATGAATAGAGTCAGTGTTGTTTTTTTCCACACGGATTTACTTACTTACACGGAATTTTCCTTACTTTATTGTGGACGTGATTTACGTTCACAATAAAGTAAAGGAAAAGCAAAAGCCCATCAGTCGAAGAGAGTTCGCTAAGCAGGTGTGTGAGGAGCTAACAAAACCACACCTTCAGAGAATGATTGAACAACCAACACTGCAAAAGAATCTGAAAACCAAAATTGGAGAGATACTTGGAGCAGAAGCAATAAGTAATGATCCAGAACCTCAAGTACAAGCCGGGAGAAAAATATGTGCATTCTGTCCGTCAAAAAAAAGAAGAATGACCAGGTTAGTAGTGGGGAATGGCTACAGTTGGCTCAGGTCAAGGTCAGGCGGTTGTAAGTGTTGTAGGGGTAGTAGCGGCTGGGGTTTTTTTGACAGTGATGGGTGGGTTTTGGAAGTGGGTCAAGGTCATCCGGAGGGGTTTTTAAAAAAGGTGAGCCCCGAGGGGTTAGATTGAAGGTGGGTAAAAATTTATTTAATCAAAGAAAAGTAGTGGTTTTATTTGAGGAAGCGTTGGA
Source organism: Neoaliturus tenellus (assembly GCA_030545055.2). Taxonomy (NCBI): domain Eukaryota; kingdom Metazoa; phylum Arthropoda; class Insecta; order Hemiptera; family Cicadellidae; genus Neoaliturus; species Neoaliturus tenellus. The sequence continues at coordinate 187,247,108 of CM061533.1, read as the reverse complement.
GTGTTGTTTACTGGCGATGGAGTGGTAGATGCCAAAGGTGATAGCGATGAGAAGATAAAAACATACTATCCACAGTACGCATTTGAATAGTCGTAAAAGCTGAATCATTTCTTGTTGATTCTTTGTTTCTAATTGTAGTCTGTTGATTTCGAGTTTGAGTTTATCCTCTTCCAATTGTGACGTAAATGAAAAATCATCCATCATCTTCGTGTATTAAATGTATGCAGGTAAAAATTGGAGCGGTGTTGATGGTGAGAAAGTTGGCGATGAAATGAGAAACAGAGATAGGGACAGGTTATATATTACTGTAAAAATAGTGGGGGGTAAAGAAAATAATTGTAGTCGACTAAACATCATTATTAGCTGTGTCGGGTGTTGCAGCTTTGGAAGATGGAAGACTATTATCTGGCAGCTGTAAAACTTCGACGTCTTCGCTTTCCATGTTTTCGTAATCAGAAGAATTGTAGGAAACTTCCACAGTGATAGTAATGGTGTTATTTGGAGTGTTTATTAGATCACTTAAAATTTGAAAAATATTTTGTAAGTCTTCCTGTGATTGAATAAGAAAAGTACATTTACTTGTTGTTAAAGGAGAGGAGCTCATTGTTCGGAAGTTGGTAAACAAATGGTGAGCGATGGTCAGAGGGTCGCTTATATGTGGGCAAAGGTGGTGGAGGGGGAAGTAGAGGGGTGGGGGTGGTAGAGTGGTGGGGGAAGGATGATATAATCATATGCGAACCGGCGGCCAGAGCATTTTGCCGCAAAATCCCATTTGGGTAGGTTATGGGTGGTGTGTAGAAATAAGTATTAGCTGTAATATAAATTAGAAACACTAATAATTTTTATAAATTAAATATTAAATTTATATTTAACTAGAGCTTGCATTTCTTGTTCCTCGTCGTTTAATTCAACAATTTTAACACCATTAGTTGTTTGTTCCTCTTCCTCTGCACTTTGCGACGATGAAGACATGGAGGTGGCAGAAGAAGATGATGAGGATGAAAATATTTTGGTAGGATTGACGTATTGCACTGTGATGTTGATCCATCTTAAAGGATAGTTATCAATGAGTGTGAGTAAGTTTTGGAATAGGGTTTCCATCTCTTCTCTGTCGGTAACTAAATGTTGAAAAGAAATGAATTTATCATCCATGTTGTTGTCAAGGCGAGTAATGAAATAAGAATGAGAAGCGTATCGAATGATCCATAGAATATATGTTGTAAAAAATAAGTGGTGGGGGTAATCTCAAGGTCAATCAAATGGAGTTTTAAAAAAGGGCTGCAGTCAGTGACTACAGCTATACATCTGAAGCTTCAACAGGATCAGTAGACCAATCAGATCTGTACTTGCACGCATTTATGATGCATGTACAAAAGTCGTCTTTATAACATGCATTACACTCTCGGCAATTAACAATTTTTTCTGGATGAAATTTGATACATCTCTGGGGACAGCAAGTGTGGAAGTATCTTGATTTATAAATCTTGAAGGTTCGCAATTCTGGTGGTGGTAGTTGTTTTGTCTTGCATTTGCAGTAACAAGATCCGAAGAATTCACATTTTCTACAAGCTAATCCGTCTACCATCCATCTTCCTATATCGGTACATTTTTGTTCACAACAATAGCGTGGTTTGTATTTGTCTTTCTTGTTTTCCATGTTGACGCTTCTAAGTTTAGCCAAGAAATGAAGGTGTATAGTGTAGGATAGTGTGTTTTATAGACTAGAAAAAGTGGTGGGGGTAATCTCAAGGTCATCCAAATGGAGTTTTAAAAAAGAACATCTTACAAGTGTAAGATGTATTTATTTAAGATAGTGAGTTTTCATTCTCTTTTTCTTTCTTTATATCTTGTTTGTATTTTTCTTTTTCTTCTTTAGCCATAGCAATGAGATCTTCAGTGGATAGTGGATGTACTTCAGGAAATTTTAGAATTAATTTTGGTTGGAATCCTTCTTTAGTCAATACTTGAAGATCGGACGTCATTTGTTCTACACTTTGATAGTCTTTTCCGTAGATTTTTCCATTGAATTCAATCATCATTCTGTACAACATGGTAGTGGTAGTTGTTTTCGCTGCGTCAGTTGGGAAGCAAATGATGATTCTGTTTAGGTTACGCGTTCCTTTTATAGATGCCACAGCGACCACTCAATATTATTCAACATCAGTAATATTTCTGGAACTTAACATTATTTTGAGTAGATGGTGTTGTAGTTGAAGGTTGTGTGGAAACAAATACTTCTTCATTGCAGAATTTTTGTTTAGGAAACATCCTCATGTTGTTAGCGTAAACATCAATATTTAAACGATAACCACCGGCAAGTAACACTCGCAATTCATTAGTAAAATCGTCAAGTTCTTCAAAAGTTGTGATGGTGGTAGTATCATATGATGCACACTTAATCTTAAGAGACATGTTGTTATTTGTAATAACTGGAGAGCCAACAGAGATGTGTACGGCACGAAAGGTAGTCGTAGACTGATGAGATCCTTAAGAAAATTACGGCCTTTATATACCCTCAAAACTAGGTCAAGGTCACCCAAACGTGTTTTTAAAAAAGCAACATATCGATAGTGCAGAAACACTATCGATATGTTGCCTTTTTTATTTTTTTTTTCATTTTTATTTTTTATTTATTTATAATCAGTTACATACATGTACAACAGTATATATAAACTACAGATTAGTTGCTAGTAGGCATAACATGAAGTGTAAGTTCAGTAGAGTTGCTTCCGCTAGGACCGTGAGCTGCTAAGTAGAGTGTGCCGGGGTGAATCAGTCGTAAATCTTCATTCTGCAGCAGTTGAACGAAGCGTTTGGGAAGAAATACTTGAAATTTTGGTTCATCACCAGGTGTGTAGGGTGCTTCACTTAATGTACAATTGATAGCGTCTCCAATTGATGTTTCCATTTTCTTAATAGTGTGAATAATATAATGTTTTTCTTCCTTCAATTCTGAACATTTTTTTGTCGGTAGTATAGTAGATTTAGAATGTTTGTTGAATTGATCAACAAGCGATTGTAGAAAATTTTGTGACGCCATTATCTTCTTCTTGCTATTGTTCGTCTTCTTCTTCTTGTGTTTGCGTGTCAGAGGTGTTGACTCCCCGGAGGTTTGAGTAATACTGATGCATTGTCATAGTGCCGCTCTCGTTTTTATACCCTTCGTTTCCCCCACCACTTTGCTGTAGATAGACATTTAAACGATATGCGTTTTTTAAAGCACATTGAGACTGTTGATGTTTAAAGTTTTTAGATGAAATACAGATGTTATCAAAGTAGCAATAAAAATCTTTCTCCATTTGCACATTTATTACTTCATGGTTTGTATATGTTTGTATCCAATTTGCTTTTTCCAATCCTCTTGTAAAAATAGTTTTGAACTTTTTGCAGAAATGATTCATAATGTGTGGCATCATATTGTAGGTTATAAAACCTTCATCCCATCTTAGATTATGAAAATGTTTCATCAACCATTTGTTTGTTACTTTAGCTTTGGTTGTTAATCTGTTGAATGGTAAAGGAGGCATAAATAAAAAGTGATAAACAACAGATGTTATCATATCTAGTACCACTAACTCTTTAATTATAAAATTTCCATCATTACCACGGAATGCTTGAAACTCTATGATACCTTGCTTTACTTCCATTAATTCTATCTTCTTAGAGAATGAAACTTGTTTATCCATGATGACGTTCAGTAGGCAACTGGTATGTTAATCCAGATTGACAACCTTTTATACCCCCAATATTCTTCTTTTTACTTACAATATTCTTTATTTGTTCAATTTGTTGCCGATTGTTGATTGTTGAAACTTGATTCGTTTTCCTTGGTTTCTTGCTTTTCTTCATCTAAATTAAAGTTGGTTTGATAGTGGTGTAACTGTCTCCACATATCTACTTCATGTGGTATCCTATTGAAGATTGAAGTATCTACTGGACCATATAGGATTGGAACATATGGTTGTTTATCCAATGCATCAATTAAATAGTCTTTGATAATTGCACTTGAGAATATTAGCTGTTTTAAATATCTTGTTATAGGACCAGTAGCACAAGTTAAAGTGTAAAACTCTTCTTTAGTCAAATGTATTTTTATATTATATTTAGTTAAATCTCTAAATCGAACTAGTTGTTGACCACGTTGTTTAACAATATCGATTTCAATATTTGATTCCAACAAACCTAGTTTTGTTTTTCTTCCAAATGTATTGTTACTCAGATAACATTCCAAAAGATGTATATGTTTCATAAAAGATTCCCAAGAAGTTTCAGTGAAGGTTACCATTTTAGATCCATGATTTAAAATAACAGTAGGAGAGTAATCCAATGATTTCATCACTCCAGCAGATACAGTCTTTGTCATACAAGAAGAAATAGGATAAAATATTCGAAGAAATACTTCCGTTAAGATGTTGGTGGAAATGTTATCTTCAATTTTTCTTTTCTTTGTTTCTTTTTCAACTTCCTCTTCTTCTGTCTTCTTATGTTTAAACTTGAGGAACTCATCCATTTCCTGTTCAACTTGTCTTTCTATATCCAAACTATTGTCAGCCATAAAAGGTGTAGTTTCTTCATTAGCACCTGATGTAGTAGAACTCATCTTGCGGACGATGTTACCCATACGACAATCAAAGATGAAATGAATTTCCAGCTCTTTTTTCTCACTTTTATACTCGCAGATGACCTAGATATTGTTGATTTTTTGTAAAAACCTTACAAATCGTGCAGATGTTGTATTAATCCTTCTTAAAGTACATTCTTCACGATTCCTGTTAGCGGTGTGTAAGTAACTATTTTGTCATGTAGAATTAAACAGTATGCTGAAGTTCCATCTGGTATTTTATCTTCAAATTCCATTTCAACTTTTATATCTACACTTGAAGATTTTACAGATTCATTTTGTTTTGAACAATCGATTACAACAATTGGAGCTTTTGAATAAAATTGTTCTGGTGATAAAAGTGGTGTATTCGTCTTACCATAATATGACGATTGAAATCTTGCATACATGTCATATAGAATGGAATAACGTTTCTTGTCAAATGAAACATTTAAACTGTCATATGGAAAGAACTGAGAGTTTAAAAAAACTTTGCAATTCTTTATCTTGCAATGGTCAAATTGACCAGCGTGCGCAGTTATAACATCTTTTCGTTTAGTCTGAAAACCGACTATTATGTACCTTGCCCGTTCTAAATAAGTAGAGGTTTTAACAGTCCATGTTTGTCTTTCTGTTTGAGGCAATATGGGGTATTCATGAAATTCCCAACTCCTAAATGGTATTACAATATCACGGTCAGATTTTAACTTTTTCAATAATAATATTCGATGTTCATCTGCCAATCTGACATGAGGTACTCTCCATACAACTTTATCCAATTGAAGTTGCCATTCCAAATCGGCATCTTTAGTTCCACTTGGCGCTTGTATTACATCCTTATTTGTTGAAGATCTGAGCAGTACCAGTTCTTGCTTTACGTTTATTATTATTCTCTTGTAATCTTCTGCAAATCCCAAAAGCAATCGTAAAGGTACATTAAAATCAAAGTAACCTTTTGAATTAGGAGTAATAGTGTCTTTATCAGGAGTCACCCATCCAGCTGAGATTAAAGAATTCTTTTCATGGGGTGTTATTGAAGTCAATCCTTTTAAAGTTGTTGATATACCAACTTTTTTTGTTGAATCAACTGTTACTCCAGATATCTCATATCTAATTTCATCAAACAGATATGCCATAGGGTTATTTATAAAAGGAACAGTTGAACCAGATTTTCCATCCAATGTTGTTACTCTTCCTTCGATATATAAATAACTTTCACATGGTAATGTGTAGATATCTTGTTGTTGAATGGGAATCCTTATTTCATCATTATTATTTAATTTTGATGAAGTGTAAGGGTTGTGAGTGTGATATTCCTTCTCCCATAGGGTTTCGTCGAATGTCGGTCCTTGCGCTATATCCAGTATATCCATGGTTGGCAAGTTTTAGTCCGATCTTTTGTAGGAAGTGTATGTTGTCCGGTGTTAACTCGTCGAATGTTGAGGAGCTACTGAGCTCCCGACTCTTCCGTTGTGGTTTAAATGATAATCCCATGTTGACTTTATGTTGCTGCTCTGATATGTAACCGTATAGTTATTGTTTCTCCTCTAAAGTCAACACTAATGCCGTCTTGATCCAATATGTTCAGTACGATGTCTGAAATGAAACTGGTGTTTAACGGTAGGTATATCAGGTTTTGTGGCTTCTCAACTATTTTAAAACCAGGAGCTACTGTTGGGTAAAATGTGTGTAATATATGTTGATTTACTCCATCTCTATATGATCCGTGTATAATATTACATGTTACATCAATACTGTTCACCTTTAATATTGTTACTGTTGTATCGCCAGTATAATCATTTCCAGGAGCTAAAATTCCTTTCTTTTTTGAAAATCCGAGCAAATTGCCGATTGAGTGGTCTAAGCTAAAATCTATATAATACTTTGAAGTTATTTCCGCTTTTAATGTATTATTATTACCTTTTATAGAAATATTTTCTTCTCCAAGTTTCTTTTGTAATACTTGGTTTATATCGTCTATTTCATATGCTCCTGTAGATAATGGAATTATTTTTAATTGTGAATAATTTCCTTTTTCATCTTTACTCTCATAATAATGTAGTAAATTATTTTTTCCTTCTGTAACATTGGGAATTGAATTGTATGTAGTCAAATCCAATAATGCTGCTTCCCATAGTTTATCCGTAGATAAACGTAAAGCTGGGAAAAGTGTACTTTTCAATGTTGACGAATTTCCACTCAGCGATACTGTATACGATGACATCTTAAAGCTGACTGACGCTCTTCGCTAGGAACTCTAAACATAAATGTCCGCATATTTCTGTATTGCTAGGTTGCTCTCTTTTGTAGTTGTAGAATATATTCTTGGAGTCCCGAAAATAATGTTGAAGTTCTTTTGGTGGCGGTAAATTTCCAAAACTATCAAAGTAGTAAACATTTTCTCCAAGTTTTTTATAACATACCCAATGAGTACCTGGTCCATAATTAGAGTCTAAATTTACTATTCCAGTTTCATTTTTCCACACTCTATTTGGTAATGTATCTTTCATAAAAACTCCTCTGAAGAATGGTATTCTTAAACATTTCACATATTTTGACAATTGATAGTTTGTTAATGCTTCATTTGGAATTATCAATTTATTTTTCTCATTTAATACACACGGTACGGTCTTAAGTAAAGACCCGATCCGTTTTTTACCATTGACCATATGGATGTTTTCTTGACTTTCCTTTTAGGGTTAGTGCGACGTCTTCTTTTGATGTTCCCGCCTCTTTTTGCAGCTTCTTTTTTACTAGGTTTTTTCCCGCGTCGTCTTCCACCACCAAACTTAGCTTTCGTCTTCATGGCTGTTGTCACTGCCCAAGCTGCTGCTTTTTCCGCAATACTGGCGTCACTTGATTTAACCCTTTGCCAAGCTTTTTCCGCTAGCGCTCTATCCGCTATTGATCTATTTGTTGAATCTGCAAACTTGGAATACGCTATATCGTGTTCTTTGCAAGCTTGATCTAATTTATTAATTCCAGGATCTCCCCTTGCTAAACGTTTTGCCAACTTAGTTCCGGGTCCACAATATTGATAGCCTCCGGGCAGATGAAATTCGTATGGTAAAGCGTCTATTGCTCGATTTAGAACAGCACCAACAGGAATCCGTCTGAGCAGGGAAAACGCAGCTGATGTTATACCACGTCCTTTCTTAACGCTGTCTTGACGACGACTGAGCGGTGCGGTCTTCATTATGTCGTCTTATATAACCAGCGTGTTTACTCCACGAGCTGCTTTACATAAATGGATAACTCGTGCACAATGTTTTATATTTAAATATTTAATTATTCAAATTAATTATATACTGATTTATGATTCTATTTTTAATCCAAGCTTCTCGTTCATCGGGTTGAATCATCACATGACTCGTTGTACTAGCTATATGATTGTGGGTATCGATAAGTAAATTGCCCACTATTCTTATTAAACAATCTAAAGTTACAGCATCTTTCGGATGTTGAGGATCATGTAACTGCATAATACGTTTATCATTACACGTGTAAGCGGTTGAATCACTTTTCGATGTTGTTATGACTTGTCCAATAGTAGCAGCATCATTTAAATCTTCTCCTGGTAAAATATTAATTATTTTCTTCATCTTTGCATCATATTTGGTCCCAAAGTGTTTATCCCAAGTTATTGTTTGTCTCAATGTAACACAATCATCATCTTCATAACCAGGATAAATATTTTTTATTCTTCTATTACGACCATCATATGTACCTAATCTACCACCACTTGCAATTAATGTTTGTATCATTAAAGGTACATCCGAATCTTTTATACCGAATCTTCCATTTGTTATTGTTTTATGTCCCGCATCCCATTCATCATTTTTTCCTTGCATTAAATCAAACTTTTTATTTCCATGTATAAATGTATCTCCTCGCTTTAGCACGGCATCTTCATGTTTTACAAAATTTGATGTCCCCCTTTTTAATTCTTTAGATAGTTGTTCCATAGTAACAGCATCTTTTGGTTGAGAACCGAACTTTACATTTGACAACACTTTCCCATGACAATCGATTTCATCATTATCTTGTAAAATACAGTTGTCCTTGATGTATTTCAGGTTTACAGCATCACCGTCTTCCTTTGGGTATCCAATGTCATTTATAATAAATTTATAAAAAGAAAATCCGCGTTGAGTCTTTTCCGGTATTATAGAATGTAAATATTCTTTATTAACTGAATCTTTATCATTTTTCGGATTTGCCACGTTGGTTATTCTATGATTCCCAGCATCAAATGTCTGTCCATCTTTTAAATTATTACCCCACTGCAATTTTAAAGTATTTAAAAGTTCAGATGATAAATACTCTTTATTAATTGCATCAGAACTGTCAGTTGGTTTACCAACATTAATTATTCTATGTGATTTGACATCGTAAGTATTTTTGTCTAATTTCAATGATGTTGAAGTTGCTTCTTTTACTGTCTTTAAATTCGCTCCATCAGTATCTTCTTCTGGGTCTTTAACAAATTTTAAACGTTTGTTACTCATATCATAGTCACCTTCAGGTGTTTGCGGCAATCCACTTCTTTTTCTGTTTTCTCCTCCTTGTACTCCTAGCCCGGAATACCGTCCGAACTTGTCGACGCTCATGATTGAACTGATCCATTGTATGGTCACAGCTCTCTTATATATCTGTGATAATTTATACAACTATTCCGCGATTTCGAAGTTCGTCAACTAAAGCCACCCATTCATTATTTAAACCTGTATGACCAGCTTCTATAGCTTCATGTAATAGTCTCATTCTATCAACCAATTTGTTTATATCATTATAGTAAATCACATTTGTATTATATAGGTTTTTCATTAAACCTTTACCAGACGTTGAAGATTCTCCTTTTTTCTTTTTACCATATTCATCCATAAGTGATAAGTCCATAAGTGATAAAGACTTCCTCTTTAGCGGTTTCTTCAAAGCGGGCGCAGTCCGTAATGTTGGTAGTTTTCTTAGGGGAAACAATCTTTTTATTACAACAGTATATTTAGTTGCGCGTGTTCTATTTATCATTGAATCTTTGGAGTAATTCTTCTTATGAGCATTAGTATTTTGCAAAATTTCTTTAAAAGTATTTAAATCTTGTAGTGTATATTTTATAGGTATATTTTTAAAAATCAGTTCAAATAATCCTTTTGTTCCTTTATATTTATGCTCACCAATAACAATGTCATCATCTTCAGTCAAATGTACTTTTGAATCTCCTATTTTTAATTCATTTCCATCAATTCTCGCTCCATATACATGTGACTTGTGTAGTTTTGGGTTAGCTTTTATTTCATGTAACATCTTCATGATATACTTTCTTCCAAGAGGTCCTTGTTGCAATATATCACTACTTAATTTTGTTAGATTTGGAATTGATTGTTCTGCTTCAGGTATATGTTGTTCTTCTTCTTCTTCTTTTTGAACATTTATTTCTGGTTCTTCTTGTCTTGTTTCTTCTCCTTTTTGAGAAACTTCACTATCACTTGTGTAAGAATCATCATCTTCTTCCTTTTTTAAAGTCTTTACTTCAAATTTAGAAACAGGTAGTAAAACATCTCCTTCAAAATGAGGTTTACCAATTGTTTCTGTTATCTGTTTTAAAGGTTCTGTAATAGGTTTAAATGTAGTCTCCAGAAATTCTTCTCTTTCATTCAAACCCATTCTTAATGCTCGATTTTTAAGTCTAATCGAGTCACTTAGTGATTTTATTTCTTTTAATAGTTTTTCTTGGTTCACCATGTTTACACTGCGAAGACCAATCTATTACTAAACGTATCATCAATTGTTCAATGGATTAATACAAATTTATCTAACCCTATACGATATCTTCCATTTTTTATAGCTTCTTCTTTCATAATAACAAGAAATCCATATTTTTCAGCCCATGCTTTACCACACATTTCTTTAAATTTATCAAATGACATGTCTGCATTCACATGATCATTATATATGTGCTTTAAATTTGTTTCATCTTGCTTGAAGATAATAAGTAGATTTGCATTATCTCTTATTAGTTGTTTTGGAATTTTACTGTAAGTTTGACCAATATAAATGCTATCAATATTGTAATGTCTTCCCATGGCAAAATAACTTCTAATAGTGTCATGATTTTCACAAGATACATCATCAAATATAAATATAGAAAATGGTTTAGCCTCGTTTGGCTCCATTATAGTTTCACTAGCATTAAACTTGTAGAAATTAACTTCAGGCACACTTGCGAGTACCTTATCCAATAATTGGTATTTGGGTTGTTGCAAAGATTTGGAAAAGATATAAATGTTGTTAAAACGTAATCCCTTAGGATTTGTTATTAAATTAAAAACCACATTTGTCTTTCCACAATTTGATGGTCCAGTTATTAAACATCTTATTGTGTTTGGCAGTAATTCACCATGTTTTCCATGATTTAACTTGTCGTTGTCAACTGTTAATTCATCAATATTATTAATAAAAAATCGATCCTTTTGTTGCACAATCTCCATCTTGTATAAAGGTTAAACATGTAATGACTTCATAAATTGCTACACTAAGTCTTTTGTAGGGATCCAAGAGTCTTCACTTTTATCAAATCCCAACCAACGTACTTTCACCTTATCCTTTTTTCTTTGTAAAATTTTTTCAACAAGATATACATCGCCAACTGATGATTTTAGCAATTCATGTCCGTAGAATCCACCTTCAAGTAATTCACCCTTGTTGTCCTTTAAAATGTAGGTTTCAGGTATTGTTGGTTGCACTTTATAGATTGTAAATACTTCATTAGTCCAGTTTGGCAGATACCTTTTGCTAAATACTCCTTTGTACTTACTTATACGAACTTTATCATTAACTTTAAATGTTTTGGGCTGCATTTTTTCACGTTTAGGAGTAGTATTATTTTTAATACGTTTTAATACCATTTTAGCATTGGTACTATTTACTTCGTTAGGCTTCATACCAATGGTTCGATGATACTTATTGTTATATTCTTTTATAAGTTGTGGTAATATATCATACCAAATATATGATCCTCGTTTGGAAAATGTTTTATACATTGCTCCTTTTAACGTTCTGTTAAATCTTTCTATTATTGAAGCTTTAACTTCAGAATTTGTAGAATAATGATTTATTTTATACTTCTTCATTAAAGCTGCAAAGTCTTTGTTAAAATATTCTTTTCCATCATCAGTTTGTAGATGTTTGATGTTGAAATTATTTCTTTGTATAGCTATTTCCATAGCTTTTGTAACACTTTTACCAGTCTTGTCCTTTAGCGGTAAAGCATCAGCCACTTTAGTAAAACAGTCTATAATCGCTAAAATGTATTTAAATCCTTTATTTAATTTACTATGTGGTATCATTTCAATAAGATCGGCTTGGAAAAGATCATTCATTCCTTTTATAATTGTATTTCTTCTAGGAAATTTTCTTCTTGCCGGCTTATGAAGTTCATTTACAATCTTGTTCCTTAAATCTTCCATCTTCAGTTGTGTCTTCCACACCGCTTGTAAAAGTACTGATCTCTAAAATGGTTTATCCTCTTTTATATGGTAAGATTATAGGTCAAGGTCATATTACATTGGTGTAAAAAAGAGGGAACATGACATTGAGCTTGTCATGTCCCCTCTTCTTTACGAAAAGGAAAAAGGAAGAAGGTAAAGGACGAAGAAAAGGTTTACTGGTCGATAGGGTATAAGGAGTAATGTCCAAATGGTAGAGTTTTTATATTATCTTCCAGGATGTACCTCTTATCATCCTTACAACTCAAAGCCCATTTGGTTTGCTTTATACTGAAGAGACGATGGTTGAAGCTTCTTATGGTGTTAAATGTTGCTGTTGTCTCAACATTTTCAAATAAGCATCTCTTGTATTCTTCAAACTGTACATTCTTCTTCAGGTATGAGGTTTTTATACCTTTGGCCTTTTTCACGATTTCATGTTCTCTTTTTTCATTTTTGTACAATTTAAATGAATACAATTTAGACATTAAAGCAACAACCTCTTCCATTGGCACGCTATTTGTTTCGTCTTTGAACTTTCCCAATACCTTTTTATTTCTACCATTGTCGTAGTTGGGATGGTCTTGTGGATAATCAGAAAAGTCAAAGTCGTTATTGTAGATAAAACAGCGTAGGTCTTCATACATATCTTTAGTTCTTATCCAATAAATAAAAGCGTCCGTATCCATGTATACAATGCCGATGTTTTCTCTTCCATAAAATTTAACCATCTTGTTGTAATGGAACTCATACATGTGAGTCTTTGAAATATCTAGAATAGACATCCCCACATATAAAGGACGATCCATTATAATTGAAATTTTGTTCATAGAAACAGCTACAAGATTTTCGTTGATTATTATGGATGATCCGAAGTTAGGTTTTTGTACCAGCTTTTGTAGTTTTACCGGATCACTAACTAATTTCACATTCTTATGCTTTCTTTTGTTTTCCAGTGTCTTGCCAAATATCGCATTATTCATCAATTTAAAAAAGTCCTTTTGAAAATTAGATGTAGCTGCAGTTCTTCTTTTTGTGTTATTGTCAATGTATGACTTTAACCAACAGGATTGAGAAAATTGTAAAGCTCTATTAATTTTTGTTATTCTCAATCCTAATTCTAGGGCTTGTTGTATTACCCAATAATGAGCAACATATCTTGATTTGTTGGTTAAAGTCATCATTAATTTAGGCCATCTACCGGTTGGTGATATTTCTGTCTTGGCCAGTAGAGGTAAATCATAATGGTGGTCATGCAAATGTTCAGGGTACTCAATATCTACATCCAAAATATAACCAGTATCTCCATGTTTTGCTATATCCATAATGTTTCCAATAGAATCAGGGTCTATCCATTTGAAGTCGCCAAATGGAAGAGGATTCGACATGGCCCATCCATAAAGGTTATTTGCATCAAAATAACCTAAATATGTAGTTGGTTTTGTTGCATCAAAATTGGGCAAATATTTGTTATTTGCCTTTACATGTCGTGTTACGCTTTGAGTTAGTCCCCCTCGAACACCTGATTCCAACATCAGCACCATGTCTATATCTGTAAGAAGTTGGAGTTTACATTTTGTTTCCTTTAACATTGCTTGCCAAGCTAGTCCAGGTGATGTACAAGAATGCAGAGGGTCTAATCCATATGCCTTAAAACATGTATTTCTAAACTCTTCCATTATATCACAAAGTAAAGTTACATCTAGTTTTACATAAAAGTCCGAATATTCTCCAAGTGTTTTAAATCCTAATTCATTCCATACTCTACACGCATGTTCATAATCTTCATGGGATATATCTGTGTCATATAGTTTACTTTTGAATTCTTCTTTTGGTGGAAGGGATGTTTCATTAAATCTTTCTAAGCTATCTATATAATCATACGGGAAAACACCTTTGCGAAGAACTAAATTAACCTTGTCATTACTTACAATCTTCTTAGTTTCTATTAAATCTTCTGTTCTCAGGTTTTCAGAAAGCTTCATTAAACTAGATGGCATAAAACGGTAAGAGTCTAAAAACCGAAGCTTTATATTTCCAACTTTTTTAGTAAAACTTATAAACTTCTCCGTGGTTTCAGCTATGACATCAATTTCTCCATTATCTCTTCCTAATTCCGGAATGATAAAATGCGCATCATAACCACTAAGGTTATGTAATATTACATGTATACTTGTAGGGATCTTGTAGTTGATATTACAGCTGTTACATGCAGCACCTCTATAATAACCTGTCAGATGGTCATGATCATGAACCTTGTGATTTTCCACAGTAAATTCATTTGTACATAAATAACAATGAGTTGCATTTTCATGTTGAATCTCTTCTTCTTCATCCAAAGGTATCATTGGTATAATATCACTATACAATCTTTCAACACTTTCCGCTATTGTATACAACTGATCAAGGAATATTTTAGAAGCATTAACACCACGATAGACAATAGGTTTTGAAGTTAAATTAAATCTATTTAGATGTTCTTCAGAAAGAGTAGATTTAACCATTAAACAAAAACTGTTTGGATCATGTATCTGATATTTAACAGTTTTCTTTGCTACATCGCCATCATTATCTTCAATAGGAACTAGTGTAGATTCAAAATCAGCATAGACAACAATGGGAATCCGGTATTGATGGGAGATTTTTTCAAATTTTAACTCTGCCTTACTTGCACACGGTAAGATAATTTTTGCTTCATAGTTGTTGTTACATAGTTTTTTATGCTCTTGTAACCATTCGTTTCCTTCTCTTCTTTCTTCACAAAAATTAAAGCATCTTTTACAAATTATCTTCTTATTTCTATTTTTAGATAATTGATTACTAACAAGAGTTTCAAATTTTTTAATCCATACATAGTGGGAAACATCACCTTTTGTAAGTAGTAATAAGTCTGTATGATCTGGGAGTTCATTCTTCACCACACGCAATGGGTACACTTTATTCAAACTGTCCAAACCAAAAACATTAACAGATGTTCCAGGGTTTTGTTTTTCGAACTTTGGGATGTCCTTCAAAGCCACTGGGTAAGTCAACCCTTGGAAATTATATCTATATCTTTGTAATTCATATTCTTCACTGGGTCTTACTGCATTGTCAGGTGGTACAAATTTTGCCGTCATTGCATATCTAAAACATTCCATATCTTCATTTTGAACATTTATACATGATTTGGTGTGTGAAATTTTCTTTGGGAGTGAAATATAACTGCTACCCCTTAATCCGTAGCCATGTTTATGAACTCTAATATCCATACCCTCAATACTAACCAAACTCCAACCAGATCCTCTTCCTTCATGATCTTGAATTTTTGTTAATATTTCTTCCAAACAATCTTCAACTATTGAATTAATATCTGAACTTGCCATGATGGTCTGGTTTTTTGTTATGAATCCTCTTGGTGACATTTCGCCTTCTACATTAGTAAACATAGCATTTAGTATTATGCTAAATTTAATGAAGTTTAGTCTTCTTAATTCTTCTGTGAGTGTTCTTCTTGCAATTGTACTTGCTTCTTTAAAAAACTGCTCCAATTCCAATTTTTCATTTTGAATTTTGTGGTGCATTACTACTCTACCTTCTAAAGCAAATACTTTTAAACTTGGTATTTCATTAGATGGTCCTGCTAATGGTTCTTCTTTATGTTCTTCTTCTTCTTTTTCTTCTTGCTGTTCTTCTTGTGGTTCTTCTTCTTCAAATAGTTTTAAATCTTCATATTCGGTTTCTGTTACATTTTCATTATTATTATGGAATAATTCTTTATGTATTTCTAGTAGAATATTATCATGAAAAGTTTCTGAGCAAATATCACATTGATGCATCGTGTTGATGTTTACTCTTTCAAATTTAGCAGGGAAATAAAATGCTTCTCTCTCCTGCTCCCTTTATATAATGCTTCCCCCACTACATTTGTAAGGTTTTTTTATATAAAATGTTAGAATTAGTAGTTTAAGACCAAAGCTGAAAAGTAATGATAATACCCCATATTTTCTTCCAATTGCAAATACTTCGCATACACCTCCGCCCATAGCCATAACAGATCGCTGTTTCTCCAATATACACCAAAGGTATGTCTACCATTAACCAAAATTGGAGATCCTATGTTTACTAATCTTCCATTTTCTATCCATGTCATAACTTCAATTAAAAACCTTCCTATAACATCCATTGGAGAATTTGGATCCACTAATATTCTTGTTACAACATTTTCACTTAACAAAGGCATTTTAATTTCTTCATCGTTTTCTTCGTCCAGCTCCAATACTTTTTCAACTTTTGTACATTTGTTGTAAAATATTGACGCATCTCGGGGAGATATGTTCACTCTAGCTATTATAGGTGAAGAATGTTCTCAACACAAACCACACCACTCTTATATCGTCATGTCATTGAGTGGAGGGTGTTTTTTTTTATGGTACAATTTTAGTAAAAGAAAATAATACAATTCTGTCTTTACCACAATATTGCTCTTAATTAGAGCTTTTCATTGATGTATGACTTGCCCTATTCCGGCAAACCATTCTTGAGTTATTAGTCATTTTCTAATCCAGATTATTGCTGGGGAGGGGGGGGAGGGGGAGGGGGAGGGGGAGGGGGAGGGGGAGGGGGGGAGGGGGAGGGGGGGAGGGGGAGGGGGAGGGGGAGGGGGAGGGGGAGGGGGAGGGGGGGGAGGGGGGGGTTAATTAACCTAATTGAGGTCAAGGTCACCAAAAAATTATAATTTACCAAAGTGATGGGGACGGCCGGAGCCATCCCCACCACTCTGTTTGCCTAACACTTCCCCAAACCCCAACCCGCTATAGTTACGTCTTGCAAGGGATCCCAATTTTTGGCCCGCACGCACGTGGCGATCCAGTTTGGTGGGCTGTGATACGGGCGGCCGGCCTCGGGCCTGGGCACTGGACCTGACCATTCCAATTTTACAATAGGGAGTCTGGAACAGTTAATGCAAGACGCAACTCTAACCTCCCACCCTTAATCTAAACCCACCCAAATATAATTATTTCCTAACAAAAAATTAAAAATTTAAAAAAAAAATAAAAATATGCGCTGCCTATGGCACAACACGCATGTCCCACCCATATTTAATGAAGTTCAACAGAACTTCTATAATTTAAATTTAAATTTAATCTACCCTCCTAACAGCTAGCTGTGAAAGGTTATTAGTACACACACACATACAATAATTATACCAAAACTCAACATCAAAAACACATTTTCCAAACATCAACAATACCATAACACCTTAATGCTAACATCGCAATGCGCAAATTAAAGCTTAAAATTAGCACAACTTAAAACTAAAAATAACATTTTGCACACACACTCACACACAACAAGTATTAATATTAAAACCCTAACAGCAAGAGTAACTCAAATATATATCGGCCGCTTATACATTTGAGTTACCCTCTGAGTTCGGAACAACCATCGCGTCCGACGAATTGTTCCGAACTAACTCAGCGATAGTCGCCAGAAAGGTTCTCGGCTCACAAAGTGGTAGGGGGACAGTAGAGGTTTGAGGGGGGGTACAACGTCTAACGTCCAACGTCAGTGGAAATTTCCAATGATCTATTCGTCACATGTAGGTCGCCGCTAATGCAGGTGGAGCGTTGTACCTTGCAATTAACGTTAGGCAACACCTGGTTTAATCCGCCGTTAAACTTAACTGAGGCTTTCCCCATCGCGTAACACCATAATTGTTGCCTGTTATCATCTGAGTAATGGCAGAAAATTATCTGTTCTTTTTTGCCGCTTAACTATAGTTATTAAACTATTGGCAACATCAAAGCTAAATTGGTGTTACATAAATGTAACCACTATCAACCTAATTTATATTGATGAGTGAAAGTGACGGGGGGGGGGAGGGGGGGGGTCATTACTTTTTTCCTCGGGGGGGGGGGGGTCAAGTTCAACATAATTAATATCTGTGCTTATATAAGCCACAACGCGGTCGCGCGTCTGCCATTCACTCCCCAGGTACCGCAGCTGAAACAACTAATCTGTAAGTCTCTACCACCTAGTAATGTTACATATGTTTTGTTTTAACTTACACCTGTTAAGCTTGCTATTTTTTTTTTATGTAATTTATTTTTTCAACTATTTCTTAACATATAAAAATACACTTTTATTTTATATATATAATATATCAAATAATCTTGTGTTACTATTTTTATTTTAGTTTATACTTATTATACAAGCTAACCCCTACGGAATAATTAACTAACTTCTGCTGCTAGACTAAACTACTTAGACTATAAACAGTTAACACCCATATATTAATATATAATTATTATACTGCGATTTTTACCTGTACAAATGCTAGATGTAATTGCGATTAATCGTCTACGACACAGTTCTTAAACCCTTATAAAATAATTAACTAACTTCTACCACTAGCGGTAATTTTTAAAAATTTTACAAAAATTTATTAACTATTTTTTCCCCCTACTAGAACCTTTCGCTACGCTGCCGCCCCGACAAAGAACTGAAATCTCCAAAGTTCTTCCCTTTTATCTCATTCTCTTAGGGGAGGGGGTTAGGGGGGTTTACACAACCCTATATAAGCGGCATCGGCACCTCACGCGTGCGCCATTTTAATGGCGATAGGGCGACAGTAAACATCTATCCATAAGTCTCTAAGACTATCAAACATTTTTTTAACTTACTCTTGTTACTCTAACATATGTTTGCGCTTATTATGCTAATTGGTCTCTATATATTCAGACACACTCGTGGGCACCAATCATATACTCGCTGAATTTTGGAGAGTACACATCTCCCCTTTCAATATTATTATGGATTCGCACACTTTACATTTAAAACTTTTGCGTACTAAACACATTTTACAGAAACAATCTAACTCTACAATTTCAAAACCGCGTACTACATTGAGTAAGCTTAAAAAATACTTCAGTTTTCACCCGTTGTACTTTGTAAAATCTAACCTTTGTAATACTTGTTCTACTGATCCTATTTTACACTCTGTCTTAACTGAAATGCTGAAATATCAAAATTTCAATCTTGTTACACCTATTGACGATCCTATCCAATTATTCTTATTCACTATATTACCAGGTTTATATGATCATTCTTCCTCAGACACATGTCTTGTTCTGCTCTATCAACTCACACTGTAACCAACTAGGACCTCTCCTTTTTTGCAATTATGAACACACAGCTGGATTCACCCATACTTACAACAAGCACTGACTCCTATCCCATACAGAGTGATAAAATAACTATTACTGCTACAAATAATGAGAAAGCAATTCTCCAATCATTAATGAGTTTTTATTAAATAAATATATTTTTAAAAACCCCCTCTGAGTGACCTTGACCCACTTCCCAAACCCACCCATCACTGTCAAAAAAACCCCAGCCGCTACTACCCCTACAACACTTACAACCGCCTGACCTTGACCTGAGCCAACTGTAGCCATTCCCCACTACTCAGGTTCTCCTGCTTCAACTGCCGGAAACACTACTGTCTTGAACACCAGGCAAAGATGTGTACAGACTGTGCCACAAAAGACTAAGGCCTCAAACTTCTATAATTATTGTAAGTTGTACCTTGTATTCATAACTTATTATTATATAATTTTAAAAATCTTTTGAACAATATTTGCATTTTTATTTTTCTCCAAAGCAGTCTCACAGATGATAGTTTTTTCAAAATTGTTTACATGCTGTGTCAATAGTGACTAAATCCATTAAAAACTTTTAGTTTTAGAAAGTTAAACCTTGATTTTATCAATTATTACTGTATCATTGAAAAAAAAAAAAAAAATTTTAAATTTTTTTTACTAAGTAGTCTCACAGACGAATGGTTATGAATAGTGTTACAACAAAATATAGGTTATGAATCTAGGGTTAAAGTAATATTATACCTATTTCGTGCCAATACTTTAACGAATATTGAAGTAGCTATATAAAACAATTGTTTTGTTTAGATTTTTACCTATTTCCAAACACACTATTTCACAGCTGAGCAATCACGTTAATATAATTCTGGATGAGAAACAATACATTAAAAGTATATATATATATATATATATATATATATATATATATATATATATATATATATATATATATATATATATATAATATTTCTCATCAAGAATTCTATTGACGACATTGCTCAACCGTGAATGCTTATACGGTAGAACTCTTGGTAAGACCTAAGCCCGGGACCATGTTAGTTTTTTCGTTTATGTTTGAAAATAAGTAAAAAACTAAATAAAAAAATATTTTATATATAAAAACTTTGTAAAAATCGACCGTTTGGGAAAGAATGAATAGTGAGACGATACTATACATCAATAGATAAAGCATTAACCGGCAAAGTTAGGTAATCAACGAAACATTTAGTTGGCAACGGCACCCGAGGGACCATACATCACTACAGATACGCAACTGTCGTTACAAGTGACAGAATGGGCGTCCGTAAACGCGATCAGAGGCGAAATGACGCCAGAGCCGACACCACAGATAACAGCTGTTACGGTGATAACGTGCCCGTGACGTCACAGCTGCTACCGAGCACTGCGCAGTCGATAACACGTGGTCAATCGGTATTGGCGGAGGAGTCTTTTGTCAACTATGGTTAATGGAGTTAATGGAGTTATAAACTCCAGACTGATTATTTATAAATAATAAAACTTTATAACCTTTAACTTGAAAAATGAATAGTTCATTATAATCATAATAGTTATGAAATCCAAAAACCTTGCATTATAATAAGTACCAATAGAGAAAATGATTAATGCAAACAAATTCATTTTAGAACAATAAAAGTAGTAAAACAAATCAAGAATAAATTCGAAACTAATCTGTTATACATAATATTTATAGGAAACGGTTCCTTAGTTGAAGAAAACATGTTTTCCGTGTTGTAATGGACGTGTTAAAAAGGTTTTCCTCCTTCAAATAATTTCTCTGTAACAAAAATACAGGTTCCTTGTACAGTCTTTTACGATAAGTTTTACTTGATTAGACAATTTAATGCTTGCCATCCATTATCCACACATGTTTAATAGGCCTACACGTAATTTTTTAGGATTTATAGTGCATGTTTGTTCGTTTTGTAATCTAAATTAAACCTTGTAATGTAACGAATAATTTTATGTAGTTTTTATTACCTTCCCTACTCTTTTCTTTACATGGACCAATCTTAGTTTTACAACATACCAAAAAAAGGACATTGGTTTCCATACAAAAAAAGAGCCAACTATGGTTTCAATGCAATTTTCCTCAGCGCGGCAAGCAGAGTTTCACATCGAGGGGGGGGGGTTGTTTGGGGGGGGGAAGTGGAAATTTTTGAGAAATGAAGTTTTAAGCAAGCTTAAGCACATTTGCTCCTATGCGATAGTGAGGTTTTAATTTTAGGAGTCTCTCCCATCTTGGGACGAGGTGATTCGTCCAAACAGCCTTTATCCGTGGAAAAAAGACATCTAAGTTGGGAGGATGTGGCTTGGCGAAGGTTGAATTTCTGCGCGACTTGTATGTATACCTTTTTAGGACAAGCGATAAACACTTAGGAACTTTAAGCTTGTAGTGTTCCACAGATCTTGATGTAGGTTCGTGAACATTGGGAACACAGCTGTTACTCCTTGAGTATGAAATGAAGACCAGATTGCCTGGCACTGCCGCTGAAAAGACGTCTGTAATAAAGCGAACTCCACCTCTAGGGCGTGAGCAACAGGAATGGCTACGTCTCACAGTAGTGTGTGTTTACCTGTTCTGGGGAGGCAATGGGTGCGGGGTTGGTGGGGGCGGGGGTCGGGGGCAGCCCCACGTGGTTGCCGCGTGGTGACGTCACACCTTCCGCTGCTCTCAGTCTCTCGTTCTCTATCACCGTTGTCGTTGTTGGGTCCGCGCTCAGGCGTCTGCAACACATTACACAAATTATTGGCCCAATTAGACGTATGTTTGGTTGACTCTTGGATACAGTTGAAAGAAAATACGGAATGACATAGTAAGGATTAATATACTTATTACATTAATTTTTCCTCGTAGGATAAGTTTGATATATTTTGATTCATCACGCCTAAATAACTGAACTAGGACGACTCTGTGTTGTCAAAGGGTGACACCATTAGTCATAGACGTCGGGCAGACTAGTGTCACACATTGAAACTGCCAGCAGGCTGATGGTTGAGGTAACACAGCCTGACGAAAGGGATACACTGCTATCAGCATTTCAAAATACTCGCCATGGCACGAAAAAACTTTCATCGCTCATTACCAAAATATTAATTAATTGAAAAAGGCATTTCAGTCAAATTAATTTTATTTTAACATTGAGCAATATGTAATTTTTCAAGTTACGGGACAACTGAAATTTAAACAATAAAATATATATATATGTTCATTCTAAACTACAAATGTCATATCAAATTGATAAAGACATTAATTGAAATTCCACACTTTGGCCAAACTACTCATTAAACTGAATGTCTGTAGAAAAGCTATCAACTAAGTCATTAAAACGAGTCTGAAATGATCTTTTGGGTCGGAATTGGTTTGTCTACTTATGATCCTGAGAGAATTTTAAACACATAATACCCTCCTCACAGACCTGTGCACTCAAAGGATTTCTAACGAAATTTTGGTAATATTTTACAAAAAAATAATATGGTTCTATTTTATGGATTAAGTCTTACCATAACTACTACCGTAATAGTATCTATCTTACTAATTCCTTAATGAATTTCTTGTGAGCAGCAAAACTCTTTTATTAATGAACCGATTTTGATGATTTAGGTGTCAAATTAAAGGGAATTCTTTGAAGACGTCATGGAATAATTTTTGTCACCCTCAGTTCAATGTGATTCACCCCATTGGACTTTAAAGTTGCCATGTATTTTAAATATGAGACAAAATTTAATAAGTCTACCTAACACATGATGCATTTCATGAAAACAAACAGCTGTCTCCCTTCTGTCATTTAATTTTATTTAGTTTTTTTTATTACTTTCAAATTCAAATAGAACGTTGACTGACGAAATGGGATAGTGTTTATTAACATGCAGTTTTCATTCAGAGTATTATTATTAGAGAGTGACGATTAGTTTATTTAAATATATGATTGTATTTAAATTATTTGAATATATTAAAATGTAGTTAATATTATTAACAGGAAACAACTAGTTTATTCAATATTACCTACATAAATGGAAATTCACTGAATCAGCTGTAGTTTTCTATTACTAATGTTTCAAATGTCAATTTGTGTCAATTTGTTATATGCTTTAAAGTAAGACTTTTTTATGGGGGTAAACTATTGTGAAATCATAACTACGTGGCTTTAATGAATCATTCGCAAAAACACCACAATAATATATACCCGGCTGCATGTTGTTAGATATTTACCAATTATAATGTATCTCAAATTTGCATACATCAGTAGTAGAAGTCAGAATATATTGAATCTGCAGTGTGTTAAACATTCCCGGTATGGATTGGTAACTTTTAACTAATTCATTTGGGTTAGTAAAAGTTTTACGAGTATATCAGCCAGTAAAATAATAATTTTCAGACATTCATAAAAGTTTTACCTTACCTGAGTTTATTTACGCTGTAATGATTTTTATTTCCAGAGTTCCTAGTAGAGTCGCCAGGGAAACTGCATTGGCCTACGCTAATGTATCTAAAACAAACCGAGGTAGGTGACACCAATAGCTGATTAAAGCCAATTGAAGCGGGTTCTGCACCTTTGACGTCATGATGTTTCTCTTGACACATGATTGGTTTGCTTTGAATATTTTAACTGCTGCACCTTTGACGTCATCGATTTTGTTATTGTTTTTGTTGATGTTACCTACCTCCTTCTCATTCTAGATTTCTTGGCCTACGCCCTATGACATATAATTATCAAGTACTTTGCATTTTGGGAAATTTACAAACCCAACCTCAAAAGATCTAGCATATCGGAAGTTACTGATTTTTGTTTCGTCAATATAATTTTTAATGCCAAATTTGATCGTAGGCCATTTTTGATTAGGTTGCTCTTTTAATGTCGGTTTTGTGGCATTCTTCTCGATTAATAGAGAATTTTAATTTTATATACGCATCCATGTATACATTTGAGATTTTCAACTTACTTCCTATGGAACTTCCCCTTCGAGAGAAAAGTCCTATAAAATTTAATGTCTGGTATATTATAGCTGTTTAAACACTCAAACAAAATTATTAAAAAAAATTTTAAGCAGTCCCGGGAGTTTTTTTTAACACACTGTATGAAAACTTAATTGAAAGTCAAAATTAGTTTTATAAATGTATTTGTGCATAGCTATTAACCCTCTATTGACAACACTGTATGTATAATGACGTGATACAGGCGCCTTTCATTCAAGGAGAGATGTCAAGTCACGCATTCCTACATGCCTTGGACAAATTAAATAAGGGAACATCCATAGCACAAAATATTGTTTGCAACCATCTATTAAAATTTCTTTACCGTTATTTAATTTTTCAGTTCCGCTATTTACAAATAGAATTCTTTACCTGAAATATAATTTATCTGAATAATATTTCAATATATTATCCATATTTATAACCAATACATTATAACGTATTAAAAAAAAAAAAAAAAAAAAAAAAAAAACGTAAGAAACCAATAAATACTTTTAAATTAAAGATTCCATTATTGTTTGTATGATTTAGTTAAAATAATTAGTAAATATGTTATGTTTGGATCTTAGTGTCTGATGTTTAACATATTGTTTTATGTGATCGAACTAATTACAAGACTGCAATAATTTTACTAATAAATCAAACCATCCTTTTCAAACTCTAATTTCAATAACAATCAAGAACAAAAACAAAGCAACTTAGACACAAACTTCTTGGAACATGCTGATATGTGAGTCTTGAATTTGCGACTTGGAGTACTTGAACAGTTAAAAAAAGTAAAGAGAAGTAATACCTTATATGCACTGACTTTGGTTATACGATTACAAAATACCTTTCAACATGTGACAATGTGGAATTGAAAGCATATTATGGTTTTGAATGCCGATAGAGAATGTTTTGAGATATGGGTATTCTCATAGCTATTTAAGTTATTGTATTTAATTGTATTGTATTTACATAAAAAAACGTTACTACGTAAAGACAAAATTATTAAGGTGACGACACTAATATTCAAATTGCTCAGCAATACCGTCGTGCTGTAAGCGACAATTCCTAATTTTTGAGCCCTAGGTTTGTTAAAAATACTCGTAAAACGTTAATTTCACTTTAAAATTATTCAAGATCGTTGTAGTGTGATGTCCCACGGCTGTCTGAGCCTTTCTTGGCTTATCGGTTGTCACTACCAATGAAACTAACGCTGTCAGTGTATACTGATTGTAATAGTTTTCATAGAATAAAAATCATACAGATTTTTCAAACTTACAGACTAATGTGAATATATATATATATATATATATATATATATATATATATATATCAAGATCCAAACATAACATATTTACTAATTATTTTAACTAAATCATACAAACAATAATGGAATCTTTAATTTAAAAGTATTTATTGGTTTCTTACGTTTTTTTTTTAGATATATATATATATATATATATATATATATATATATATATATATATATATATATATAAAACTCTCAGAAAATGTCTTTGAACTTTGGTTGATAATGCCTGATATGAGTTGTTAGTATTGTTGTTATTTTAATTAGTGAGATATCTCTACTAAACTTGTAAAGAAATCAAATTCATTGCTACATCATTTTACAAATCAGCTTAAATTTGACCGATAAGTGCCGAAAAATTCTAATTTACCGTACCTTTTAAAGGGCTCAATAGCAGGAAGCACATGAGGACATATCACAAATATACTTTCTCTACGCATATAATCCACACAACTACGTCACCAAACTCGTAGGACAAACACGCTTAAGTTCACAAACAAACAGTCAGGAAGACGAAAACAGCGAACGGCGGCGCGGCGTCGGCGGGGTTGTAAAAGTGGCGGCATTGTTGGGTGCGCACGCATCCACCCCCGATCCTGGCTGGCATAATTACATGAAGGACGAGGGGTTGAAGGAACTCTTGGGCGCCAAAAAAGTTGCAGCTGAGTCTAAGTTATTAAGTATATTAACTAAGCAACAAACCTGTACTCGATTTTTAACAATTCTGATAAAATATTTCTATTCGCACACATAATACAAGAATTAATACAACTTACACATAACCTGAGATAATTTGTGTGGATTTAAAAATGTTAGAATTTATTTAAAATAAAGTATTCAAGAGAGTTTAAATCTCATACAATGAATTCCCGTTTATTTTACATGGAAAAGATAAATTTTTAAATGATAGATGATAGATAAATGGAGCTTCTGTCTAGACCAGCAAATAGTTACGGTTCTTGAGACTAACAGCAGCTATGGTGAAATTAGTGCTACGAGTACTGTGTATCATTACAAATCAGTTGTTTAGAATGTTTAACCAAAAAACGTGCTAATGGTGTTAGAGTCATTGTATTACTGAAAAAACCGCTATATGATTTCTTCAAAATGATGTCGTTTAGATTATAACTAATAATTAGTGTCAATGTGTAGAAATATGTATTTGTGTATTAAGAGTGCAAAGTACACCATTGTCACTCGAGCTGAGTGCGGCCAAACATTTCAAAAGCGGCAATGGCTAATTGTGCTTGTAATACACACACAGTTTTTCCTAGTATTATAATTGCAACGGTTTAAACGTTTTACTGTATACAAAATGTCATTTAGGTTATATTGGATTCTGTTGGAACTATCAAACATAACCTCAAACTAAAAAAGCAGCAATTACTAAACGACAACAATGACCAACAGCTGTGGCATGATTCGTAACAACAGCTGACCTATCTATATATATAATTCTGTAAGCGATATTTCTTGAGCAAAATTGTGAGCGTCATACAGATCGCAGAAAGATGGGAGGGGTCTCAAATTAAAGGTCTCGGTCCCATGCACGAGGGAAAACTATCGGCGTGTCCATAATGTTAACAGGAAATGAGAAATCACGTAAAACGTCCTCCATAAGAATAGCATGGGGATTTAAAAAAAAAGTCTGCTCTGTATACATTAAAACATGTGTTATGGTTTCATTTCAAAATGAGACACGGATGATAACATTGAGTGAAAATAACAAAATAATTCACACCAAGAGAAGCAATATATATATAATAATTCTGTAAGTGAAATTTCTTGGGCAAAACTGTGACCGTTTTACAAATCACAGGAAGATGGTAGGAGTCTCAAATTAAAGGTTTCGGTCCCATAAAGCGTATCCATAAAGTTACAAGGAAATGAGAAATATAGTAAAACTTCCTCTTTAAGAATAGCACGGGGATTTGAAAAATGTCTTCTTTGTGTACATTGAAACATATGTTTTGGTTTTATTTTAAAACGAGAGACAGATTATAAAATTGAGTAAAGAACTATTCATAGCCAAATGACAAAAATTAACCCTAGAGTGGTAATACTATAATGAGACGTTTTGTTGCTTTAAGCTACTAAAAATTCTACTAGGAGAGTTAACCTTACATACTATTACAAATTGACTGCTTATTTTACTGTTGTTACTATAATTTAAATTGTAAAAAAAACTGAGCATGTATGCAAATCATAAAATGCCTTCTGATCGTTAATAGAGATGCAATGGGCGATGAATTGTGGTTTGAGAAACACCAACATTATTTCCATTGTTTTGGTTTTATTTTAAGACGAAAGGTGTCAAATGATCATATTGAATGACGATGACACATTAATTGATACTTAAAGTGTATCAGTCAGTGAAGTTTTGGTATTCTGTTAGCTGAATTTTCCGAGAAACCTTTTAGTTATTTCATAGATTGTAGGATTATAGGAGACGAGTTCAAATCAAAGACGTTTGTCCTACATACTAGAGGAAAATGCAGCAGGTAAAAAACTTTATAACAAAATGGGAAATATAGAAGAATGATTATTTTCTGAAAGGTTCTCCTTAAAGATTCTCCATGTAGTGATTAAAAAAAAAAATCTGCTTTGTTTACACTAAATTAAGAGTTTTGATTAGGAGGAATGAATATTCACAGCAAGTGAAGATGCACTTTTAGGTGCTGTGTTTAAATTTAGTGACTAAAACATAAAATATAAAAAAAACTGACAGGAGCTATAAAATCAATATTTTTCATTGCCGCTTTTCTATGTTATATTACAAAACTGTCACAGCTCAATTAAGGGACTACGATTTCTTTCAAAACTTATTTTCCATAGATCGATATGAGTTTAACAACAGACAAAATAGAGCATTTACAAACGAGTGACATAATAGTACAGGATTGATAAGAGTACTTGGGGGTGAATGGTCTGTTCAAACGGTATTGTTAAAATACTAGGCATATATACCTCAAATTAAAATTAAATTTTCTGGAAACCTTCGTTGTGGAAGAAATGGTTGTACGTTATGGTTCATGCTATTTTAATTTTATGACTAGGGGCTTTTGTCCCTATGAGCCACTAGTATATTGCTATTTCATTTAGCGTGCGGTAAAGAACATTACCGCTCTAGATTAGAAAAGAAACGAAAACCGGAAATGAACCGTTTTGCGTAGGGTTTTCAGGTGTGACAATGTGATTATTTCCATGCAGTCGTAGGAAAAATATAATTCACATCCTAAATGAAATGTGTTAGTCCATGCCTCGATCGAAATTATACTCAATTGATTGAGGAATAGCGCATATATAGTCACATACATCTCGAACATAGATCGTGGCTCGGAAAATGTCACTTTCCATCCAAGGGTGAAACTTACTATTCTTCTATGTGAAAAAATAATAAATTTGAATGTTTTCAAAGAAAACTCTTTCATTTCATCTCAGTGCTGTGAGGTCGTTGTAATCTTGTAGTACTCCACATCCTAAATTATACGTCAATTTTCATTTTGAAGTGATCATCACCGAAGGCAAATGTAGGCCAATCTTTTTTTTCAAATACTTCCCTTCGGTTTTCTGAGTGATTGACGTCCCTCTGCCCACCATTGACTTTGGATTGCACATGTCAATAAATGACTGCATTTTTCAAGCTTTCAATGTGCAGAGAAAGATGGAAGAATTGAATCCAAACAAGGTCTCCGGCCTAGACGACATCCCACCTGTCGTTCTGAAGTATTGTGCTCCTGTTATATTGCCCCACCTTTAAATATATTTCTCAAAAGTACTCTAAGTTGGAATTTTCCAACGTTGTTGAAGAAGAGCTTTATCGTCCCCATTTTCAAATCTGGTTGCAAAAATAATGTTAGGAACTATAGACCTACTGCCATTCAGCCCGCCTTGTCTATAATTTATGAAAGCCTAATCCTTGACGGTTTGAGTTTTAAACTTGGCAGACATAATGCAACAACACGGATCTATCCAATTTCGCTCCTCATGTACAAATCTATTGGCTCTTGTACTCTCTTGTACAAATCAGAATACCATCATGCCAGCATTCACTGAGCACTCCCAAGTGGATTGTGTTTACCTTTATTTTAGCAAGGCTTTTGACAGGATAGACGATCGCCTGTTGATGGCTAAACTTGAGGGTTTTGGCATTTGTGACCCATTACATTCATGGCTGAAGAGTTATCTAACTAATCATATCCTCATTGTCAGGTGTGAAGGTAAGCAGCCTCGACCATTCCTTGCCACCTCTGGAGTGCCTCAGGGTTCTCATCTTGGTCCATCGCTGTTCAATTTATTTATAAACGACATATGTGCAGAAATTAGAACCAGTTTCCTAATATTTGCTGACGACATTAAGGTGTTCAACAAAAGAACTTCCACTCACGACCAGGACGAGCTCCACTTTCAATTCACAACATCAGCAACTGGTGCGCACTAAATGCAATGGTACTCAACGTATCAAAATGTGGAGTAATGTTTTTCGACTGAATGTCTCAGCTTGTGCTGAGACTTCAGCAACATAGTGCATGAGTATGACTATTGCATCTAGGACAGAAGTCTTAGCGTGGTCCAGAAGTTCAAGGACCTCGCTGTTATCATCACCTATTCTCTTAGTTCATATGATCACCTGGCCTACTTATCCATGATGACAACGGCACTCGTCTTTCAAGATAATCTGAAAATAACAACTTTTTCTTGTTATTTAATGCCAAAGACCCACACACTTTCCATTCAGCTCGATGGCGTCGTGGGTACTCTTCAGACTTGTGCTTTTGTTCTTGTGACCGATCAACAACTGGAACCAAACTGGAAGGAGGGTCTTAGGTGCCTTTCCTCATTCTCAGCATAGGACTGTACTAATATCAGTGGGAATCCAAATTCCTCTCGTAAGATCTTTTCCTCGGCCTAGGTTGTTTGAACTTCAACAAAGCTGAGTGGGAGGCCTTCTCCACCAGGCTTGACAAAGGCATAAGGTTCATCCCTCCTAAAATAAAAAATTACGATCGGTTCACCCAACTTGTTCTGTCTTGCGCTAAAACGTCTATTCCAAGAGGTTTCAGGAAAGAATATATACCAGGATGGAGTCAAGAGTGCGAAGACCTTTACAGTGAGTTCACTGATACTGCTGACAGAGATGTAGCGGACCAACTGCTTTACTCTCTCAACAACACCAGGAGAGAGAAATGGGTGAAAACTGTTGAGAACATGAACTTCACCGAAAGCAGTCGTAAAGCCTGATCTCTTCTCAGAACGCTCTCTAATGGTAAAACAAATGATAAAAACACTGCCTCGCAACCTCATCCTTGTGATATTGTAAAATGCCTCTCCTGTTTGTCTAAACCCTTGCGTACGTCTGCGGACAGGAAGGTGAACTTTAAACTAAATGAAATAAAGCAAAGTCGGCAAGCACCATTGGAAGTCTCTAGACCTTTCACTGAGGATGAGCAAGATGCAGTGATTGATGCGATGCCCATTGGCAAAGCAGCAGGCTTGGATGAAATCTTCCCGGAGTTATAAAACACTCGGGTAAAAAGGCTAGACAGTGGCTTCTTGCAGTTTTTGACACCATAATGGAAACCGGGACTTGCCTGGTATATTCAGAAAATCCAAAATAATAGCTGTCTTGAAGCCCGGTAAAGATCCAAAACTGCCCGAAAGTTACAGATCCATAGCCCTTCTTAGTGTCTGTTATAAGCTGCTCGAAAGGTTGATATACAACAGAATCCTCCCTGTTCTCGATTCCAGCATCCCCGTCGAACAAGCTGGGTTTAGACCTGGGCGCAACTGTTGTGACCAGGTTCTAGCTCTTACTTCTGTCATCGAGAATATGTTTGAGCGCAGACTGAAAACCTCCGTTGCTTTCTTAGATCTTACTGCAGCTTATGACACTGTCTGGAGAAAAGGCCTCCTTATTAAATTTTACAACCTGATTCCTTGCCCTTTCCTGTTGCGTCTCCTCAACTCAATGCTCTCCAACAGGATGATTAAAGTATATTTGGGACGAAAGTAAAGTACTTTTAGGCAACTAAAGGATGGCCTGCCACAAGGGTCAGTGCTCACCCCACTGCTGTTTAATGTGTATACAGCCGACATTCCAGACACTCGCTCCTCAAAGTTCGTTTACGCAGATGATTTAGCTCTGGCTTATCAGCACAAGGAATTCCAACTAGCTGAGGAAACACTAACAAATGACCTCACGACCCTCGGTGAATACTTTAAAGCCTGGAAGCTAAATCCAAACCCAACAAAAACCGAGGTTTCTTGCTTCCACTTGAACAATAGAATGGGCCAACAAAAGCTTAAAATTGTATTTGACGGTGTAGAGGTAAAGCACAATGAAAACCCACAGTATCTGGGGGTCACTTTAGATCGGTCCCTGACATTCAAAAGCCACCTACAAAAGACAGCAGCCAAGGTGAGAACTAGGACTAACATTGACCATCACCTTGCTGGCTCCACATGGGGAGCTAACGCACAAGTTCCACTGCTCTGTCCCTAGTTTACTCAACGGGTGAGTACTGTGCTCTCGTGTGGTTGAACAGTGTACATGTCAGGGATATCGGCGTAAAGCTGAACAGGGCTATGAGAGTAATTAGTGGTACACTCATGGCAACCCTCATCCCCTGGATCCCGGTCCTGTGTAATATCGCTCCATCTGAAACCAGACGAAGGGATTCACTCATTAGGGAATATAATGAGATCTTATCTGCTCCACACCTACCCATCCATGATTACCTACCCCAGGAGACGGGCAGATTGAAATCCCGAAGACCACCACTGCGGATAGCATCCCAGTTGACGGACACAAACTTTTCAATCCATACAGACCGGACTTCCTCTTGGGACTTTTTCCAAGGACGGAATCACTTTTTGATTTCTGACCCAACCTTAGCAGTAAGTGGTATGGATCTTCCTCGGAAGCAGTGGACTGTTCTCAATCGATTCCGCACTGGAGTGGGAAGATGTAATTATTGGAAATACAAATGGGGAATGACAGAAGACCAGTCATGCGGCTGTGGAGCGGAGTTCCAGACTATGACTCACATAGCCAATGAGTGCCCTTTGAGTGCTTTCCCGGAAGGGCTGATGGGCCTTCATTGTGCAAGTGAAGCTGGGCTGCAATGGCTTAGCGCCCTGGATTTAGCTTTATAGAGAGATCATTAATGTTTTATTTTAGTTTTATTTTAAATAATTGACGCAGGTGGTTTGCACTGCAGAACATCGTTCATTTATTTGATTATTATTATCTTTAAGATGGCGGCTGGCTATGACAGCCATACGATGTATATATATATATATACTTATCTTCTGGAGTATCCTCACTACTGGGATTTATTTATCGATCAACAAGACCTTTAAAATCTCCTCTGGCCCTTCTCACCCTCTACAAGTCTCTAGCCTGACCTATTTTGGAGAACTGCTCCCCCGTCATCTGGACTCCTTTATCAAGCAGGCCACATGAACATTTTAAACACGATTCAAACAAGGTTTCTTAGACTGCTTGGTGTAAAACTTGGGTTCCATTCCCTAAAGGTGCCTGTTACAGCTCTTGAGATACAATTCGATATACAACCACTTCCCCTAAGACGTAGAATCAACGACATGGTTTTCCTCTACATGCTGGTTAACGGGATCATTGACTGCCCTTAACTCTTGAGTGAAGTGAAATTTACCACCCCCAGAGGAACCAGATCCAAAGCTGTGTTCAAAAGGAAGTATCAGCCCACTAGCTACACTCTAAACCACGGAATCTACAGACTGCTGAGATCTTGTGAAGATGTCTGCCCTCACTTAGACTTCTTTGGACCATCACCAGCATCCTTCAAGCTAGACGTCCAGAGACTTCTCTTCTGAAACGTTTTCTCGAGGGTTTTGGATGTTTCGGTTGCTAGGTAGTGCCTTTAAAGAACCACAGCCACTCGAAGGTGGAGAGTGCAGTTCAGTGTCTATGGTGATGTTTGTTTATTGGGTCGTGCCTTTAGAGGGCCATGTCCGCTAGTTGACGGAAAGTGAGCAGTGCTGTGCACGGGGTGGAGAGAAGAGCTTTCTGTAAATTTTGCTAAAGTTAATCTTCGATGTTACGTAGTCATCGTTTATCTGTAATATCTGGTAAAACATACTGTTGTTAATTTATTGTAGCTAATTAAGATTGTTGTTGAATTAATTGTTGTTATTTATTATTGTTATATAATGCAAGTTTAATGATTTTTATTTAGTTTCAGGATAATTATTGTAATTTAATGTCGGTTAATTGTTATTATTGTTAGCTTTTTCAGCTCGTGATTTTGTCTACACACATATGTTTTTCATCTGTCGCATGTTTATATTATCATGTACAATTTTTTTTAAATGGTGGTTGCCGTTAAGTAAATAAATTTGCTTACTACTACGTAGTACTAAAGCAGGAAACCCAACAGCCCGGAGCGCCTCCGTCACCGTCCAGCTCACAGGCGAGCACCGGCGAGTCCGGCAGTCGCCGTCAATTTTTCCCACGAAAACCCACCTGTCTGTCAAAGGCCTGGCAAGCTCCGTCAGAAGAGCTAAATACCACAGTTAACGGACAAATTAACAATTT
Source organism: Neoaliturus tenellus (assembly GCA_030545055.2). Lineage (NCBI taxonomy): Eukaryota > Metazoa > Arthropoda > Insecta > Hemiptera > Cicadellidae > Neoaliturus > Neoaliturus tenellus. The sequence goes on along the minus strand of CM061533.1, from coordinate 187,213,017 downwards.
TAATTTAAAAAAAAAACCGTTTATGTCATAACTTAAGGGACTTTGCCTGCTTTTGTAAGTATAATCAATATGTACATAATGTCTGTCGATTGACTTTATCATTTTATTAATTATTGTTGGTCAAATAATTCGCTTATAAAACTTACTCATGGATAAATAGATTTTAATTAGCTTATATTTATATTCTTGTGACTGTTTTGCAAACTTTAAATTTTAGCCATCAAACAGGAGGCAATGTGAAAAATATGTATGTTAACAAACATATATTATATTACGAACCACGACTAAAATTAATTCGCTTAAAAAATTCAAAATTAAGACATTATCTATTTTTCTTAACGTGTTAATTAAGATCGATACTGTCAATTTTGGATTTTATGACCTAGAGGAAACCATTCTAAAACGGTTTATTAATCAATTAAAAAATATGGGAAACTCTCTTAAGGGACCCAACGAACTGTAGGCGAGTATTATAAATTGAGAGGTAAAATAAAATATTGTAATGACCATTTGATTGAAATACCAAAAAGTCACATCCCAGACACAAAATAAAATTTAATAACCCCTTCACCAAGAATAATTGACAGAAACTATTCCGATGCATCCCCTTTGTAATCCATGAACTCCTCCAACAAGTAGAATACATGCGACAATAATCCGTACCGATTGTACAGCTTTGACACGACACAGTCGACGTAATCTCAAAGCTTGTTGGAGGTCGACTGAGAAATTTGACGGATACGCCGGCCGGCAAAAATGCCCCCAAGAGCAATGCTCGCCGCCGGTGACTGACGGTGACGTTACGGACCAGTGCCAGACGGGTAGTGGGTTACCGCCCATTTAAATCAATGCAATGTTGCCCGGACTCGCCTGTGCAGGAGGCCGCTGGGCTAGTGGGTACAACTACAGCCTGGTGTGAGGATACTGACCGTTGGTCAGACAGGTGCACCCGGAGGGGGTCCTCCTCGTCGTCCTCGGCCGTGGGCGAGGAGAGGGTATGAGACTGGGAGAACCGCAGGCCCCGGGCGCCCCGACCGGCGATCCGCGGCATCCGCAGCGACTGCCGGAACGACTGCCTCGCCCGGTCAACTGCAACCACATGATATATGCACTAAATATGAAACCGTCTACTAAGTAGCCTCACACCTATTAGAAATTAATCATAAAATTGATTTAATTTCATAATATTACATCTTAAGCTAGTTCTTGTTCTACTTGAAAGTAAATACTAATGTTATAGATTTAGTCAAATAAAAATAGAAAGTATAGTGTATACAGTATTTATATAAATATAAAAATTGTTTTAGAAAAAAAATTATTTAGTACAATAACTAATCAGTACCAATCCAACCGAGCCTTGCTCGTTGGTTTTTATTCACTTTTGTTATAGTGTCATGGTAATCTATAACATACTCTTCACAGATAACAGCTGTGAAAAAAAACCGCTTAAAATTAATGTCCCTTTATTTTTTTTTTTTTACTTTTAGTTGTTATTTCGTCACCAAAATAGCAACCCATAAGACCAATGTTAAAAATTACGATTTTTAAACTTAAATTTAAACCAAATTCGATTTTTTCTAGGATTGAGGCAGTTTCTAAACTTATTTTTGGGACAAAACACTCTTAAATGCAAAGTTTAAGCAAAATGTATCCGCTAGATTTCGAGATCGTGGAACACACATCCCTTCAGACTTTGCTCGTATTATAGTATAGGATAATAAGATTTCTGAATAACTAAAATCAAAATATGATAAGTCTCTTAATATCGGTTTGAATATAAAATTCAAGATCTATTAAAACGATTAAGTGATTTTTAACTTACTTCCATTTTTCTTAATTAATTGCAAATACAGTTTTGAATTTTCAGTGTTTATAAGACTCCAAGAGTTTTTAGTGTAAGTTCAAAACTAGTATTCGTCGATAAATATTCCTCGTAATATGGAATGTTTGAAATAAAACCTCTCTGGAAGCCAAAATTCCTTGCCGATCAATAAAAGTGTTCTTGTCCACAAATATGCAGTGGTTGAAGGGATAGTTCGTAATTTACATTAGCACACCAAGCTTGTGGAATGTTTATGCCTTACTCTATAAATTTTAAAGAATAGTTATAATGCTTGTAATTGGATTCTTAAGAAAATATTAAGTTTCAGATTTATTTCACCTTCAATATACTACTATATAAACAAAAAGTGTTGTAAATATTTTATATAAAATGAGAGAGTTAATCAGATATCAAATCCCCCAGAGGGAATGATCACGTGGTCTCTACGGAGGGCCATCCCTTTTGCTATTGAACACCTGATTACTAATAGATTCCTTTCACCGTTGACGAGATATCTCCATGGTATTGAATTAACCATACTTCAGTATGACGAGCCCCCATGGTCATGACACCATAATCCGTCCCTTGGCTGTGGGGGAGGGGGGGAGAGGCCCTCACCAAGGTAGAGTTTTAGAACGTAGCAATCCATCATTTAGACTTTTATTGAAGTAAAGAAGCATATATGTTTTGCTTTTAGGCTATGAATTTCAACAGCTTACTGTAAAATACTATGAAACAAATTTAAGAACAATATCAGTTTCAAACAGATTATAACGAATACTATTTTGATTATTTGTATCTAACCAAACGTATAAACAATTAAATGGTAAATTTCAGATGAGTATCCAAGCAAAGGAATACTTAAAACTAGTTACTATAGCTGAAATAATTCCAAAAACATTCATCATTTTATTCAAGAGATTTTTTAACTTTAGTTACGCAAGATATAGTATGTTGGTAATCTCAGAACAAACAGCAAATGCTTATTACATCATTTACCACCGTAAAACGATTTCCTGATTATCACGGCAAAATTGATAATTGCTTGATTAGTTTGGACTTCAGGGAATACCGATATTCCTTAATAGAATAACTTCTGCTGAAAGGTTATTGGATTACTTCCTTAACGAATATAATTGTGGTTGTCTTAAGAAGCTTATCTCGCAACTTCCTTCCTTCGAAATAAAATAGAAATTCAGCGTTACTTAATTTTATCCAACTTTTATTAACATTTTAGACTACGCTTAATTGTAACTCTTATTTGTAGTGGTGCATAAAATATATTCAATTCAGGAATTTGAGATACGTTTGTGTGAGTGCGCAATGGATCAGATTTGGAACAGTTTCTCAGTTGTTGTGGAACAATTAAGAACTAGATTTACCTCATTAAATTTATTACCAAATGTTTAAAAAAACCTAAAATATTAGTTGACATTTCGATGGCCCAAGTACCGTAAGCTTTGATGTTCGTACATCATACTTTTAAAAGCCAGCCCAGAACAAGCCTAATTATAATGTGATTGAAGTTCAACGATATTAATTTTATGGGTACAACATAAAATATAAATATAGAAAACCTTGCAAATTACGAATGATCCAATACAAACGGCATTTATTTATTGAACAATAATCTTTTTTAGATTTGACTACATCAAATTTTTCGCTGAAAATACAAAACATGTTATGACTCACATTTGCTAAGGCGGTGGTTCGAGGCGGGCTCCTCGACGAAGGGTTGCGGGTTCGTCAGGTCCTCGAAGTTGATGATGTACAAGCAGATGTCATCAACTTCGCTCTTGACGGGGGCGATGACTTCGCTACATAGGAACTTGGTACCTGCAACACACCGTCACACATGTGAGTGTTTCGGCCAACTGTATCGTAAAGCGTCTTATGTAAGCACAAAGAGGGGCAGGGCTTCGAAATAAGTCGGTTAGTAGTCCGTACCCAAAAGTACAATCAGTCTTTTAGTAAGTCTCGCGAATGTTAATTTCTTATATATAAGTAAATGTTTTAATTTGCTTTTTTATATATCACATGTAATAATGTTTAGTAATCTCAGATGAATAACTCCAAAGTAAACTCACATATAGTGATTATAGGTTCATATGACTACAAACAAATCTGTACTTAAATGATTTCAATATGAAAAGATGAAACTTCAATATGAAAGGAAATTGATTTTGAAAGGGTTTAAACTTTTAGGGAAATAAGTAACAACATCTGTTCAAATGTTTACAATAAATAGATTCTAGATTAGAATGAAACGTGTTAGGGCTGTTGCTCATGTTGAAATATTAAAACGTCATCCAACACTAATCGATATAATTACATTTACACTGTAATTGTATACAAGACGGTAAATGTATATGGGATAAGTTATAATAGCCATTATAACATATTTCATATATATTTGCCGTCTTGTATACAATTACTGTGGAAGCTTAAATATTAGTAGTAGGTATTAAATAGTGTCGAGTAGCTTTGAAATAAGTTTTATAATTTCAACCTGAGTAATTTTTAGATTGTATGTATTAAACCAAAAGAAAGTCTTAAGAAAGTTTCGAGTAAACAAAAATAAAATGTACTTCAATAGAAAAACTATTTACATTTATAGGTGTTAAAAGTAATTAATGCATACAGGCCTGTAATAATTTTTTATAACTAAATCAAGAATTTGGTTCCATATACAGGATTATCTTATTTGCCTTTGTCCTATTAAATAAATGGTTTACGAATATTTGTTCACATCAGCAGCATTTCGAAATGGCCGAAGTTCCGATGGAACCGCCGATAATTTGCTCCAAGTGCTTCTTGGCAAGCTCCAACGTGGAAGGTGTCCTAAAGTTGTGACCATAATTTGGTTTGTAAGTATAATAATTATGCTAGAAATGAATACGTTTGAGTGGTTGTATCACAACAAATAAGCAGGAAAAAGTTGTTTTATACTACACAGAAATAAAACTTGAAAATAAATATCGATACCTAGATAATCCAGTGAATTTACATTAAAATGTAGCTAGAAAACTGTGGGGTAGTTTAGATTTTTTCTAATTTTTATGTTTTTTTTGGTGCTGAATCTGAAGCCAAGGTTTGCTAACAAAACTTACTGACAAAACATTGTCAAAAACGAAAAAAATGTGAACAATTTGTATTTATTGTAATATTTTGTTTATAACTCAAGAACTACCATCTTTTCGTGCATAAAGTATATTATTAAAATGAAAGTACACAAAATTTGCTACAAAAAGCACCCACTATATTTTATTCTTCGATGAACGGTTTGGGCTCCAGGGCTATTTGAATATTGGAGTTTTAGCGAAATTTGCTATGGGGAATACGCTATTACGGTAGTAGAGCCTAGTCACGATAAGAAATAAGCCCGGCACCATGTTTCTTTTTCGCTTTGAGGTCCCAAGAAGCCAAAAACACCGTTCAATAAAATTTATATATGTGTGTATATGTGTGTCCATGAACACGATAACGTTTGAACGGAATCTACGATTTTTATAAAATTTGGTACATGGGTGTAAAGCAGCATTTACTTGATTGAGTTTGCAAACCAGAATGATCGGACAATATTAACAGGGTCTTATGGGATTTCAAAAGGGTCAGAAATGGGGGTTTGGCTTTCTTTGACTTTAGTCTATAAAATTCAACAAATGTAACTTAATCCATTCAAAAGAGCTCTAAAAACAAACAATTTATTTTGAATTATCCTAAATGATTAAGAAGATGATCCAAAAAATATGTGTCCCATGTTATTCTTAAGGGAAATCAATAAAACCCTCTACCTTGCTTATTTTATTGATATAGCTTAGTAAAATTTGGTATGTAAATTCATTAAAAAAACGTATAACTTATATTTGCTTGCAAAACCCATGTTGCGACAAACATACATACTCACCTCCATGGTTTTTATGGGGAAAATAACAAATAATAGAAAATGAAAAATTGGTATTTACATTTATTAAATAAGGTTTAACTTATATTTTCTTACAAAACCCATAGGTCAGAAAACCTACGTTCTCACCCCCATGATGTTTATGGAAAAATAAAAAATATAAAAAATGAAAACTTTTGCTTATTATAAAAACAATTTTCAAATAGCCCTGGGGCCTAAATGTTCATCAAAGAGTAAAATATAGGGGATGCTTTTTGTAGTAAATTTTGTGCACTTTCAATTTTATATTATACATCATTCACGAAAAGTTGATAGTCCTTGAGTTATAATCCAAAATTACAAAAATGCAACTTTTTTCCCATTTTTTTTCATTTTTGACAATGTTCCGCTAAGAACTTTTTTTTTAAGAAAAAACGTTTATTTTAAACATAGAACCACTCTAAATCAGTTTTAACAGCGTGGCTAGTGTTAGAGGAAAAATGTCAAAATGAAAATACAATAGCCGTCTCCTTACAAATCTCCACGATAGTTAATTTCACCTCATTTATAAAATATGCATAAATAAATATTTTCTCACTCAGTCAGACGTTTCTAATTTTCAAGTTTAAATAGCCAATATAATTTAAAGTCAAGTTAATGATATCAAGTTAAGCTAATGGTTGCATTAATAGTGATTATAGTAATGTAAAAGTCAACTGTATGTATTGTTGGCACACATGTACATAATATTTAATTTAACAAATAAAAAATCTATGATATACGGTATATTTGGTACGGATGTAAAAATTAATTTTTCGCTTTTTCACCTACATGTCTCTTCTGTTACATGTGTGGCAACAAAAATCTTGCTATAGTGTAGACTCTATGATATCGCACAGTATGTAGATATGATAACTTACTTACTTTATCAAGAGGCAATATTTTAAGTTCGCACTGAAGAAGTATTCTTAGTAGAAAAAATTCAGTTGCTCAAAAAGGATGTAAACATTTATTTTCGTAAATATCAAGGGAAAGAAGAAAGCTTTTCCACATCCGCCTATAGAAAACCAAAACAGTTTTGTTGTTAATGCAAAATTCTTCTTTATGAGTAAAAAGATGTGTGAAAACAGCTCGTTTGTAAAATCCATCAACAATAATAAAAAATTTTAAATCCTTGCACAACAACGAGGCAAGCTGAAACATTAAATATATATTTTGTTTATAGCCAACAACATAAACAACTTCTATTACTGACCAAGGTTTATCTGTTGGTCAAGGTTATGTTTCGAAGCGAACGGAGCGGAGAATTTAGGTTTATGATCTGAAAGACTCGTCTTGGGGATAGAAAAGGAAGCGAAGTATGGTCGAGAGGAGAGGGGACACACTATGAAGCACATGTGTTTGATTAGTCTTCTGTTTGGCTCAAAATGTTTCCCGTTTCCAATTCCAGAGGAAAGGTTTAACTCTTCAAAGGAAGTATCTTTCGTTTACTGTGCGGAAATTTAATTTGCATAAAATATAAAAGTAAACGTGCGAAATAACAATTAACAGTCTTAAAAATAGCTTGTCAATTCAAAATTTTGTATTTGTAAGCTTGGACATAATATAATTACTAAGCTAAATATAATAACTAAGTTTTTCATAGTTAATATTTTGTTTATTCGTACAACTAATGTGACTTAAATTGAGTTTTCCTGTTTATTTATGTAAAACGTAATTTCTAATCGATAAAAGTTTTTTAAAAGTATTCGGTTATTCTGTTAGTTAATTTAAGTATAGATAATTAAAGAGTAATTAATCGGCTTGTGCATTGAAAATGCTCATATCCTTATTTTTCCTTGTATATGATATTCTTATTTTATTATTTATTACTAGGGATAACCCACTATCCGAAAAAGACAAAAAATTCAGGTGATCACGAGCCAAACAATTTTAAAGTGTTTTGTAACTGAAACGTCTGTTCTTCCCTTAGGGTAACATTTATTTGTCATTACAACAGCTGTCTTAAAGGAAATGATTAAATCAATTTTCCTTCTCCCATAAGATTAACATAGAATCTTTGAAAGCCTGTGAGGCGTAGCTAGATGGGCAGATGTGAATAATTTTAATGGGATTTCGCTCACCTACAGGACCATACCTTTCGAACAGTATGCGCGGCTTTCTTCTAAGATGCATACAAGCTGGGAGAAAAGGAGGGAAAGAAATATGCTGGTCTATTATTATATATTTTTGTAATGCATTTTATATATTACAAAATGAACTATCTCTATCTATACATTAATAGTCAAGAATGTTGTTTTCCACCTTTTTTCAACTTGTGTTCATCGTAGGAGAAATCCGCGCACGCCGTTTAAAAAGTAGTGTACGTAGATGAGCAGAATCACATTATAACTCACATTGACCCCCAAGGTAATGGAAACTTTTATTCTTTTATTCTTATAAGGTATTCTTTTTTTCAGTGTTTTATTAAAAAATGCAAAAAAATAATGAAGAAAATATATTTTAGTTATAAAATATGTTTTAAACTAATTGAGTCCAGACGGTCCAGAACCATAGAAATGTTGGACGAATTCCGACTAGGAGGCGATCTCTAGGTTTTTCTAAGACGAATCATTGCATAGGTGTAAGATTTGTTATTCTTAACAATATAACAAAATTTTGCATAAACGTATGTTTCACACAACAAAACATTGGTCATTTTCAAATGAAATATACCATGAGAAGATATATTATTGTACACTGCTGTCCAAGGCTTACTTTTCAATTTAAAACAATGTAATGGTTCAAGAGAAATATTAATGTAATATAGGTGTTAAAACAATGGTAAACACCTTCTTTATTCACATAATATTGTTGTGGAAAAAATACAGCAGAGTGCGAAAAAATACTTCGAGTTAAATTAATGTATTTTACTTAACATATTGTGGAACAATAGCATAAAATGGATTGTAATTTCAAAGGTTAGTGTAATATAGAATTACTGGGTTTAAAAATCGAACCTGGAATTTGGAAATGGGGTCTTTTTTAGAAAAGGGCCTCCACAGTTAAAATTTGTCTTAAATGAATTAATTGCATATAAAATAGATTCCTAGTAGATGAAGTCACAGATAAATAAAACACATCCACACAATGCGCATAAGGGATATCAGATTCGGTGAACACGTCTTATCTTATTAGCCGTTATCTTATCTCACGTCACATCGTTTCCTATTTTGCCAAGTCCTGAGTTGGATTTTTTAGTGTCAGGCTTCCAAGAATTTAGTCAATATGTTTAACATTAAGAGTCTTCATCACCTACTACTAGGCCTACTACTACTAGGTTGTCTACTAGGCCCTACTCTACCACCGAACTACTCTAAAATCTAACCTAACTGGCTTAATCAAACCAGTGTATTGGTCAACCTACTAAGTGGATGATGGCATTTTGCGAGTTGGTAACGTTTGATAATATACGGCGTTAAAAGGTTGAATGAGAAATTTTTTGAGCACAATTGACATGTTTTTCTCTATTTATAGCCTACCAAAACGTATTAGGTAATAACCCATTATGGTTTCAGAAAATGTTAATAGTGGAGACCCTCTTTTTAAAAAAAGACCCTGGAAATAAACTAATTACGACTGTAAATATTTCTATTTTTAGATTCAAAAATATTTCTTTTGGGCCAAGACGTAATCCGTATTTTTTTTTAAGATAAACTTTTTTGAATCGTCACATATGTTTGCTTAATTGAAGGATCAATCGACAGCAACAGGTGATTTAAACTTTTTTTTAAAATCGGAAATGTCATTCTTGGACCAAACAGTTTTAAATTAACGATAATGATGATTCTTGATGTTTTCTGATGCAATATATGTTTCCATTGTATTATTAGTATTCTTTTATTTCCACGTTGACGAATAGTCCCCTCACACCCCCAAGGTTGTGGGACTGACCTTGAGTGTTCCGTCCCAGGGTTGGGGTCAACGCCCTTCGCTCGCACGCGTGTTTGGGATCAATATAGTGCACGCGTCGCGTCGCCCGTGCCGTGCCGCCGCCGCCGCGCAGGCCACAGGTGGTGGCTCTCTACTAGGCTGAACAGAATTGTGTTACAATGTATTGTTTTTGTTAACATAATTCCTGTAATATACTTACAAATGGTGGTGTTAAAAGTAAGACTGTAAAAAACTATGACGTCTTCAATGGATGAAAGACAAGTTTTATCAGTCTTCAGCAGCATCATTGATAGTTCCTTTTATGAAAATTCAGTTGCATGTTTATTGGAATAATACCCACAACTCATTTATTTATATTTTTTATTATTATGTTTGATTTACAAAACAGACAAATATTCATTTTGTCTTAAATTATAAGCGACAACTATTAGGTATGTTTTAAAAAATTTAAAATTTTAACTTCAACACCGACTGGTTTAAAATGATTTCATCAGACTACTTCACATTTAAAGCCTACCTAGAAGAAACATTATTAAACTGATTCAAATATTAGATACACCTTGATTTTATTATATCATTGAATACTAAAAATATTAAAGTTCAATAGAAATCTTTTTGGTTGGAGAAAAACGTTTGTCAACTTTTTGTCAAGTCACAGCTTTACAGTGTTCATTCCAAGCTTATTCTGGCGAATTAAACTGCAGAAGAAAGGGTTTCATGTCAAGTAAAAGTGTCACTTGACTACATCGTGTTGAACGCTTTATAAAATCCTTTTGAACAATTGTAGTGTGAAGAAAAAGACACCTTTTATAGATTCAAGACTTTGTAGTAAATGTCAAACAGATCGAGCCTGAAATGGCAGGAAGTCGAACTTACCATTCAAATAGTATCGAAATGATTTTAAAATACAATTACAATGAATTTTACACAAATACATTCTTTGAGAACGACCTTTTTATAGGTAGTATCTCAGAAATTTCTTGTAAATAAATAAAAGTAAAAAATTATAGAACTAAAAACACAAATAGTTAAATTTTAAAGGACAAATAACCTGGACTATTTAGCAGTTAAAATAACTTTTAACACATCCGCGAATTTCATAAATTTGCATCAAACTGGTATGTATGAAGGAGTGCCTGATTTTAAATGGCAATGTAGTAAAATGAAGTTTGAAGTCATGGTGTAAAGCCAGCGTTTACGGGTTTTATTCTTCACTAGTTTACACGATGGTCGAAATCAAGCAATTTGATTTGGACATCGATACAAGGATTAAACTTTATAAACATGTACGATTTAATGTTAAAACGCAGTTCGTTAACAAAGTGCATCCTCCATGGTTTAACCTCTTTGGTTTAAATATATAGATGCTTTCACTGTTGTTCCGTATGCTTGCTCTTAATATCCATATATTAGAAGATATTTAAAAATCTCAACCGAACCCTGATGTTATTGTAAATGGAAAATTTCAACGTTCAAATATGAAAAGCACCTTTATCTTAAGTGTGAATCTTATCATTTTTAGCTTGATCTTATCATTTCACATATTAAGCTCTAGCTTACAACACCAATAAATCTAAAATCGGTTGATAACTGTAGAAGTTCCAATAAAAAAAAGAACAAAAAAACAACTCTTAGCGTTTAAGCATTAATGTTATTTTTTTAATCTATTTTAGCGAATTTCCCATAGGGAATAAGCTATTACCGTAGGTCTCATGGAAAGACCTAAGCCCGGGACCATGTTACTTTTTCGTTTTGAGGTACCCAGAGACCAAAAATAATAGTCATTAAAATTTATATATATATATGTATATATATATATATATATATATATATATATATATATATATATATATATATGTATGTATATATAAGTAGATAGTATCATGTTACTTCTAGGACACTTTTGGAGACAATCAAAAATCAAACAAATTTCACAGTTTTTTAATACAATTATGCAATATTTTTGCCATTTCTTGGCCAATTTTCAGCTTTTGTCAAATTGTCTTAAAAAATATGCAATTTTAATGAAATTTTTAACAAATATGCCTAAATTTTCTACAAAATAAAAATTTTTTTAAAAACAAGTAAAATTATCACATTTTATAAGTATTTTTTCAATAAAATTAATAGTCGACTTTTCATTAGGTAATTTAAAATTTTAGTAGTATTTTTTCAATAAATTTGACTAAAATAGTAATAATTCATTCTAATTAATTTCAGTAATATCATTTTTGATTATATTATATTCAAGTAATTTTTCAGATACAATAATAATATAACAATTTGTTTTACTAGTAGCTACTATATCATAATCAAAATCTGCATTAATAATAATATCATTTTTTGAACTTGAAATATTTGTTGGATTTTTTGTAGTATCAATTACATAAATTGGTCTATTATCTAGAAATTCTGTTGGACTATAATACATTTTACTACTAATATAATAAACTTTTTTGTAATCTTGATACATTTCATACATAATTCTAAATTTTTCATTGTTTATATCAAAATTTTCCAATTCATCAGGGTAATAATGACCATTTAGTTTTACTCTTATATTTTTTACATACATACTATCAAATTTAGAAGTATCAAATAACTGATCATTTGTTCTTGATTTTTGAAATCCAATTATAATAAATTTTGGATTATAAATATTTCTATAGATATTTGTTATATCAAAACTTAAATTCTTTCCTGTAATATTTTTTTGTTCAATGCATTGCCAATGATTAAAATGAAAATTTACTTTTTCAAATTTGCTTAGTTCATTAATTAATTGAATTTTACTTGTTGTTTTGTATTCAATTATAGGAACTCTAATAAAAAATTCATCAATTGTTATTTTACCTTCAGTTGGTAATGTAGCATTATCATAAGATCCATCAGCCTTTTTAGTTTTCCATCTAAAAATTGCATCATTATCTTCTGATCTAATAAATGTTATATTAAAACCTCCTTTGTATATTGGAATATTTACATTTTCAAAAAATCCTAATCCAAAATGAGATAAATTACCAATTGCTTCAAATTTATTTTTAAAATTTGATTCAAAACCATTATTTATCTGATTTATTTCTGATTTTGAATAAGTTATAGTACCTTTAATTGTACTTAATAGACCAGGATATTCAATTTCATCAATCAATTTATTATGTTTTCTAACTTCAATTTTTGAAAATAAAAATGGAACAAAATTATCAATTAATTTTATATTAGCACCATTATCATATGCATTTCCATCAGATTTAGTCAATTTACCAGATATATAAAATTGAAATTTAGAAGTACAAAATCCATCTCCAAAATCTATATTAAATTCAGTTTTTTTATTAGGTTCATTTAAATGTAATTTAGATAATGGATAGAAATTTTTGTATTCAGCTCTTTCAATATCATTTACATATTTTTTGTAATCAGCCATTTATTAAGGATAAATTTTTTAAATCAAAAGCTTTTTTAAAACAAGTAAAATTTTTATAATTTTATGATGTCAAATTTTATAATTTTATGTATCAATTTCATTTTTACTTTTAAAATATTCAATTTCAGTAGCATGATCAAGTATAAATTTTGCTGATATTTTTTGATGTTCTAAAATTAATTCCCAATTTAATGTAAATGCATAATCATGAATGAAATATTCAGTTAAATCTTGATATTTACAAATCAAATCAATATAATCTTTTAATTGATAATTTATGAATTCAGTAATAAAATCTATAGTTAAATTTTGATGTTGAGCAATTTTTTGCCAATTTAATTTATTTTGAAACAATCTCATCATATTAATACTCAACTCATATTTTTCAGAAATATCATCCCAATCATCTTTGTTTAATTGATTTTGGTTTCTGATAATGAATAAATCAAATGAACTGTATAGAGCCATTTATTAGGGAGAAAATTTTGTAAAACAACTTTTCTTTGAATTACAAATACAACATTTTGATTTAATTACATTTATATTTTTCAATTTTATTATCTGAATATCTTTAGAATTAGTTTTTTGTTTACATTTAAGACAATAAATCAACTCCATTTATATAAAATAATTATTGTAATTTATCTATATCATCTTTAATTAGTATTATTTCAGCATTTAATTCTTTTATGGATTCATTGACTCCATCAAATAGAAATTTTAGTTCTTTTTCTAATTTTTCTTCTAAATTTTCAACATATTTTCCAATATTAATTAAAAAGTCTGTAATTTTATTTAAATCCTTTTTAGTTTCTGAATGATCATTACCAATTTTAATAATTGAATCTAAAACTTCATCTAATTCTGATTTTATTACAACATCATATTTATTTATACTTGGTTTAACATTAACAATTCTTTTACCATTAATACTTATATAATTTTTTGATAAACCAATAGCATTTACTAGATTTTCAGTCTTTTTTACATGACTTTTAAAACTTTTACTAAAATTATTAAAAAATATATTTAATTTAGAATTTATATAATCTTCTTTAATATTAATTGGATGTTTTTTCTGTCTTCCAAACAGATCAAATATATTTTGTGAATCCATATTTATTAAGGATTAATTTATTTATTATATTATCAAATTTTTTATTATTATTTAATTCATTTAATATAAAAATACATAAATGACCACAAATTGGTGGATCATTATAATTTTGAATTTGATTATCATTATAAAATATATTATCTTTTCCTAAATATTTAACTAATTCTATTGGTGGTTTATTAACTATATTTCCATATGAATCAAAATAATATTTAATTTTATCTTTTTTATAATAACAAACCCAATGAGTTCCATTTCCATCAAATGAATCTAAATTTATAATTCCACATTCAAATTTATTAACTTTATTAGGTAATATATCTCTCATAAATACACCTCTAAAATATTTTATATTTTTACACAATTTTTCTAATTCACCTAATGTTAGTGGTTCAAAATTTTTTTATAATTTTGTTTCATATATTTTAATGTTTTTTTATCTAAACCAGATCCTTCTACATTTCTTAATTCATGATCTAACCAATCAACAAAATTTCTAAATTTAGGAATTATAGATTCTTTTACGACTTTTGCTCCCTTTCTAACATTTGGTGTATAATTTTTAACTATAGGTATATTATCAGCAAAATCTAAAATTTCTTTTAGTAATCCACCATTTTTTATTTCTTTTAATTGATTATATGAAAATTCAAATCTTAATCCTTTATTTAATTTTTTATGTTTATTTAGTTTATTAATTTGCCTTTTAGATAATAATATAATATCTTTTCCATTTTCATTAAATTGATCAATATTAAATTGAATTATAACTGATTTTTTATTTTTAAATGCTAATTTTATTTTTGATTTTTGATTATCTGTCAAGTTTATATTTGTTTTTTCCATTTATTAAGAAAAAAATTTATAGTTTTTTATAATATAGATTAATATAATTAATTTTATTAAAATTTTAATCCTACTTCTAAACCCATACCAAATTTTCTTTTCATCCACATAGCACCTGATGTTGGTAATGCAATTAATCTTTCACCAATTCTATGATCATTTGATGTTACTATATCCCATGCTTTATCTTGTAAAATTTTATCAGCTATTTCATTTCTAGATTTTGTATCTTTATGATCTCTATAAAATAAATCATGTTCTTTAGCAGCTTTATCTAAATCATTTATTCCAGGATCACCTCTTTTTACTCTTTTATTTAATTTAGTTCCAGGCCCTAGATATTGATAACCAGGTACATGTAATTCAAAAGGTAAATTATTTATAACATTATTTAAAATACCTGATCCATCTTTTAATAATGGTGATGAAATATTTGCCAAAATTCTTTTTAAATACTTAATTCCTTCAGGTTTTTCAATTAATTCATCTAATTTATTTGATATAAAGTCTTTAATTGCTTTCTTTTCATTTAAAAAATTATTATTGCCAGCTTTTTCTTGTGCATATATATAATTAATAATATTATCTAATTTATTTAAATCATCTATAAATCTATATTCAATTTTATTTTCTGTATATTGTCTGATTCCTGAACCTTCAATTTCACCTTTTAATTCCCAAATATGTTTAATTAAATTAATATATTTATCACCTTTACTAGATTTTGGTTTCTTACTATTTGGATCATTATTTTTATAAATTGAATTAGTTTCCCATAAAATTTTTGAATAATTATTTAAATCATCTTGTGTATATAAATTATTATCTGGTTTCTTTTCATAAGTTAACAATCTCCATAATCCATGTGTTCCATTATATTTTTTATCATCAATTATTAAATCATCATTATCAATTACAGTTATTTTATCACCAATCATAAATGATTTTTTATGTTTATTCCAATATAAACCAAATTTATCATCTTTTGTTCTTGGTAAATATTTTTGTGCTAATGGACCAATAATTTTATCTAATGTTTGAGGTGAAATTAAATTTGGGTCAATAAATGTCGATTCTTCTTGAATTATTGGTTGTCTGATTGGTCTAAATGGAGTACTTGAAGGTAAATTTAGTTCTTCAGTTTCTGGTATTGATATATTGGCAAAATTATTAACAATAGGTACCAATTCCATAAGGTTTTTATTTTCATTTAAGACTTCACCAATTTTATTTTCAACTTTACCAATTGCTGATGTTATAGGTTCATATGCTTTTTGTTTAATTTTTTCATAATTATCTTCAATTTTAATTTGATTTTTAAATTCTTTTATTAATTTTTTCTCAATATCATCTAATTTTTTAGCTTCATTAACAGATATTTTATCCATTTATTACAAAGAAAAATTTAGGTTCAAAACAAATCATGTTAACATAAACACAAATCATGTTAACATAAAAACAAATCATATTAACACAAAACACAAATTATGTTAACACAAACACAAATTATGTTAACATAAAAACAAATCATGTTAACACAAAACACAAATCATGTTAACACAAAACACAAATCATGTTAACACAAACACAAATCATGTTAACATAAACACTAATTATGTTAAACACAATTTATTTTACTTTATTTCTGTAATTTTCATTAAATATATAAATACTAATGAAATAAATAATACTAATAAAATAAATATTCTATCAATTATTGAATCAAACATACAACAAGCCATTATCATTATTTAATATCAGAAAAATTTTTCATATATTTTCCATCATTTGATTTTTTCAATAAATTAATAGTTAAAAATCCATAGTCTTCTTTCCAACAATCATTACAAATAGTTTTAAATTTATCAAATTTCATATCTGATCCAACAAAATTATTATATATTTTTTTCATATAATGTTCATTTTGTTTAAAGATGCATAACATATTTAAATTATTTCTAATTAATTGCATATCAACTTTTGAATAACATTGTGATAAATAAATACATGATATATTTTTATGTCTACCCATTATAAAATATTCTTTAATTTTATCTTGTTTTTCTAAAATACAATCATCAAAAACTACTAATGAATTTGGTTTACATTTATTTAGTGGAATCATATCATCACATGAAAAATAGGAAATTTGTTTATTAATATTTGATTCTATATTTTTAAATCTTTTTTGTAATAATTTATAAGATGGTTGTTCTAATGATTTACTAAAAATATATAAATTTGAATATGGAATTAATCTTTTGTAAATAAAATTTAATAATAATGTAGTTTTACCAGATCCACTTGTTCCTATAATTAATAATCTAATAGGTTGATCATTTTTATTATTTTTATCATATGATTCTAATTTTATATTATCTTTGTTTTCTAAAAATTTCTCCATTTAAATAAGATGAAATTATTTAAAATAATTGGTCATTCATCCAAACTAGAATTAAGATTAGAACATCCAATACATTTAGATGGAAAATATAGTATTGGTTTAAGTGGATTTTATTCAGATAATTTTATATCAAATATACCAAATGATTATAAAAACTGTTATGGATATTCTATTAAAGATGAAGATGATAAAATTATAGATCAATATTTTGATATAAATAAAGGAAATTATACAATTGAAGAAATAAAAAATATTTTTATTAATAGTTTAAAAGAATTTAAAAAGAAAATTAATAAATTTGATGAAAATGATTTTATACTGAAAAATGATGGACCATATATTATAATAAAATCTCCTGTTAAAATTATAGTAAAAACAATTATAATTGATTTATTAGGATTAGATGATAAAATGATTGAACCAAATGTATTAACAAAAGGAATAAAACTACCAAAAATTAGACCTTTTGATGTTATTGAAATACATTGTAATTTAGTTGATCCTAGTTTTGAAAATCATAAAGATCATTCACATTTACATAAAGAATCAGAAATTCTATATTCATTTTATCCAAATGTTGAATATGGATCAAAAATTAGTGAAAAACCAAATGAAATTGATTATATTCCTTTAAAAAATATAAATAAAATTCAAAATATTGTAATATCTATTCAAGATAGTGATGGAAATCAAATAAATAATGAAAATATTAAAAGTATTGTATATTTAAGATTAAAACAAAATTTGTAATATAAAATTTATTTACATAAATAATAAAAACAATAATTTATTTAATTAACAATAATTTTATATTTAATAATAAATTAATTGTATTTAATAAACAAAATAAACCTTGGTTTAAAAGAAAAGATATTTGTTATATTTTAAAATATAAAAATTCTAGAAAAGTTTTAATTGATAATGTTAAAGAAAAATATATAAAACTTAAAATATATCAAGTGTAACCAACAGTTACATTTACATAATAATGATAAATTAATTTACATAAAAATTATAGGTGTCACAAATTATGACACCCTAGAAATTGATGTACAAACATGTTTTTCAGATGCCCTAAAACAGGGCGTCAATAAAATAGATAATAAAACAATGTTTATTAATGAATCTGGTTTATATTTATTAATTTTAAAATAAAAAAAGTAGAAAACAATAAGGATAGATTAAAATTTATAGATATTTTTAGAGGGGACAATTTGTCCCCCCCTATCATATAATGAAAAACATACAAAACTTATTAAAATTAGGTAGGACCCAAAATGGGTCCCATATAAATTAGAATATTTATTTTAAAATTTTTTAAAGGAGGTAACCTTATTATACAATAAAAACTTAAGGGTAACAAAATGTTACCCTTCTTAAACATTCAAAAATATTCATAAATATAATAAATTATATACAAATTTGAGACCCGTCTTAAAGACGGGTCTTACTTATAATGATAATAAAGTAAAATTTATAGATATTTTTATGTTAGATATTCAATAAATTATTGAATATATTTAAATTTATTAAAGAAAATATTTAAAAATATACATAAAATTATAGTATAAATTCAATATCATATGGTTATAAATTATTAATATAATTTTGATCATTTTCTTTAAAACTTTCTTTAACATAATTTTTTATTATATTTATAAATGGTTCTATTATAAAATTAAACTTATAATGATATACAAAATAATTTTTATATTTAAAAAGATATATTAAAAATTTATTTGATATTTTAGTTTTAAATAAATATAATTTTATATCAAAATCATTATTTATTAATTCTTTTGGAACAATTAAAATTTCCATTTATTTATAATTATTTTTATACCCCCAAGGTAATGTATCAATTTTATTTTCACAAATAAATCTTTTGTCATCTCTATTACTTAAAGCTAATTTATTTATTGTAATTGTATATAGTTCATGTTTAAAACTTCTAATACAAGTCATTTCTCTATATTGTTCTTGATCATCAAATAAACATTTCTTAAAATCATCCATATGTAATGTTTTATCAACAACACTTTTCTTAATACCTTTACATTTTACAGGATTTTTATTATTAAATTCATAACTATATAATTTTGATCTTAAACCACAATATTCTTCTAATATTTCACCATTTAACTCATCTTTAAATTTACCAATTATTTTTTTATTCTTTTCACTATAGCATTCATGTTCTTTCTTATAATCACTTGTATCAAATTCATTAATATTTTCTTTAATAATTTTATATGGATCCTTTTTAAATTCTATAAAATAACTGTCTGTATCCATATATAATAACCTTATATTTGGATCAAACTTCTTTAATTTTTCATAATAAAATTGATACATATGTAATTTTGATAAATCAAGTACTGAAAATCCTATATAGATTGGTTTATCAAACTTAACCTTTTCTTTTATCATATGTGAAGCAATACAGTCTTTATCAAATATACTAAATGTTTTAAAATTAGGTTTTTTTGCTTGTTTTAATGAAAACTTTTCATCACCTAATTTAATATCACATCTATTTCTAACATTTTCCATAGTTTTTCCAAAAACACTATTATTCATCAATTTAAAAAAGTCTTTTTCAAAATCTGATGTTGATTTGGATCTTAATTTGGTATTTAATTCAATATATTTTTTCATATAATCATCTTGATCAAATGCTATAACTCTATTAACTTTCTTTAATTTTAATCCTTTTTGTAGATAATATTTTAAGTTTCTTGAATGAATAACATAATCTTTTTTATCAAATAATGTTGTGCAAAGCTTATTATTATAATGTTCAGGTGCTAATGGTAAATCTTTATGGTCATCATGTAATTCAATATTCTTAATCAACATCTAATATATATCCATATTCAGCATTTTCATCTAATTCTAATATTGTTTCTTCCCATTCATTTAAAGTATATGTATTAGGATTCATCCATGTTATATCTTTATAAGGTAATTTTTGACTTAAAGCCCATCCATATAGATTATTTGCATCTATATATAACATATAATTTTCAGGTTTTGTTTTATCATAATTTTTTGTATATTTATTGTTTGCTTTACAATATCTAGTTATACATTGTGAAATACCACCTCTAATACCTTTTTCAATCATTAAATAGATATTATAATCACTTATTAATTCTAGTTCAATTTTTGTTAATTTTAACATAGAATCCCAAGCTAATGATGGTGATGTTAGATAATGTGCTGGATCTAATTGATAATTTTTCAAACAAACAGATCCAAAATTTTCAAATATATCAGCTAATAATAATACATCCTGAATATTATATAAATCTGAATAATTACCTAATGTTTTTACTTTTAATTTATTCCAAACTTTTATATAATGTTTATAATCATCATCACTTATATTTTCATTAGTTAAACAACTATAAAATTGATCTTTTTCTAATATTTTATCATAGTTTAATTTTTCAACATTATCAATAAATTCATATGGAAATACACCTTTAGAAGTTAATATTTTTAAAGTTTCATTATCATATTCAATTATATCATTTTCTTTTATAAATTTATTTATATGCTTAAATTCTTTAAGATTTTTAGCTAATTTTTCAATTGATGTAGCCATAAATCTAAATGTATCAACAAATGAGAACTTTATAAATTTTCTAGGTTTATCACCTTCAAATTCATAACCATAACCAGAATTTACTGAATAGTTTATATATTTTTCATCTGTATTAGCTAACAAATCAATTTTACCATATTTTTTAGCTAATTCTTTTATAAACAAATGTGTATCATAATTTGAACTATTATGACAGAATATAGGAATATTTTGAGGAAATTTTAGATTTAAATTACAATTTAAATGTGCAGCACCTCTAAATTTTCCTGTTAAATGACAATGATCTCTTACTTTTATTCTTTTATCATTATCAAAACCACTATTTTCACAAATATGACAAATATTTGTTTTCTGATAATTAATTTCTTCTTCATTAGTTAAATTCATAGGCTTTTTATTTTTTGAATTATATTTTTTAGCTATATATTTTGAAATTTCATCTAAATATTCAAATAATTTATTTGGTATATTTATTAATTCCTCTTCATTTTTTGCTCTATAACAAATAGGTTTATACATTTTATTAGTTACTCTAGATACTAAATAGATTGTAAATCCATATGGTTTATGTTTTTGAATTTTATTTGTATATGAGCAATTTGGATTATTTTTACAATTATCAATCTTTTCTAATATACTTTCAAAATCCATATAAATTACATATGGAAGTTCAAACTTTTTATAATAATTTTTAAAACTTACAGTTTGACCTTTAAATGGCATTATAGGTCTACAAGGTTCTAATGATTTACATATCTCTAAATGATTATTCAAGTCTTTATTTTTGTAGAAATGAGTCAAACATCTTCTACAAATATATTTTTTATTTTTATTTTTTTGTGTTAATTGCTTAGATACTAACTTACTTAAATCAGTAATCAATATATAATGAGAATTATTACCAATTTTATAATATAATAAATCAATTTCTAGTTTTGAATTATAATGTTCAGATATTTGTAATGGCACTATTTTTTCATCTTCATCAATTCTATAAATATTTATTGACATTGATGGATAGTTATATTTAGAATCAAATGATCTTTTTTCAAATAATTTAATATCTTTCAATGATATTGGATAATCAAAACCTTTAAAAATATCATCATTTATATATTTTTGATATTGTTTAACTCTTTCAGCATGTTCGTTTGGTTTATCAATAGCACATCTAATTGCATAAATAAAACAATATTCATCTTTATTTTTAAAATTTACACAACATTTTTTATTCTTAATTTCATTTGGTAATTCTATATATGATCCAGCATTTAATGAATTATTTTTAGATAATTTTAGATTTAGTTCAACACATCTTTTTAATGACCAACCAGAGCCTTTTGATGGTTGATTTAGTTGTTCTCTAACTATTAATTTCTTAAATTGATCATCAATAAAATCATCTATATTTAAAATATCTGAACTTTTTATGCAAAAATACATATTACTATTTTGAATTTCACCATTTATTAATTTTCTTTCATATTCACATTCTAAAGCCATCTGTCCTTTAATATTTTTAAATTTTTGTTTTTCTATCAATTTTTTTATTTCATTTCTTTGAGTTTCTAAATAATCATTAATATCTAAATCATCATTTGAATTTGTTAAAATATAATCTTGAAAATATCCTTTTAATGACGAAGCTTCTTGAATATTTATTATATTTTCTTTTGGAATTGGTCTATTTTTAAAATAATCATTTAATAATCCAATCAATTCTTTTCTAGTTTTATTAACAATTTTAATACTATTTTTAATTGCTAAATTTTGAATATATTTAAATGATCTATATTCTAAATTATTTGGATTTTCTTTAATTTTGTTTAATCTTTTAATTAGTACATCTCTAGATAATTTTTCATAATTTCTGACAGATAATTTTTTTGCAATTTCATTTAATTTTACTATATTAAATAATGAATAATTTGTAAGATCAAATGTTTCTTTAATATTTGTTAATTCATCTAAAGTTTTATTTTTATAATTATATATATTATTATTTTTACACCAATGTTTTAATTCAAATATTTTATTATCATATTTTTGTTTATTTAGTAAATGTTTAGTTGAATTATAATGTCTATCATAATTTTTATATAATATATTTTTATTACAATAAGGACAATTAATATTTTTATTTGTTCGTTCCATTTATTAGGGGTGAAATTCTTTATTTATTAAAAATAATTTTTACTTAGAAATAAAACTCTTAAAAATATAAGAAGTATTTCCACTTTTTACTAGGTAATTTATAGTTTAAATCATATTTTTTAAATAAAATTTGAATTTTTTTAAAACAAGTAAAATTTTGTCTTCATTTTTTTATCATATTTTTAAATTTTCTAGTTTTGTTATATTTTTGTCATGAATTTTAGTTTCTAAATGTCTTAAATAATTATTAGTCCATTTAATATTTCTTCCACATTCACAAAATTGTGGTTTTAAAAACATTTCTCTAAAACATTGTATACAAATTGTATTTTTTCTATCTTTACTATAATGATAATTATTAAAATTTGAAATATCTTTAATTTCTTTACATTTATGACATTGTTTTTCATTTAATTCAATAACTTTAATACTATCATATAATTTTTTATAATACACATCCTTATATTCTTTACAATAATAATATAACCCATCTTTAGTATTTTTGTCTTTATAAAATTTAGATATATCTTTATATAATTTACACCTTAAACATATCTTTTCCATTTATATAAAATAAAATTTACAAATTGGTTTTTTTCAATTCATATTCATAAAAATTTCCAATAATATCTTCATTATTTTGATCTTTTATACTATAAGTAACTGGATTTGTATTATTAATTTTAGAAATTATAAATTTCTAGACCAATTATTTTTATATTTATTAGAAAATATTAATTTTTTATTTCCAATTCTAACTCTATCATTTATTTTAAATTTTGATTTGGTTATTATTTTTGGTGGTTTATATTTAAAAACATTATCTAATAAATCCTTTTCATTATTTTTATTTACTTCAATTGGTTTCATTTTAATTGTTGAATGATATGAGTTATTATATTCTTTAACAATTTTTGGTAAAATATTTATCCATCTATAATTTTTATTAATTTCAAACTGTATTTTCATTTTTTCATTTTGTGTTCTATTATACCTTTCTATTATACTTGATTTTTCTTCATTTTCTGTATGATACAATTTAATATTATATTTATTTAATATTTCTTTAAATTCTTTATTGATAAATTCTAATCCTTTATCTGTATGTAAAAGATTAGGTGATTTATGATTAATTTTAATTGCATCCTTAATTATTTCTTCAAATGCTCTAGAAACTGTTTTTCCATCTTTTTTCTTTAATGGTTTTGACCAAACATATTTTGAGAAAGTATCTATCACATTTAACATATATTTATAACCATCATTTTCTTTTTCATAATTTTTCATTATAATTAAATCTGCTGCCCATAAATCATCAATACCTAATGTAATTATTTTTCTTTTTAGAAATTTCTTTCTAATTGGAGCATGAATTTCATTTGCTTCAATTATTTGTTCATTTTTAGTTAATTCTTTTTTAATTATAGGTTTAACTTCTTTTTTCAAAATTTTACTTTTATTTGTTTTACAAATTGAACATTTAGTAGCAATTCTATATAATCCAGTTTTCATTTCAACAATTTGTGGATTAATATTTTTAGTTTTTTTCTTACATTTGTGACAATGAATTGGTTCATTCATTTATGTATATTTTTTTTTTTAAATAAATGGATATGTGTTATAGATGTCATAATCAAACTAATTTTACTATTATTGGAAATTGTGTAGGATGTAATATATGTAAAAGAATTATTTATGAAAAAAAGATTAAGAGAAAAAGTAATAAGAATAAACATCTTAAACATATTTTAAGAGAATTTAACCATTTTCAACCATATAAAACACAACAATTAATTAATGAATTATATATTTTATGTATTTCCAATCATTTTGAAATAACACCTAAGAATATAAAATTATTTTTAAAACAAAGGAATTGTACAAATTGGATATTTTACTATCAATTTTTAAACAAAATATACAATATTGATTTTGAATTGAATAATGAAGATAAAGAAAAAATTACACTATTTTTTAATAAATATTTATGTTTTAAGAAAAGTAATATATCATACAAAAAATTATTACCTATGATTTTTAAATACTTAAATATGGATTTTTGTATAAAACCTAATTATGATAATGACTTTTTAACATATCTATCACAAACAAGTTTGTGATATTTTTTCCTATATAAATGGATCTGCTAGAAGAAATTAATAATGTTGGAGAATTAAGATTTAAAGAATATAAACCATTAAAAAGTTTAAATTTAAATAAAAAATATAAAATTGAAAAATTTGAAAGAATTAAAGATAAATATGGATATACAATTATTGTTGAATTAGAAAAATGTAAAGTACATTTACCAAAAAGATTTACTAATGTAATTGATGATAAATCAATTAAAGAATTAAATAAAAAAGATTTACATTTAATTGTCACTGATATTAAGACTTTTGATGATAAAGAAACTGCTTTAGTTAAATTTGAATAATTATTACAATATTATTGATACTAAACCTTAATTTTACTTGTTTTAAAAAAATTCAAATTTTATTGAAAAAATACTACTAAAATTTTAAATTACCTTATGAAAAGTCGACTATTAATTTTATTGAAAAAATACTTATAAAATGTGATAATTTTACTTGTTTTTAAAAAAATTTTATTTTGTAGAAAATTTAGGCATATTTGTTAAAAATTTCATTAAAATTGCATATTTTTTAAGACAATTTGACAAAAGCTGAAAATTGGCCAAGAAATGGCAAAAATATTGCATAATTGTATTGAAAAACTATGAAATTTGTTTGATTTTTGATTGTCTCCAAAAGTGTCCTAGAAGTAACATGATACTATCTACTTATATATATGTATATATATATATATGTATATATATATATATGTATGTGTCCCTAGACACGATAACTCTCGTAAAAATGGTCCGATCGACACCAAATTTGGTAGAGATGTGTAATCCTACGTTTATTCGGATGAGTTCGAAAACCAGACATATCGACCTACCGGAAGGGGTAGTTTTGGGGGGTTTTGTACCCCAAAAATGGGTTTTTTGCATTTTTCATATGTAAATTTTAGAAATATTAAATTTTTATTTTAACCATTGGATTTAGCTCAAAAAAACACACAATTTAGTATTTTGAAGCTTTGCTCTATCTCCATTGGTTACCGAGATATTACAAAGTCTAAAGACAGTACATTGTCTTTTGGGGCTCCAATGTTAATCTTATGGAGAATAAGGATGTGTTAATATTTCACTTATTAACTAATATTTTTGGATGAAACTTGGTATTGAGCTTCATTTGGTTGAGATTCATCCATTTAAGGTAAAAAATCTTGGTTTTTGTACTTATCATGGCAGCAAACCTGCATACTCTTTTCCCGTGTTAATCATATGGAGAATAGGCAAACTCTTTTATTTATGGACAGATATTGATGAAACTTACTATATGGCTTTATATGGTCGAAATAAATTTTTTCTATGTTAAAAACCTTCTTTTAGTGTCCCCCATGGCAGCATACCTGCATACTCTTTCCCTATATTTATCTTAAGGAGAATAGACATTTATTTCCCTATTTATGAGGACGTGATGAAATTTTGTTTACAAGTTTAGCTGGTCAAAATTAATATTATTAATTTGGAAATTCGCTGAGTACGCAGGTCTGCTGCGACGGGGGGTATTTTTTTTTAAAGGTGCATAAACACCTCCCATAAATACCTTGTTGACTAAACTCAACGTAATTTTTTAAATTTTTCATAAAGAGAAAATGATTGCTTATTGTTGAGACAATAACATTGTTGTTGTTGGTTATTTTTGCTGTCATTTATTTTATTAGCTTATTGTTTATTTTGTTTTTTATTATAATTGTTACTACTTGAAACTTAAGTACATAATTAACAAATAAACATTAGTTACGTTACAAAAACTTGTTTTGAACTTGCACTACCTACCTCTATGTTTCCAATATGCTTCATAGTATTTATTTTTTATACATCCAAGAAAGCAGAAGAGTGATATAACAATTTTCATATAAATACATTTCGTATGAAAAATACTGTATGATTATCTAATATATTACAATATATAACATGAAGGATTATTATTTTTTGCATTATGTCTATTTTAATCATCTAAATTTATCCACTTAATGAAAACATAATCTTTTAAGGTACAAATATGTATTATTTAAGATCCGTTATAATTCGTTAAATAAAAAATGAAACCGTTCTATGAGGTAATTGACATACAAGCTGTGAAACCTCACATTTCTGAAATTGTTAAAGCAATATAGTTTTCACAGGTATGTGAAAATATACATTCAATACATTACATATTCATATGAAATGTATGTCATATTTACATTGAGGTTTCAACATCCCGATAAGATAAGTTACTTTAAAAACTTTCCATCTATCACAATATATCTATATTTTTTAGATAATCTGATAAAGGTTATTAATTGCAATTCTCCTTTCCACAAATATATATGGTGTTTAACAAACTAAATAAGTTTTAGAGTTTTTTCTATAAAACGTACAACATATGCTATAGTATTCTGTCTAATCCAAATGTATTTGGATTTGTTCTCCTGCACGTCACTTTGTTGTCATAAAACAAAGGGTAGAAAGAAAACGTGATAAAACTGTTCTAGGGCCCATAAAATCTTCCAGCAGCTCTAAATATATGAGATAGGTTTATTTGTTTAAGCAAAAGAGAATTTAGAATTTTAATGTGAAACATCCACACCAGTGAGGATCTCTAATCCTTTATGATTAACATTAAAATGCAATAGAAAGACATTTTTGAACGCCATGACTTAAATGAATAGTTTTATCGCCTGCCATTTTCAACTCGGTTATCCTTATATGGTTACGTTTCGGCATTGTACTCTATTAATAGAGATATTTAATTTGATGTATGTATTGAAATATGCTTACAATGAATATTTTCTCCTTATTAACTATGGGCCAACCCATTGAAGAGACAAAATCCTATACATGTAAGAAAAGTCCATTACTTATACTGAGACTAAAATTGGCTTAAAAATTACTAAGTCGTTCAGTGACTTTAACACACTGGATAATTTGTACCATTATACCTTATTTTAATAATGAGCTAAGTATTTGAAGTCAGATAAAATTCTTCTCTGTTAAAAATATAATATTTGCTTTTAATAAGAAAGACGTAATTCTTTTGAGAAAACCAATGATAATTTAAAGGTGTAAAAAGTTGAAATTAAGAATAACTGCAATAGATTTTTGTACATACAATTTTTCGTACTTACTAAAAATATAAAAGGACCAGGTGTAATACAGATGTGTTTCTGTTATTTTTTACTTACTAACGTGATAAAAATGTTTTCTTAAAGATATTAATACCACACTTCATACATGAAATTTTTTTTGCTAAAACGCTCTCAGGCGATGTGAAATAATCTATTAGAAATTAAAATAATAAAAAATCCAACTTGATAATATATAAAATTAAAATTAATATTAAATTAATTATAATGTAACTAACTAAATTACTAATAGTATTTCAATAACAGAAGTTAACCTTAAGTTTTAAAGGAGGAATATATATTCACGAAAGCCTGCAAAAGAAGCTTCAAGTTTCTTCTACTTAAACTGTCATTTGGTGTGATAGTTACAAGACCTCGTGGTTTTCTCTTTTTTAACATTTCGTTGGATTGCATTAAAATTAGTTTTGAAAAAAGAATCTATAATAAATATAGAATGGTAACAGAGAACTGCTCAAACACTGAAGATAAAATTTGTGGTATACATCTTTGTTTATAGTGTTCTTAACATATATTAACTTTTTTGAGTTACTAACCTACTTATAACTAAAGCAAACTATTTTCATAAAATGTATAAAAACTATTAATTTTAGCATTTCAACTTTTAAAATCATTATGCCTTTGAAAATGCGAAATTGTGCTGTCTTCCTATGGTGGCCAAAACAAATATGCATAAAACCGCAAAAGCATATTAGGTTACCACTATATTTTACACATTTGTTAATATATTGAATCTTAAACATAAGCAATTTTATTTGTTTATATTAAAATTACATTAGTGAATACGTGATACATCATGAATACATTATATCCTTACAATTAAAACGCCATACAAAACTTCTTAGATAATTTCTACTGTTTACAGCCTCGTATTTTTTTTAAATTTATTCTACCCAAAAAAGTTTCCAGAATGAGGAAATATTGAACTATTATGAAAGCTAGTACATATAATAAGATGGTACAAATATTCAAAATATGGATTTCAATGAAAAAAATGTGAAAATTTCAAATATCACGAAGTAATGTCAAAAATCTATGCTAATTTTCCTAATTATTTAACCCACTGATGTTCTTTTGGAGTTCCTAATAAGACAAATATATACACTTCATAAAGCCCATTCATAAAATCGGAAAAGTGACTATTAATCGCAAATGATGTTTAAGTTCTCATTAGAATGTTGATTTTTAATTCCCGAGTACACGTAGGGCATATAATAGCCTCTTTAGATGTATGTTAAATTGCATAATTAAAAACGATGATTAATTTCCTGAAATAGCAAAACATGCCTTTCACATATGAAATTTGTTACAACTTAAATTTTACTTGGCAATAAACAGAGCCTGTATAATAAGAAGCAATGTAAATGGAAATATTTTTTTAAATGGTAGTGGTGTTAATAATCAAACAAAATCTTTTTCCCTGTGCTAGATGGAAGATTGTAAGAAGGTCCTGAGACAATAAGTTTATAAAACTGTTACAGATAGTTATTCGGAGCCGGCTTTGGTTACAGGCGGGCACAGGTTGGCCTGGAGTTAATGTTTTATCAACAAAGCTATGACGGCCAAGTCGATGTATCGATTCTCCCCAGGTGCAACTCCGTGCTTATCATCTCTAACATTATCATTAACAGTTTCGGCACAATATTTTTTGGCAGCTTATAAGAACCACTTGCGAACAGGGCCTACAATTCTTTTTCCTCAGTTTCAAGCAAGAAAGTAAAAAGTTTTGTAACTTACTAGGAATGAATAAAATTGATTTGTTTCTCGGTGGACAGTCATTGTTTCTCAATAGTGTTGTAGGGGCTACTTTAGCATACATGTGCGTTAACGGTTGCAGCATTCTTGTTTATTTTCATTATTTTGTTAAGATACACAAAGTTCAGCTTTGAACAAAACGAGTAACTCAAGTGTGTATTTTCTTGCGTGTTTATATCATTTTGATTTTCTAGTGTGTGACAGGACATTCTTCTTGAGTTTGGAGTCAATATTTGGATAACTTGATATAAAATATGAGATAAAAAATTCGTCAAAAGGAAAAACTCGGAAACATGGAAAGGTATCCACTCGATAAAACATTTGACATTACATTCTTAATAGTTTGTGACAACATATTTTAATAATTTAATTGTCAAATCGAGGTTTTATATTTTGCTATTTTATTATAATACCATATTACTATTGGTGAATAATTCATAAAACCAATTTCATGTAAACTGAAAAAAGACTACATTAATTTAGTAGAAAATAATTGATGAATTATGAGCTGTTAAATATATAACATATTTTAAAATTGATACTCTTAAAAGAACACGGAAAACTGTACAGATTATCAATTTGCCTACATTTAATAACTTTAGTAGACAACTGAATTAAAAAATTTAACTATTGGTGCAATCATATTTTAGACAGCTTTGTAGAACTTATTTTTATTAAAAACATATAAAAAATAATGTTTTAAGCGTTTAAATAAGTTGATGTCACCTTTGTCTTACGAATACTTTTTTTATAATATTACGTTGCTGTCGTATAAATATAGTTTAATCCAATGCCTAAAATCTAACGCTTTTCCCTAATTCCCTTCAGATTGAGCGGTTTCCTTTTTGGTCACCAGACTGCAGTTCAAATAAAAAACATATGATTTTTACTTTCTTTACTTCAAGAAAAGGTTAAAAGGAGGAAAAGTTGAATAGCCCAAACAAATATACCGTGCATTATGCCACTTTTCATGCAATTAAATTCGACAATACATGCGTGGTGCAGTTGAAAACATCATTCTACCTACAACTAAACTGATTACATCCCAAGTGCTCTTTTTCAAGAAAGGAATCGCTGGGCAGTGAAGTTTAAGGAAGCAATCTGGATGCCTGCCCGCAGTCTCATATTGCATTCGCACAAGCAACAAAACTGACCCTTTTACTTTCTCCCCCTATACCATAGTATATGGAGAAAGTATTGTTTTCATCAAAATTTTCGAATTTGAGTTGTTGGTGGATTTATCCATTTGGTTCCCCCTGAGTCCAAAAAGTGGTTTTCGGAGTGATGTCTGTGTGTGTGTGTGTGTGTGTGTGTGTGTGTGTCAGGATGTATACAGAGCTAGAGAATGCCCCAATGGTCCGATTTGGTGAAATTTGGTACGTAGGTCCAAACCCACAATAATTCCAGGCGTTTTTTTCATTTTTTTTGAATTTTTGATTTTTAAGGGTAGTTTACCCCCCAAAACCCTCAAAAATCGTCAAAAATCAAAATTTTTCAAAAACGGCTCTAAACGATTTTGATTAAAATTTTGTGGTTTATTAAGCTTAAAATGGTGAATAAAATGACACCACCCGCATCTCCGGGAAAATGGCGCGTTCAAAAGTTATGGAGTAAAAAGTGTTTCAAAAATCAATTTTTTGAATTTTCAAAATAGCTGTTGTCTTGAAATAAATTTACTTATCACCATTAAATCAAGCTCAAAAAACTAAATAATCCAGTATTTTAAATTATTGCTCTACGTCAAGTGGTTGCGGAGAAAATTCAATTTTTCGTTTAGCGGTAACGCAGTACGTTGTTAAAAGTCACAGACGCGCCTAGGGTCAAACGAGCGCTGGCTCAGCTGGTAGCTATCCGACTGAGTCATCAAGACATTAATATTTAGAGCTTTTAACACCTTTTTTTATATTGTTGGGAGAAAGTATGTGTCAGTTAACTGATACCGTTTATTTAATCCGGGTGGAACGACCCCTGTGAGCCAGTGTAACACTATACGTGTAAAATTATAATGAGATGCAAGACAAGTGAGCTTCTCACAATTTATTTTATTTAAATCAACAGTTTTATAATGGGTACAACATGCATGTATTACGTTTCTAGATAAGCACTTTTTTATTAGCATGATACGTGTTGTTTGTAATAAGAAATGAAAATCAAACGTCTACAACACTCAAAGATATATTTACACTTATACTGCAAAGAATACAGACATATGAAAAGATGGATAATGGCAATCGATTTCGACCGGAAACACCGATCATCATCAGGCCCAAAGAGAGAATCAACTCTTTGGCCTGAGAGAATTCTCTCTTTGGGCCTGATGGTGATCGTGTGTCCGGTCGAAATCGATTGCCATTATCCATCTTTTAATATATTTACCGTCTGTATTCTTTGCAGTATACGTGTAAATATATCATTGAGTGTTGTAGACGTTTGATTTTCATTTCTGGTTTCTAGATACTATTTTAAATCTTGCATTTCAATGGTCGAATTAGTTAAATTAAACATAATATGGAACAACAAAGTCAATAATCTAATTTGGTACATTTGTCCAGCAGTTTAGTAGAAAGTCTTTAAGTATGATCAATCAATACGTAGCGTTATTTGCATTAATGTAATTTGCTTGATTAAGGACCCTCATGAGATGCTACGACTTTTATCAGATAACTTTAATAAATGTGCAAATGTGAATTTTAATTTAAATCATGAATTATAATTTAGAGTGTTACACGCAAAAAGGTTTGAGAGTTACGTACTTCAACTAATAGCCGGTACCATCGACCAGTCACATTTAAATCTCAAGATACCACCAATTACGCAAAACAATACTTGGCAATAGAAGTGAAAAGTATCAGAGGGTAAAAAAATCTCGATCACAAAAAAAGCCCTTTCATAAATTATTATATATAAATCAGTTTAAACCTGTATTTTCTAAAATAGTAAGGGATAAATTTATGCTACACGTGGTCATGAAAGTTTTCAAGTTATGAGGTCAGGTTGGAGATAATGATGGAGGGTTCTGCAGGATTGATCGATATTCTTGTGTCACTGTGGGAATATCAATAATGCAGCTTTCAAAAAGTGTATAACAAGATTTATATTGGGGTTGAAGATCCCTTGCATCTTCGAAAATCATAATAACATTTTTATGTCCGAAATATTCACTGAGAGGCACGCTCTCTTCATAAGACTCTCGCTGTTTATAAAGTTACATATTACCATGGACTGTATATTTTTTAGACTAAAATTACATAAATGTAATTAAAATTTTCTGCTTAATAGAATAATGTTTGACTGTTAGCTACTATAATAAACAGTTTAGTTATCTTGAGGGTTACTTACATACAACGGGGTTTTTTAAAGTACTAATGATGGTTTATAAAAAAAATATAATTTAATGACAACAAATTTTAAAATTCGTAACTTGTTCAAATTAAAATGATAGCTAAGCAAAGGTAATGCTATTTTCAATAGTTCTCAAATACACAAGTCTGTTCCATAAGAGTATTTTTTTTATAAAATACATAATAGATGTGAATATTTTTTGGATGTACGAGTTAATTCAACACTGTAAACCTTTCTAAGTTTCGTAAGTAATGTTTCAACTCTAGTGGCTCTGTTTCACTTGAAACTTTGAGACTGTTAATAATAAGTTCAGTGTTCCTTTTGGGTGCTTTTGACATTAACTCTCCAAGTTCACCAAGCGTTATCTGTCTCTTGTGTTGGTAAATTTAAACAATAAAAACTCTGGAATCTGAATGTGGTATTTCCTTCGAGGTAAAAATAAAACGTCATAAGTAGAGTGCTGGGGTGTATGCTTATTTCTTCCTTAACTAGCTTAACGTTTTAAAATTAGGTACTTAGTCGGTATATTGTTCCTTTTAATATCTTTATGTTTAAGAAATATTCTTTAAAAAAGTTACCTTTACATAGTCTTAATAGAAAAATACTTAAAGAAATATTTATGTATCACAGGAAACGTTCTAATATGCATTGAAAGCTAAATAGACAAGAAACAACGAATAATATAAATAGAACATAACTAAAACAACACTAATTTAAAATCAAGATCCAAATTATTAAACATTGTAATTGGAATTCTTAGTTCTCAGACCGCATAATAGGACCGCTCTTTTCATAATAGGACCACATAGATTCATTCTCAACGCCTCTTCCAAAAGACACATGGATGATGTCACCATGTATGATGTCACCATGTATGATGTTCACTGTTGACACTACCATTAATTTTCCCAAGACTTCAAATCAAAGACAATTTGAAAATTTTATTCAAATAGTCATATCAATACATTTGTAAAGATATTAACCTTTTGAATAACAATAGAGACAGACCATCTAACATTCTCTGCCTCGACCACACACACACACACAACACACACACACACACACACACACACACACACACACACACACACACACACACACACACACACACACACACACACACACACACACACACACACACACACACACACACACACACACACACACACACACACACACACACACACACACACACACACACACACACACACACACACACACACACACACACACACACACACACACAACACACACACACACACACACACACACACACACACACACACACACACACACACACACACACACACACACACACACACACACACACACACACACACACACACACACACACACACACACACACACACACACACACACACACACACACACACACACACACACACACACACACACACACACACACACACACACACACACACACACACACACACACACACACACACACACACACACACACACACACACACACACACACACACACACACACACACACACACACACACACACACACACACACACACACACACACACACACACACACACACACACACACACACACACACACACACACACACACACACACACACACACACACACACACACACACACACACACACACACACAGAGCCAAAGTTGACTTTAAACAATCGTTTCATTGATTCCAAAACAAAAACTTTCTCGGCATCATCATGGATGATAATCTAAGCTGGGAGTCCCATATTGAAGCACTTCACGAACAATTAGACACAGTCTTATTTGCTAAAAAATAGCCTATTATACACTTTTTGTTTCACATACGAAATTTTGACTGATTGCATGAGGAGGAACCCGTGAAACCCAACTAAAAAAAATCTCATTACTGAAAAATATCCCCGTCACAGCAAACCTGCGTACCCAGCGAATTTCCAAAGGAATTTCAGATTTTGTATTTTAATCATAAACACCATTGCAATGAGTATGGAGGTTTACTGCCTTGGAATGTAAATGTTTGTAAATGTTAGTTGTTAGGAAATGTAATGGTTAGGTAAGGTGTATCTAATTGTATCAATGTTCAGCACTATCTAATTTTCCCCATAAACTCCAAGGGAGTGAGGTGTAGGTCTGGCGCCATATCTGTGTTGTAAGTAGGGGTTAACTGTAAATATCAGTTAAACCCTACCTACTTAATGTACATTTCAAATAAAATCAAGTTATGGTCTTCTTTTCATTTCCCCCACAAACCCCACAGGAGTGAGTACCTAGGTTTGCGGCCATATGGGTGTTGTAAGTAAATATCAGTTAAACCCTGCCAAGTGAATTTACAACCCCAATTTTACCAAGTTATGTCAGTTAATAAGCGAGCTACTGGGTGTTGTTGGTTTTACATAGAAGACCAATTGTTGGATTTTCTCCGTATTCTGTTAAGCCAATTTAAAATTTCTTAGTTTAAATTTATGAATTTTGAAAATTGAGATAAAAATGCCAAAACTCATTTTTAGCCCCTTGTAAATCCCACAAAAACCCGTTCCCATAACTAATGCTGGTTCGCAAACTCAATAGACCTGGTCTTAACTTTCATACCGAATTTTATCCAAATCGAAAGCCTCCTTCAAAAGTTATCTGTACCACGGACATGTATACATACATATACATGTATATGAAAATAAACTAATGGTTTTTTTTGGTTTCTGGGGACCTCAAAACGAAAAGTAGCCTATCGGTCTTAGGTCTTACCATGGCTACTACCGTCAAAGCGACATAGCTATTCCCTATAGCTACATTAGCTAAAAAGTCGTCCGGAAAAAGCTAACCACCTGGTTCATCGCAAGCCTCATTTTCTTAAACCCAATATTTTTCTTAAACCTTAACCTCACAATATATCCTGGCCACCTGGCCATCATTTACATAAAAAAAAAACCACTAAGTTTAAATATCATATCAAAACATGGACCCACCATAATACAAATCAACATAAACTAAAAAAAGTAAGACAAAACTAGCTTAACCCCTCAAATGTAGGGATACAATTTTTCAATCTTCGCCCAAACCACATAAAAACAACAATAACACAGATAAATAAAAACTCTAATAATCTACTAATTTGTCAAATACCACTCACTCACGTATCAGAGAACCTCCAAAATTGTAAGGCCTAGAGGGTTAAAACTTGGCACACGAGTTCAAAATTTCGATACAATGATATTCTTATGGAGAACTTAAAATACGCATCTAGGAAACATAGCATCTCCAAGACTATAGGACCTACACTTATGAAATTTGGAATGCAAGTTCCTCTTTGCCTATAGGTGCTCACTAAGAAATGGTATTATAAAATTTCATCAGGGCTCCGCCCCACACGACTTAAACAAATTTGAATAAAAAAGTTGAAGCTGATAGCTTTCAATCTTCAATTACTGTTGAAGATTGAAAGCTATCAGCTGTTATAGTGAAATAATACATTTAAAGGGCGACGGGCCATATGACAATGTTTTTATCTCTTTGTAAACCATTTACATAGTGTAAAAATGTTTATTAGTTAAATTAGTTTAATCTAAACATATAAAAAAGAAAGCCCTCACTGAATGACTCACTCATTCATCACTAATTTTTCATCATACCATTGCGATAAACGTTGTTTTCGGAACGGTCAGCTGTGATCGAAACTAGTTGATTCCCGGTGGGTTGGATAAACATGTTGGTAAACAAAGTTTTCGGGACTAGTCCTCGAAACAGTGGTTTTCGGGACTAAGCCGGAAAAAAACTTCCAATGTTTGACACCACTAGCGCTGCTATTCTGCTTAAAGTAACTTAAACCTCGTTGCCTCCAATATATAAATGTCAAACAGCTGATTGTTTAGTTGTAAATAGTTCAAATACAAGATAAACAAATAACAACGTAAGAGGGGGTATATAGATTAAAATTTATTAATTTTTATCCAAACTGTATATTTATTAAAGGTGGTATGATGAAAAGTACTGTTCGTAACTAGTCCGAAAGTGGTATTATCGGTGCTCGATCGAATTCAAGTACTCGGCTTCGCCTCGTACTTGAAACTCGATCTTGCACCGATAACGACCACTTTCCGGACTAGTGACGAAATATACTATTCCAACTTCCCGACTAGCGAGATTGCTGAAATTTGGTATAGTCATTGTTCAGGCATAAAATAGGAAAGTCTGACTATTTTCATATTGAAATTCCTTCAGGTCTCCTCCCCACAGGCCTTCGAGATTTCAATATCTTATACGTATTGCTAAATTTAAATACGAATTAAGAAACCTGTGCGGGGTTGAAATTTAGAGTGATCTCTTTGTTCATAGGTGCTAAATAAAAAAAGTGTTTTGTACATCTCCTTTAGGGCTCTGTCCCACAGAAGCTCACAATTACTGTATAGCCTACGGGTTGAAATTTGACATGGACGTTCCCCTTTGCATATGGGTGCTCACTAAGAAACGGTTTTGCAATTAGTTTTTTAAGTTCTTTAGGGCTCCACCAAACTGGAATTCAAAATTACTTCGGGGCCTCCAGGGGTTGAAATTTGAAATGGGTCTTTGCTCATAGGTTCTCATTAAGAAAAGGTTTTGCAAAACCCCTTCAGACCTCCACCCAGACTACTTCATTGTTTCAATGTCTTATGGAAGAAGATTTCGTGGCTCTTGAGAATCGATTCTATTACTTATAAAATAAATTTAATCACGTGCAAAGCCGTGACGGGAACCAGCTAGTATCTTATAAATAAACCACAACTAAACTTCAGCCAAATGAACCTAAATGAACCCTAAAACAACCTTACAAATTAAATGATTTTTTTATAAACATGACTGTAGCCTACAGCAAGGAGGCTATAGGGGAAAAAATAGAGTCACATTCCCAACCTAGCCAAACCCAACCCAATTTGACAACTCGCCGATCTTGATGGTTGTGAAGAGAATTGCAGATGGTAAATGGTACTTTATGACTGATGAAAACAGAATGATTGTAATAATAATCTGTAAGTACTTTTCAGATGTATACTAATAAAGTACATCAAAATAATATGAATTCAAATTTAATTAATTCCTTATGAAGTGAAAATATTGTATTGAAAACCACACGCCACCTTAGCCACATGAATTCTGATTGTTTGTTTTCACTTTGTTATTTTCGGATTGTTATTATTTATATAATATTTATTACTATAATAATTGTTTATTGTTTACAGTCCGGGGCCGATAGAATTTCAATCGGACGGAATTAATACCAGAGCAAAACCACTTTTGACGTGTTTGACATGGTCCCGTGATCGTTTTGTGAAAACTCCTATCTTTTCCTACTCTAGCAATTTCTTGTTTAATGTCAGCTAAGTCAAATAATTTTGTGGGATTTTCTTAGGAAAATTAATTGTACAACAGCCATAAGGTATAAAACAGATGATTCTACTCTTTCCTACAAGAATTTTTTTTTATTGTTGATATTGTGCACGACACCGGAGATATTTTTCCTGTATAGAAAATAAAAAAAAGGAAAAAAGGGGAAAAGAATAAATATAAAAGCCTTTATACATGACTTTTTGTTTAATAAAACTATCACTGCCATAGGTGTGTAAAATCAATGGTATTTCATAACAATAGACATAAGCAATCAAAATATCACCTACAAACTAAATTCTTTATCAATAGAATAACCATTTCATAAACAAGACATGTTGTGAGCGTGGATCCCACTTTTATCACCCGATCGCCGCAGTGCAAGCTGCACAGTATGGATATGGGGGTAATTTAGCACACAGGGCTGCAGGTTGATATGGACAGTAATAGACTGCAGCCTGTGTCCGGCCGCGCTGGTTCCCCTGTGTTAAAATTTTATAGGCTGTCTCAAGCTCATCCTTTATGCAGTTTTATTGATAGCGGTGACCCACATACAATTCCTCTGTGGTGTAGACCCGCCGGTGTAATGTATGTACTGCGCTATTACTATGTACTTGTAAATATATTGAATTTGTGAAATTTAAACGAATAGTGCGGAAAGACAAGAATGAAGCAAAATTAGGGAGATCGGTTGGGTGTTTTTTATTAGGGGAATTTTTAGAATTGAGTAATGATTTTTTATAATTATTTATTTTGATTAGTTTTACTGTACATGGTACATCCATGTTTTTCCATACCTAGTGTGTATTACTAATTAGTGAGTCATTAAGTAAAGCTTTAACTAAAATGTTATATCAATCTAATTAGATGATATATTACTTTTAAAACTTAACAAATTCATGTTATGCTGTACGTATATAGAAATATATTGATAGAATTTTTTTATGTAGCAATTAATTTTTCATGAGCTAAACCCCAAATTAGGGAACAATAATTAAACTTTTTATTTTATTTTTTATGTGCCATTTGGTAATGTAATAAATTCATTCTTAAATTCTAAACGAATAGGGGAAATGTATCCTAAGCTTGAAACAAAGCATGAAGAGACTTTACTTTTGAGACCCTTCAAAAAACCTATTACTTATGTACGCAATCTAATGCAAATTCTGACAAAGTAAACAACAATATGTAATATAATTAGAACAAGTCGTTGCCCGTCGATACAACCACAGTCATAGTGAGTAGAGCTAAGTGTAAAATTGAAAACCGGTAGTTTAAATGGTATAAAAAGGTATTATTTTTATCTCCGATAAAAATTAATACATTATGATTATACGTTTTTAGGTACATCACATAGTAAACAATCCTTCTTGAGCGTTTGCTCTTCTACTGTATTTAGGCAAATACCTCGTGTGTTTACAATCAGGTGATTGAAAGGTTGTAAAATAAATTCATCCCAAGGGTTTTTAAATTTCAATTTTGGTAATATAAGAATCTAATAAAACGTTGAAGTAAATAAAACCTGCTAATATTTTGTACCCACCACATGTAAATCGATCTACGGAAAGTCTTAGATGAACCGTCCATAGGATTGGAAAAGTTTAATTTTTCCCCATATAAATTTACATAAGAATTATTTTTTTACAATTTAACGTAAATATTCTCGAAATAAACCTAAAACCTGATAATATGAGGCCGAAAAAGTTTGTTTTGGTACAACTCCCATGTAAATTGGCCTAGTAGAAGTCTCAGAACTGTCCAATCTTGTTTTTACCTTACTGTTTTAATTAAATAAATGTGATTATTATATCTAAGACTTCAAGAACTTATTATAGTTCAAGTGGCTTTTATGAATATGAAGCTTTTTTTTAATTAAGGAAACTATTAATGATGCATAAATTAAAGAAAAGCAATTATGTTTTTAATTATTACTTAAAATTAATATACCATTTAAAAAATATGGTTTTGTATTAGGCCTACATAATTGGCTTTAGAAATTTCACATTAATTCACGAATATTATACTAACAAGAGATCAACGCTTAAGAGGTCATAATTGAGAGTTATAACATTTATTTCTTAATCGATTATAGTTTATTAAGTTTTGAGTGAGAAGTCTGCGGGGAAAGGTACAATAAAGGGAAGGAAGGATTGATCGATATTTACGAGGATTTGTCAGTTTGAGGGGCGGTCGGCCAGAATACAAATGACGTCACGCCGGCCGGAGATGGGCGAGAGTCTGGCGAAGTGAAAACCCTTTGAAAAGTCGAAGGCAAGAATTACAGGTTCCAATAGATCAGAATTTCAGAATCGTAGATATTTCTATTACATCTTCACTACTTAAAAAGTCTGCATTACATCAAATGAATTAAAGAAAAATATTCAATGAAAGGTTTTAAGTCAAGCTTTGAAAACTCAGAATACGAGATATTGAAAATGTCATGCACAAGTAGTCCTAAAATTTCTAAGTGCACGACATGCACATTGGCTGAGTCGGTGGCGTAGTGGTTAGCGCCCCGGACTTGGGATCATTTAAGCAATGTCGTGGGTTCGAATCCGCGTTCTGCCAGTGGCTTTGATTAGTACCTTTCACCTTGTACTGTAGCGGTTCACCCCCTTACTTTGTCCAATACGATCCACGCACAGATCAATAGTCTATCTGAACGGAGAAAAATAATGCAAAAAGAAAAAAGTGAAGCTGTGGGCGGAATCTTAAAATCTACTTTGACCTATTTCTCTGAGCCTATTTGATACTTTGGTCAATTTTGTCAATCATGTTTGAAATGTTTTACTTGTAGTATCTAAGTTACAAATAAATTCATTATCCTACGTAACTTAAGTGAGAGTTTAACCTTATTGTTGAAATTTTCACCGTGTGAGACGAGATCATGGTTTCCATAGTATACGTACACAAAACATGGCCCAACATCGCTGCACCACCGCCGTTGGTGGCGGGGGGTGAGCAAGCAATCTACCCTGCCTCAAGGCTCATGTTGTATTCACACCGGCTACCGGACTGACCTTTTTAATCCAACTGAAAACAGGCTAAGGGAGCAAACCGCTGTGAGGAAAGTTGAAGAAAACAAGGTTGGAAATTGTGAATGTTGTGTGTGAAAAGATTCGTATGTAAAGTATTCATTGTGCTGGTAAAAAATATTTCAAAATGAAAACAAAATTCAATAGTTAAAAAGTCAACATTTCTTTGATATGTACTTTCTTTTAGTTTAGAAACAATTTGTATATATTAGTAAAAATATGGTTATTTCTGATAAATGGATTCCAGAATTTTGTTGATTTAAAATAAATTACAAACACTGCATTTTATATTTTCTTCCAATATCAACGTGCATTATAATTTTTATTATTATTATATGATTTAAGGCTAGAAACAGGAATGGTTATGACTGATATTTAACAAACATATACGTTCACTGAGGTAAAACACAATTACATATGAGACGTTTTTTTGGTCAGTTATTTTATTGAACATCTACATAAATTACCTTAAGTGTTAAGTATTTTTAATTTCTTTTTATATTGAAAGGTAGGCGGTCATATGGCAATCACTGTTGGTACCCTCATACAGAATAATGCACGCCGTTCATAATGAACTAAAATGGATAAACTGTAAACAAATTACATTTTGAAATAAATTACACCGGAATCTGTTAGATTATAATATTAAGTTTATATTGGTCTACTACGTTGGAGACCTTATGGGGTAAGTAGCATTGCTTGTCGCAAATTATGAGGCAGGTAAAGTTACGTTATATATAGCATGTTAATTATAAGATTAATTTTGGAAAGCTTACCAGGCAGAACCACTTAAAAATTTGAATTGTCAGATCTCTTACTCTTACATGTCCAAAATAACTTAAGTTATTTGATTCTTAAAAAAAAAGTTGTTTTCTTACGTGGTACAGGTAGACAGAACCTTAACCGCCAAGGTCTATCTATTGTCCAAAAACCGAATACTACCCTCTGTGCTTATATGTTTTCTATAAACCAGTTTCAATAAAAATAAAACCTCAAGGAAAAATAAATTTATAATAATAAAAAAGTATTAATAAATACGTTATGTTTGGTAATACTTTTTAATATTTATCCTTGGTGATATTATTTATTTTTATAATCTTTAGAAAACCATAAAAAATGAATTATACTCTAATGAAAACTATCATGTGTTTAAAATAACGGTTAACCAGATACAGTACACAGATCCTTTGTGACATAAAGATTTCATACAATGTGTAAAAGTCTAAAAATGATTTTTTCACGATATTTTAGTACAATTATTAGTTTAACCAACCGACCGTTCTTGCAGAACGTTTGATGATTTATTATGGTTTATCTATGCGTTAATAATAGACTGTAATTAATGTAATTATTTATACAAGATCCCAATTTATATTAATTTAATGATTAAAAACATTTTTTAGGATTATTTACTATAATGACAATGGTTAATAGGTTTATAAGCTTTGTTTTCCTTGTTTGACATTAAAACGTTATTTTACGTGAGTACAAAAAAAATAAAAAATACTCGTCAATTTAAAAACCTATTTGGTACAGTCCTTATTTGGGTTAGGACGGAAAATCAAATAAATCTGTTTCCGTAACATTATCTCATAATCGAAATGAGATGGAGGTTATGTGTTTTCTTGTCTAAGCATTTTATTTTGAACATAGTCCGCCACCATTTGATCAAAGTTAATTTAAAAGTGTCCACAATTTTCGAAAAAGTAAATAAAAGTGAATCACTGCGTTGCCTATTGAGCCGTTTTGAAGGGTACATCAGATCACGAGACGACTTAATATATCTAAATCATCACTTTATGATAAAAATACTCTTGTTAAGTTATTAGAAGTGATAAAAATGTTAAGTTTTCTCATAACAATATTGTTACAATCAAATTGGTTA
This sequence comes from Neoaliturus tenellus, assembly GCA_030545055.2. NCBI lineage: Eukaryota > Metazoa > Arthropoda > Insecta > Hemiptera > Cicadellidae > Neoaliturus > Neoaliturus tenellus. The sequence goes on along the minus strand of CM061533.1, from coordinate 187,169,196 downwards.
AAAAAACGAATAAAAGTTTTGTTGGACTTCAGTCCGTGTTTTGTATGTCACACGGACGTTAATTCAAAGTTAATCAATCCTATTTCAATCCTACTATTACATGTCCGGGTATATAATGTGTTGAAGTTATCAATATGTTAATCCGTTAGACATATAACCAGTGCAGCAACTGGATGTTTGGGAGGACGCCAGCTCCTGTCTACAGCTCCGACGTATATAACCGCTTAAAAAGTTAAGTTAACAAATTATGTGTATCCTAGTGTACTGAAATCTATTGTGCTACACAAAGTGAGCTGCTAGAGTGAAGAAAACTATCGGTAAAGAAGAATGTTGAAGGGATGTTAGTTGATATTCAAGTTACTGTTTATCACCAATATACTTAATCATTTTAAAGTGTTTTAAAATACTAGTGGGTCATAGGGGCAAAAGCCCCTAATCATAAAATTAAAATAGAATGAACCATAGCGTATTAAAATTTCTTCCACAACGAAGGTTTCCAGAAAATTTAATTTTAAATTGCGGCATATAATATTTTAACAATACCGTTTGAACCGACCATTTGCCCCCAGGTATTCTTATCAATCCTGCACTATTAGGTCACCCGTTTGTAAATGCTCTATTTTGTCTGTTGTTAAACTCATATCGATCTATGGAAAATAAGTTTGGAAAGAAATCGTAGTCCCTTAATTGAGCTGTGACGGCTTTTTCATATAACATAGAAAAGCGGCAATGAGAAAACATTGATTTTTAGCTCCTGTCAGTTAATTTTATTTTTTATGTTTTAGTCACAAAATTTAAACACAGCACCTCAAAGTGCATCTTCACTTGCTGTGAATATTCATCCCTTCTAATCAAAACTCTTGATTTTGTGCAAACAAAGCAGATTTTTGTTTTAAATCACTACATGTAGAATCTTTAAGGAGAACCTTTCAGAAAATAATCATTCTTATATATTTTCCATTTTGTTGTTAAGTTTTTTACCTGCTGCATTTTCCTCTAGTATGTAGGACAAACGTCTTTGATTTCAACTCGTCTTCTATAATTCTACAATCTATGAAATGACTTAAAGGTTTCTCGGAAAATTCAGCCAACAGAATACCAAAACTTCACCGACTGATACACTTTAAATATCAATTAATGTGTCATCGTTATTCAATATGATCATTTGACACTTTTCGTCTTAAAATAAAACCAAAACAATGGAAATAATGTTGGTGTTTCTCAAACCACAATTCATAGCCCATTGCATCTCTATCAACGATTAGAAAGCATCTTATAATTTGCATACACGCTCAGTTTTTTTTTTTTTTTTTTTTTTTTTTTTTTTTACAATTTAAATTATATTAGTAAAGTTAGCAGTCAATTTGTAATAGTATGTAAGGTTAACTCCTCTAGTAGAATTTTTAGTCGCTCAAAGCAACGAAACGACTTATTATAGTATTACCACTCTAGGGTTAATTTTTGTAATTTGGCTATGAATAGTTCTTTACTCAATTTTATCATCTGTCTCTCGTTTTAAAATAAAACCAAAACATATGTATCAATGTACACAAAGAAGACATTTTTTGAATCCCCATGCTATTGTTAAGGAGGGCGTTTTACTATATTTCTCATTTCCTTGTAACTTTATGGATACACTTTATGGGACCGAAACCTTTAATTTGAGACTCCTACCATCTTCCTGCGATTTGTAAAACACTCACAATTTTGCCCAAGAAATTTCGCTTACAGAATCTATAGATTGCTTCTCTTGGTGTGTGAATTATTTTGTTATCTTCACTCAATGTTATCATCTGTGTCTCATTTTGAAATTAAACCATAACACATGTTTTAATGTATATAAAGCAGACGTTTTTTTTAAATCCCTATTCTATTAAATGCTATTCTTATGGAGGACGTTTTACGTGATTTCTCATTTCCTGTTAACATTATTGACACGCTGATAGTTTTCCCTCGTGCATGGGACCGAGACCTTTAATTTGAGACCCCTCCCATCTTTCTACGATCTGTATGACGCTCACAATTTTACTCAAGAAATATCGCTTACAGAATTATTTATATATATATATAGATAAATACCAATGTAAAAACATGAAATTAAATACACATATGACAACTGGACATTGACATTTTTTGGCAGGTTAGAAGGATTGTGGTTTACAAGTATAAGTTTTTTATATAAAAAAAGACAAAGAGTTTTGTTACGTCCATGTATACGTTTTTTCTAGATATTCGCTTCTTATATTTTGATATTTAATAGTAGTTTTGATCACTAAGAGAAAAATTGGCTGTTTTTAGAGCGCAATTTAAAAACGATTAAGCACTACAAATAGACTTTAGCTCCAGGTGATGAACAATGTTTTTTTATTATAATGCGGAATTAGCACTTTTAATAGCTTAGAATATTAACTAATAATTTGTATTTTCGAGGCTATATTTCAAAGTAAGTAATACACAGTGTTTTCATTTCTGTTATTTTCAAACAATGCTTTTTTTATCATTCTGCACGAAATCAGCCTGTTTTTTGCTCTCTCAACTGTACCAAAACCGATTCTTTTTGGTCCTAGGACCGAAAAATCATCTTCAGAATTTTTTAGGTCCTAGGACTGAAAAGTCAACTGTTTGCTATGTATATTATTATTAATTTATTAATGTTGAGGAGCAGAATTTTGAAATTCAAACGTTATAAATAATTGTTTGTAAATAACATAAATGTAAACATTGCATATTACTAACTTTGTAAATATAACCTCGAAAATACAACTTTATAGTTAATATTTTTAATGATCAAAAGTCTAATTTCGCATTATGATAAATAACGTTGTTCATCACTCGGAGCAAAAGTGTCTTTTTGATGCTTAATCATTTTTTTAAACTCGGCTGTGCCTCGTTTTTAAAACACGATTGCGCACCAAAAAGACCCACTTTTGTTCCTAGTGATGAAAACTACTATTATAACGTTTGGATTTCTCTATTCTGCATAGAAAATTAATGAATAACACATAGCAAACAGCTGACTTTTCAGTCCTAGGACCTGAAAAATATCTCAGCTGATTTTTCAGTCCTAGAACAAAAATAAACGGTTTTGGTACAACAACAGAACAAAACAGGCTGATTTCGTGCAGGATGATAAAAAATATTTTACAAAGCTACATGATATTTCTTTGTAATTATATTTACGAAATTGAATCTTTAGTAACGTTGTGTTTCGATCATATCTACAGTTCAAATCAGTAGTTTATACTTATGATTAAATTGATGTACACATTTCCTTACATTTAATAGTTTATTTTCCGATGAGTGTATGTAAAAAATCTCAATTTTTTCTTATTGTGGAAATGATTAAGATTTTTATTTTTAACCCAAATTTTTAAGGTACATACGATATTTCTTTCAGTTTCCGTTTTTTTCTCAGGTCTTTTTAAAATACATTTATCTGTATTACATGATCATTCACAGTATTGGTATCTAAGACACTAATGGCAATGGAATAATTTTAAATGACTGTTTGTACGCTACTAATTCAACTGATTAAAGAAATTGAATTGTAAACTCACTTGAAATATAACCTTCATGAAAGACTAATACATTACTCCTGTCAGTAAAAGTGTGTCCAATGTTCATGACAGTAACTCGATGTTTTTTGGACCTCTATCTCAGGTAGAAGTTGAAAGGGCCATTTTATCCCTCAAAACTAAAACATCATCTGGTATCGATGGTATCTCAAGTTCTCTTTTGAAAAAATCTTACAAACACATCTTGCCAGTCATTACAGACCTATTTAACTCATCTCTTCAATCAGGCATATTCCCAGACCTATTCAAAGTTTCTAAGATCATCCCCGTCTTCATAAAGGGTGACAGAGGAAATGTTGATAACTATCGCCCCATCGCCTTGTTGCCTACGTTCTCCAAAGTCCTTGAAAAACTAGTTTACGATAAGCTTGTGTCTTTCCTTGCGAAATACGATTTAATAGTTCCCTATCAATTTGGATTCAGAACCACTTTGTCCACTACTGATGCCTTGGTGGATTTCACCTCCAAAGTAATTTCTAGCCTTGAAAATGGTGGTCCCGCAGTTGGTTTATTCTGCGATTTGTCGAAAGCTTTCGACCGCGTTGACCATTCTATTCTTTGTGATAAACTGGAGTCTTTCGGCATTCATGGTGTTCCTCTTCTCTGGTTTAGGTCATATCTGGTTGGTCGGAAACAATATGTGCAGGCTGACACTGGTTCATTTTCTGATTTATCTGAAATTAAGTTTGGTGTCCCTCAGGGGTCAATTCTTGGGCCCTTGCTATTCATTCTTTATATTAATGACGTTGGAGCTCATGTTCAATCACCTTCCCTGACACTCTACGCTGACGACACCACAATGTTGTTTACTGGCTCTCCCGAAAATATCCAAGATGACATTGCTCTTTCAGTATCTGAGTTTGAGAATTGGCTGTTGCGTAATAACTTGCTTCTGAATCAGGACAAGACCAACTATGTCCAATTTCTTACTAGAAATAAGCGTGCTCAGGATTTAAGTTTCCCACAATCTTCTATAAAAGAGGTTTCCAATATCAAGTTTCTTGGAGTGAGGATGGATTCCCAATTAACATGGAACCCCCACATTTCTGATATTTGTAAGAAGCTTACAAATATCAAAATTTGTAGAGGTAGGGTAAACTTTGCTTTGAGGACATTGTTTCCATTGCTGGAGCGTGAGGATCTGTTGGCAGTGTACCACGGTTGTTTTCAATCAATTATGTCATACGGGATTGAAGTTTGGGGTGGTTCTGCTCATATCAATAAGGCATTTTTGGGACAAAAAAGGGCAGTTCGTATAATTTCTGGACTTCCGCCATCCCACTCCTGTAGAGGGGTTTTCAGGCAACTCAACATTCTGACCCTTTCCTCACTGTACATTCTCAAAGTAACCTTATTGGTAAAACAAAATCTTAGTTTCCTCCAAACTGTAGGGGAAAATCATCGGTACCCCACCCGACATGGTGCTAATCTCCTCCCTGCCCAAATTCACCTATCCTTATCTGAAAGAGAGGTGCTTCATTCCGGCATAAAATTTTACAATAATCACCCCAGTAATTTGAGAGGTTGCAAAAGTTTTGTTACATTTAAAAATAAGACTAAACAATTTCTTATAAATAAAGAGCTTTACACTGTTAATGAATTCCTGTCTGCTTGAATAAATATTTTTAATTTTGTATTGTATGATCCACTTTAGTTTATTTATTCATTTGTAAATAATTTTGTATACATAAATTTTGTAAAATTGACGACTGAGATATGCAATATTGTTAATTGTATCTATTCAGAAAATAAATGACTATGACTAGTAGATATAGAATGGGCATTTTGGCGCACCCTCATAGTTTTTTTGATGACTTTTTGCTTCGTATGACCACTTTTTTTGCTTCATATGACCACTTTTTTGCTTCGTATGACCACTTTTGCTTCCAATGACCACTTTTTGCTTCAAATGACCACTTTTGCTTCCAATGACCACTCCTGCTTCAAATGACCACTTTTTGCTTCAAATGACCACTTTTTTGCTTCAAATGACCACTTTTTGAATATAATCCAGGGAACACTCATAGTTTTTTTTGACCGCTTTCAGCTCCAAATTGACCGGTTTTTGACCGGATTCTGGCCGGTTTTGGTCAAATATCAGCCCATTTCGGCCCATTTTAGGGCATTTTTCAGGATTTTCAGATACTGATTTCAAGGAGCACTTAGAATTTAATCCAGTTGTTCATTTGATTAGGGGTCCTTTTTTACCCCCTTCAGCTTCAAATTGACTGGTTTTTACCGGATTTTGATTGGTTTTGGCCAAATATCAGCCCATTTCAGGGCATTTTTCAGGATTTCAGACAGTGATTTCAAGGAGCATTTTGAATTTAATCCAGGGAACTATGAGATGCACTCTTAAGTTAACTATAGTTTTTAAATGAAGTTACCCACTCCCCTTGTGGTGAATCTAATCCAGAAATTAATCCAAGGAAGTGTGAGACCTCCTAAGTTAACCCTATGTAAATGAAAAGATACCGGTTTTCGGTGATTTTTTACTTTTTTGTCAACTTTCCAACATTTTTCAGGATTTCCGATCCATAAAAATTGATATTGAAAGGCGAATTGCCCAACATCCCAGCCCCATATAAAATTAACTTTAATTGCAATTTTACCTTCAAAGACACATTTTTAGGACAAAATTCTCCAATTTTTAACCCAGTTTAACCTCTTAAGATCTAATCCCTAAGGCCCAGACAAGCCCTAAAACCTAGCAGCTAAGGCTTTAACCTATCAATAAGCCCAATTAACCATTAGCTTAGAACTAATGTGTTGGACCTAAGATCTAAACCTAAGGCCTTGCACCTGAGTCCAAAGCCCTAAAACATAGCAGCTAAGGCTTAAACCTGTGAATAGGGCCTATTAGCCAACAGCCTAAACCTAATGTGTTGGCACAAAGATGTAAACCTAAGGCCTTGCACCTGAGTCCAAAGCCCTAAAAGCTAGCAGCTAAGGATTTGACCCTGTGAATAGGGCCTATTATCCATCAGCGTAGGCCTAATGTGCTGGACCTAAGATCTAAACCTAAGCCCTTGTACCTGAGTCCAAAACGATAAAACCTAGCAGCTAAGGATTTGACCTGTGAATAGGGCCTATTAGCCAACAGCCTTAACCTAATGTGTTGGCACTAAGATGTAAACCTAAGGCCTTGCACCTGAGTCCAAAGCCCTAAAAGCTAGCAGCTAAGGATTTGACCCTGTAAAAAGGGCCTATTATCCATCAGCGTAGGCCTAATGTGCTGGACCTAAGATCTAAACCCAAGCCCTTGTACCTGAGTCCAAAACCATAAAACCTAGCAGCTAAGGATTTGACCTGTGAATAGTTATTAGCCAACAGCCTAAACCTAATGTGTTGGCACTAAGATGTAAACCTAAGGCCTTGCACCTGAGTCCAAAGC